>OZ023262.1:239367050-239967050 GCA_964006375.1 Tillus elongatus
CTCTTGGGTGAGGGTAGAGTCACTGATGAGAGCGTATAGCTCTCTTCTGGATGGAGTCCAGGATAGCGAGTGTAAAGCGGCAGCAGCACCCCAGATGTAGGAGCAGTATTAGAGGTTTGGCCTTATTTGTGAAGTATTTGCGAACCCGGAAGAGGAAACCTAATTTCTTTGCAGCCGCTTCTGCAATTGATGTGACATGTTGGTGCCATTGAGATTTAGGTCCACAGAAATGCCAACATGTGGAAAGGACTCATTTACTTTGAATAACTTGGTTGTTTATTGTGATGGGTCTAGGGCTGGTGTATATTTATGAGATAGAAGGCAAGACTGAGATTTGGTGGAGTTGAATTGTACAAGATTCTACCCCCCAGTCTAATATTTCTTAGAGATCCACAGAGACAGAACTCTCCCTGAATCTGCGATCCTCATCTAATTGGGCTTAAAGGACAAGGCTTACAATATTGTATATTTGAGTGGAGGGAGCTCTCATCCGCGTAACTGTGAACTGGGTTGGATTTGCTAGAGATGAGGCCAATGATGTGGAGAAGAAACAAAGTAGGGGCTAAACCTTCAGGGACTCCTGCATTAATTGGATACAATTTAGAGTAATGACCATCCACGACAACAGAAATGCTCCGGTCGGAGAGGAAATTTGCTGCCCAGGTACAGAGTTTTGGTGGTAGGCCATAGACCGGAAGTTTACTAAGCATCGGTGCGTGCCAAACCTTGTCTAATGCTTTGGATATGTCTAGATGGACAATCTGGGATTCACCGCGTAGATCCATAGACTTGTTCCAAGAATGGGTGACAAAGGAAAGGAGGTCGGCAGTTGATCTGCGCTGGCGGAATCCATACTGCCTGTCGTGAATTAGACAGTGTTTTTCAAGAAATTTTAGTAACTCAGTGTTTATATATTTGTCCATCACTTTAGAGGCGACTGAAAGGAGAGAAATAGGCTTGTAGTTGTTAGGAAGCGCTTTGGATCCTTTCTTGGGGAGGGGTTGTACTCGAGCAGTTTTCCAGTTACTAGTGAATATGCTTTAGTTTTGAAAATGATATCCGTCATTTTATGCACGACATTGGGGACTGTTGGTGATTGAACATTTGGAGGTGGGTTGATAGTAGAATTGCCGGCGAACAACGAAGCAAAAAATTCAGCCTTGCCCAGGGCGGTAGAAACAATTGCGTCCCCTGAAACAAGAGGTGGGAACGTGCTCTTGTAGAAATTATTCCCAATAGATTTAGCAAGAGTCCAGAAGGGTTTGCTACCGTTGGAGCTTGAGAGGACTTTGTTTTTGATGTCGTTATTAAACGAGTTTTTTGCCTCAGAAAGAATGCGGACATAGCGGTTTCTTGCGTCGTTAAATGCTTGACGGTTTTTTTGACTGGGATTGTGTAGAAGCGTTGGTGAGCTTTGACCTTTTCAAGTCTGGCCTTGTCGCAAAATTTAGAGAACCAGGGCTTTAAGTGCCTGAAGAGGTTTTCTGTATACGTGGAATAAATAATTCCATGTCAGCTTGGATGATTTCGGTGACGTTTTGTGAGATATCAGAGGGGTCAGGATGAGAAAAGCAGACAGACGCCCATGGAAATTAGAAAAAGTAACCCCGCATTTCGTCCCAGTTCGCAGGGTTGTAGTGCCAAATGATACGTGCGTGTGATGACTGTGTGACCTCGGGTTGAATTGCGCAGGAAGCAGTGACCATGCCGTGGTCTGAGCGACCAAGGTGGGGGGGGGGGGTGACTGATGTCTTATAGCATTCAGGTTTTGTAGTAAGAAGGAGATCCAAGGGATTTGAGCTGTGTGTTGGGATGCGAGGAAACTAAGTAGGTTGCTGAACCATATTGGCTAAAGAATTGCTGACTGCAAAGGCCTCCGCTGCTCTCCCTTGTGGATCAGTTTTTGAAGATCCTAGCCATTCCTTATTATGGACATTGAAGTCACCAAGAGTAGTGACCTCGGGGGAAGGATATTCAGAAATCAGATGGTCGATTTTTTCAGAAAGGTATTCGAAGAGCTGAACAAAATTTTTGTCAGAAGGTGGCCGGTAAATGCAACAGATGAATCTAGTTGCAGCCCTGAGAGAGAGTTTCATTCAAAGTATGTCTTTTCTTCCAGCTTCCAAATTGGTGAGTCTGGTGCAGGGTAGATTGCTACGGACGTATGCGCACACACCTCCATGTAATCTAAAGGAAGTAAGGAGCTCATACCCCGAGAAATTAAGGTGATTGGTGGCTGTTTTGGAGTTCAGGTTAGAATTAAGGCCACATATATTCGAGGATATGTTTAATCTTGAAGCCGGCGCCCCCTGCACACCCCTCTCCCGGAGATCCGAATGGAGGGGTATTTTATCTCCGGAATCTTTTGTACAAGGAGGAGCCATCATCATTTTTGTTTATAAGGGAAACCGACTCATACACCAAAACTGGAAACGTCTGTTGGGACTTCACCGGCCCCTTGATGTAAGGGGTGGTACCTCCTCGGGCGTGAAAAAATCATTTAATATTACGTAAAGGAGAAGTCCACTACCACCTACCTACTCCGATTGGTCGCCTCTTACGACAGGCAGGAGTTATCTTGGGCCTATTCTTTTAGTTAGTCCCCGGACCCACAGGGGACTTTTCACGTTCCAAACTAATTTCTTTTTTATTAGAAAATGAATTCATTATTGGAACTTGCAAAGTTTTCGCTACATAGCGTACCTCCTGCGTGTCTATCTTTTGAAACGTATTCAAAACCAAGTTTTTCTATATTACATTAGAAAACGATATACGATATTTAATTCAGTAAGTCATATGCAATATGTTGCGGTTGGAGTTGATACAGTATTTAATTCAGTAATTACATATCTTGCTAAACCATAATCTTTCAATTATTAGTCCTTCGTTCTTAATACGTGACTAATTTTAATATTCCTGATAATGTCAGGGTTAAAATACTTGAAGCATTGCTTGTGTCTAATATACAAATTACGGAAATTCACAAATAACATATTAAATTTGCGTGGTGAACTTCGAAACTGAAAATTATCCTGACGCATTATGGTAACGAATTTTTACAAAAAAGTTCACCTGCTCGTAATTTAATTTGTCAGCAACTTAAAAAAAAATGCTGATGACGAGATCGCGTCTTTGTCTCATTAATTTTTATAAATAAGTACCCATATTCAGGGCCAATTCCATTTTTTTTTTGTTAATATATTGATATGGTTTCTAGAAGTGGGTCACATATACATACATATATAATATATATATATATATATATATATATATATATATATATATATATATATATATATATATATATATATATATATATATATATATATATATATATATATATATATATATACATACAAGCCAACAACACACTCTTTAAAACACCCCATACAAAGCCTAAAACAAATCATACTAAACACAAACAAGAACTTGGTGTATGCACTGTATGGCAAGGAGAAACTAAATTTTACAGATATATATATGTGTCAGAGAGAATGAGGCAAAGGCATGGGAATGGTAAAATTAGTTTATAAGGAGTGAAAGTTATATCAAAGACAGAATGGACTGCAGGATGTGATATAACCTATATAAAGTATATATGTGTGTGAACTCTAAACCAATGTAAATATGTTGTATTTATTATTGTTGTTTACTAGCTGTTATGTAATTTAAGATGATGTTTGTTAACGTAGTTTTAGGAAATGTAAGTTGTTATTGTTTGTTAGAATTAGGGATAGTGTTTGCTAAATTGTAAGAAATATCATGTCATAGCCTTAACCTAGATATAAGATCAGCTGTTCAGTTACGACAAATGTCAAGCTGACAGAAAATGTAAAATGTAGGTTAACAGATAAGAAGCACATGTCAAATTGACTTTGAAACTTCAGTGGAGGTTAAATAATATGTCATGGGAACAACAATACCCCGGAACATATCCGGGGATATAATGAAAAAGGATTATTGTGTTAACATTTATTACGAATTATGATTTGGTAGCAGGCATAAAGCAGTTTTTTAATTAGTAACGCTAGTGACAGGAAAAAAAGAATAAACAGACTGGAAAATAGTTACAAAATGGAGAATTTTTTTGTGGTTAGGATATAGTTTGAAATTTGTATAAAAGGGATTCAAAAAAAAGGAAGTTTATTAGAAAGAGGGGATAAAAGATTAATTTATTAGAAAATATATTGAGAAAGATTCATTAAAGGGAGTATTTAGAAAGAGTTTGGAAACAAGAAATAAACAATCGACAGGAGTCACGACACGGAAGTTCAGAAGCAGACCAGGAAATAAACTGTGAGTAAAGTAAATAAAAAACTTACACTTATTGTGAGACACGTCCACAGCTTGAAAGGGGTGATCAATAACTCACAAAAACTGTCGTAAATCAAGAGAAAATACAGCAGGTACAGCGAGAAGGCAATAATTTAGCTAGTAATCAAAACATCGAGACGTTTACAGGGCCATCTCTTGGGCTCTAACCAACAGTAAGTATATCCAGCTTGTGAAGGTCTCGCATATTGACTGTACGCCGTAATACGGTGTAGTAGAAACCAGACTGATGCCAATAGGTGTCGTTTTGATCTAGGAAGTGCATGAAATTAGAATATAAATATATATATATATATATATATATATATATATATATATATATATATATATATATATATATATATATATATATATATATATATATATATAAGCCTTTACTAATTTAGATAAATAATATTGATCAGTTTTTTTTCTTGTGGGGGTTTCTTATTGTTTCAAAGAAGAAAAAAAAGCATTAAATTAAAAAGTAACAAGCATATAAGTAGTAAATAAGCATTAGGTTTTGTTAGTTGCAATAGTTCAATAAATATTAAATTTCTGTGAGAATTTAACATATTTGCTTCATTTTATTTAATACGTATATAAGTATTTGGGAGGGAATAGCCAATATCAGATAGGGTAATATATTTCAAAATTTTAAATTTAAAATTCAATCATACTTTTGAAACCATAATAAGTTTGGAGGACCTGAACCCACTAGCTAAATAAGCTCCCTGTTTTAAGAGTAAGTTCAGTTCATCCATGCTATAAATTTATTTAGGTCTCCGGCTGCAGTAAAAAAGGCAGCGGATACACCAGGGTGTAAGTCAAATACATATATATCTAATACACGCACATTTACAATACAGTTTGGGGAGTATTTTACAGATAAAAATTAATTAAAAACTAAAAACAATAATAACAATAATATATATATATATATATATATATATATATATATATATATATATATATATATATATATATATATATATATATATATATATATATATATATATATATATATATATATATATATATATATGTATATATATATATATATATATATATATATATATATATATATATATATATATATATACACAGGGTATCCCATGGTCGTCGTTAGTTAAAAGTATTTGGAGAACTGCAAAAGCTACCGAGTCAAAATTTGGCAAAAAGCCTTTGAGACTTTTTCTGGAAGTACCGGAAACTGATAACAACTTGGTTATTTTACACACAATGACCATGTTTTTATCTTTTTTGTGATTCCGTGTTGAATTTTAAATTGACTTTATGGGACATGCTTGTAACCTAAAACGTCAACTTTCGGAGATAAAAACTGTTTACCTGAAAATTGGTAAAAATACTCGTTGTTAACAAAATTTGTAACAGTGGAACTAACAAAGATAGAACAATAAAATTTTGGCAGTAGGCAGTCAAAATATTTAAATTCATTTAAGTGAATTTTCATTAAGAACATTTACTAATAGAGAGGTATTGATGGTGAGATTTTAGGAACATTTCTTCAAATAAGCGCGAATTAGGGCCCCTAGAACCCAAATCCAAGGTCAGTAAAAAAGTTATATATATATATATATATATATATATATATATATATATATATATATATATATATATATATATATATATATATATATATATATATATTTGTGTGTGTGTGTGTGTGTGTGTGTGAGTTTGTGTGTGTATGTGTGTGTCCAACCGATAACTTAAAAAATACTTCACCAATCGAAACCAAATTTGTCATTTCCCCTCATTTTGTTACTAGCTTGGATGAGTTCGTTAGGCAGTTTGGATACTTTTACGGAAAAATGAAAAACTGTTTGAAAACGCAATATCTTTTAAATTACTAGAAATATTAAACTAAAACTTGACAAGCACGTACACATTGTAGTAGTTCTACCTACCAAATTTGAACTCAATTGGTTCAGTAGATCTTGAGTTATAACTAAATAAAAAATCAATAATCTACTATATGACCTGAAATTACCTTTAAATGGATGCCTATAATGTTAGACAAGGTCAAACAGATAAATTAGGGTTCCGCTGCCGTTGCAAACCAAATCTCCAAATTAAATTTTAAACAGACAACAACTACGAAAATATGTCACAATAAACAATTCGCGGGTTTGTCATTTACGAGAACTCGCATCTAAATCTTAAATATGAGAAAAATATAAATAAATTGAAATTTTAATGAAAGTGATTCAATTTGTTTAAAATCAATCTAGAACTACGTTTTATTATATTATATTTATATTATACATATAAATATTAAGCTTCCTATTTTCACGGTATTTAAAAGCAATCTCCATCTCTTTACTTTTATCTGACAACACCACTATGTATCATCTGTTAGCTGACAGGAGTTATGACAGAAACCTGTACGTTCTGCGCATAACCTCGATTTCGACTCCGCTAATACCTTAGAATCTCAGAATATAAAACAGCTACCTATATTCAAAGGTTAATATAAATAGTAGGTAAATAATAACCCAACTTTTAATTGTAACATAACTTTAACAAATGCTTTCGGGCGTCGACTGTGACTGTAGTATATTATGATTCTAACATCCAATCAAACAAATAAGAAAGTGGTTGTGTACATCAGATTTAGGTTCTTAATCAATGCATGTAGGTACTGAAACAAAATTATTTCAAGAAGAAATATACCTACCTCAAACTAATATATGTATAATACCGAGGGTACCTAGGTACTTATGATTTCTTTGCTCTTAGCTTTTACTCTTTATGGGACATTTGAAGTAAATGAAACTACATGATATTATAAAGCATTATTATATATTATAAATTACATATATAATCAGATGTGCAGTGTAAATTATTAAAATTATAATTTCAAAATTTTTACTGTTTATATTTATTTCATTTTCAAAAAGTATGGATACACTAATAGTAAATAAGTGTTAAAAAGACTTTAGGTGCAGCAAGTTCGTTATGGTAGCGAATTTTTGTAAAAATATTTCAGATAATGATAACTCAATTTCCCATTAAACTAGAATCTTCAGTTTTGATACATTAATAAAACCCATATGAGGGCAGCGTGGATACTAGATTTGAAAAATAACTACAAATTTCTTTTAAAAAACCTTTTTCGTTTTTTGGTTTGCAGAAACTGGTTCGATTAAGTTGACTAAAATGGATCATCTAAGCGACTAATAAGGAAAAATACCTGCGACGTTTATAATTTAGCAGGTACATTCCTTTTGAAAATAAAAATTTAATTTTCGTTAAATTTGCCGTTTAGCACACGGGCGACTTTTAGAAAAAATTAAAATTGTTGCAAACGGCCCCTGAGAAAGTTACATGACCAGGAGTGAATAGAGGTGCTGGACAGGGAAGAATATTTAAAAAAATGAGCGGAAAGTTCGAAAAAGCCAGCTTAGTTGGACCTCTATATGCTACCTTTTACCCATTTTGCAGCTATACTTCCTTAAGATCCTGTTTACTTCGCCCAGAACCCTTATTCACCGCAGGTCTCTCAACTTTCTTGGGGGTTGTTCGGAAGAAATTTTACTTGTTTATATTGTTCTTGTTTATGCATTGAGGGTGGTTGTAGGCATTTAGAAGGCGAAAGAGAACTCCTGCGACGAAGCCGCGAACCAAGATTTTTAATTTATGTTTAAATTGTTACATCATTTCATTTGTTTAAAATATTTTTCCAAAAATGAATTTGAGGTTGCCTTGTTTGTCAGTCTCACATATAGAGCTACAATATTTTCTCATTTAAAAAAGTATGTATACAGCAACAGTTAATAAGCGATGAAGAGGGTCTAGGTGCAGCAAGTACGTTATGGTAGAGAATTTTCGTAAAAAGATTTCAAATTCGATAACGCAGTTTTCTATTAAGCTATAATCTTCAATCTTGAGCCATAGTAAAACCTATGTAAAATACATTTTTGGTTGTTTTGTTTGCAAAACCTAGTTCGATTGGGTTGACTAAAACAAATACATCCAAGCAATTAATAAGGAAAAATACCTGGCATATTGATAATTTGGCACGTACATTCTATTTGTAAATAATTAATTTTTTTCGGGAAAACTTTTGTAATCAATGAAATTTGTAACACAATTTTTTAAAGCGACTTGCAGTATTCATATATATGTACCAAATTTTAATTTTCTAACTCCATAGAAAGTAGAAATTTCTTGAAGTAATCGCTTACTGGAGACCTCCAAGACCAATCTTCAAGATCCATTTAAATTTAAAGAATTAGTTTTAATAATATACCTTACTAATAGTGTACATTTCTTATGAAAATTCACTACTATAATGCACTTGCTGCGTCCCGAACTTTTTTATTTAATTCAAATTTGCACATCATTTACAGGGCGGTCTAAAAAAATTTTTGAACGGGGCCAACAAAAAAGTGCCAAAAAGTCCCTTGTTGCGAATAGAATACCCTGTATGTTATAAGCTTGTTACACGCAAAATTAAACTCCAAAATCACATGCACTAGCATTCCTTATACCTAACTCTTCAGGGTTTTGAGTTAATTGCAAGTATTTAAATTGGTTTGGCATGATCACGAATTCAAGACCAGGAGAGGTAGCCTAAGCTAATTTATAACATAGCGGATTTTGAAAATTCAAATAACTTGCATTGTCTCTTACAACAAATTTTCAAAATAAGCGTCATTAGCTTCTAAGCACTTGATTAACCGCCTTTCAAAACTTTGTACTGTCGCTTTTATAATTTCTAAAGGGACTAAATTATTGAATGCTAATATTACAGGGGCTTGTAATTCTTCACGGGTGTTAATAGAAGATTCGTACACCTCCGATTTAATTTTTCCCCACAAATAAAAGTCCAGCGGGGTAAATCTGCTGATCTTGCCGGCCACAACCAAGGATCTAGTCTCCTAATCCATTGGTCTTGAAACATTTGCTTTAATTCATGACCTGCTACAACGGTACAGTGGGCTGGGGTACCATTAAATGATACCAGAAATTTTCCCAGTCAGCGAAAGGGATATTTTTCACAAAATTTGGAACCTGGTTTCTTAAAACGTCAACATATTTAGCACCGTTTAAATTTTGATCATAAATGAAGTAGAAGACTGTGATTTATTAACATTGCATAAACATTCAGGCTACATTTTTGTTAAGAATTTTTTGGCCTGATTGCGAATGGATTTTTATACGACCAAATGTGTAAGTCCCGCCGATTGATAATACCATCTTTAGAAAATGTTGAGTCATCAGTCCAAATCATTCTGTGAAGAAAATTTGGATAGTATTGTATTTTAACAGGCATCATTTTGCAATATTGCCCGGTGAAATGGATCTTGTGGATGTAATTCTGGAACCATCTAAAACTTGAAATCATGCATTGTATGTTTATTTAAAATTCTCTGTATTGAATTGCATAAATATCCAAGATCACATAGCGCTAAACCAATAAAAGCTCCAGGAGAAACATTAAAATATCCCAAGACAGTTATCTCCACAGCTTCTTCTGTTGTTCTTGTTTTTGGCAAATTACGAGCCGCAAGTACTTTTCCAAAAGTTTTAAAATTATTTTCAATGTTCTAAAATTTGTTCTCCGTTACCTTTGGTAATTGTGGATATCTGTCGTTAAAATCGTTGCAGGTATTGTATGTACCGTTTCATCTGCCTGCTTTGTTATCAGTGTAATTAGTCGGGTGACGGTTAATTATTTGTTGAGTCAGGTAATGGGACAATAAAATCGTCTGTTGATATTACTGTCTTTTTGTGTGTTTGTAATGAAGATATAATAGGTTTCCAAGTAATCGGAAGACGAAGACCATCATCTCCCTTATTTAAACAATCGGGACGTTTTTCGATCTCAATCCCTTCGCGGATAATTCTGGTTTTGAAGTTGTAAACTAGAGCTCTTGCTTTGGCATTTTAGAAGTCTATTTTGTGTCCTGTATGAATATGATGCATGGGCAGCGCCGATGACGGGTCGGATTTTCTAACTACGAGGGTGTGTTCATATATTCTATTGTGTATGCGTCTATTTGTTTGTCCTACATGAGGTCGGGAACAGTCCTAGCTGTAGGATTGCCAATGTCCCTTACTTTTAAGCACTGCTTGTTTTTTTGAAAGCTGTTAGTCAACTTGTCGTTTATAAAATTAGCATAGAATTAAAATACACTTAAATAATCATGAATTAATTGTGACAGTTGGTGTTTATGCTGAGGTCGTTTGATGTGGCGGATTTGGTTCTTGTAGATCAGAGGGTTTTTGAGGTATTACTTTTGCGGCAGCCTTGAGCCATCTACTAACGAATATTTGGGGAGCTAGATTTGTAATGTGGACTTACTGTCATGGCCAATTTTGATTAGAGATTTTAATGAACCACCTTGTTCTGAAGTGAACGTCTTATAAGTAGTTTAAGCTCTATTTTGTTGGTTTATACAATTTTTAACTATTGTAATATATACTAAATATATACTAAAAATAAAAGTAGAAGCCGCAATAAGAAAGCTGATAAACTGATAATAAAACATGTTTCTAATACATTTTATTTGTTACAGAGTCTTAAGAAGGAAGTCGAATGGAGTGGAGGAATAGAGGAAAAACCATCGATAGGAGAGAGTTCATCAGACTATTCACGACATCCTCATGACCCTGTAAGTATGATTCTTCAATTATTTAAATTTAGTATTACAACTACCATAAATATGTGCTAAAGATACTAAGTGCGATAATTAGAAATTGTAAATATTTTCAACGTTTCTATATTGCACCGTCAAGAAGTTGACAATCATTTTGGCTTAAACGTTCTGGAGTCCTCTATCCGGCAAAAACCGTATGGCTACATTCTCTAAATTGCAGGAGCTATGTAAGGTACTCGGTGCGCTTATTTGTGCCACACTGTCAGTTCTCTTCAGCCAAACAAATGAGCGTCAACTTCTTGCGGAGGCATAGATACGATGTCAAGGTACACGATGCACGGCAAGAAGTTGATGTTGGCTTTGTTTGGTTGCAGGAACATGAAAGCGTGTCACATATCCGGGAAGATTCACCTCGACTGTATCCCTGCATGTACTGTGGCATCTCGTTTCCACATCAAAGCAAACTTACTCGTCACATACTTTCGCACAGTCTCGAAACACTCAAGTATAGAGAATTGCAGCATTCTGCGACAACTATGTGCATGCCAGATCCCTCCAACTACATGGAATCACACTTCAGCGGTAGGATACCGTCAGGTATCCACGAAGCTCCAGACCCCACTGATCAACCTCCTACCCCCATGGACCTGGAGCTGGGGGAAGCAGCCGTCAGTAGCGGAAGTGGAGGAGTGGTCCTCTGCAAATTCTGTGGCAAGTCTTTCCCGGATGTTAGCTCGTTGATCACACACCTGCCTGTTCATACGGGGGACCGGCCCTTTAAATGCGAGTTTTGTGGTAAAGCGTTCAAACTGCGCCACCACATGAAAGACCATTGTCGTGTACACACTGGTGAACGCCCCTTTCGGTGCGCGCTCTGTGGGAAGACGTTCTCTCGTTCCACTATTCTTAAAGCTCACGAGAAGACACATTATCCAAAATATGTGCGGAAGTTCCTCTCGCCAAGTCCACTAGATACTGAAGAAGAAAGCCCTCATTAGTTGTGGTTTTGTTATTGTTGTTATTATTATTATTATGAAACTATGCAGTGTTCGTCTTTACACTAGTTCATTGCCTGAAACACATATACCCTTTTTATCATACGTAAATTTATTTATATAGTTGGGAATATAGACAACTATCTGACTGTTTTCCTTAGGGTGCTGTGCTTGAACAACCATTTTAGATTTATGAAAAAACTTTTTTTTTCGAAATTTTATAGACAAACAGTTGTTTACTATAGATTAAAAGATATACGATTTATTGATTTTAAAATCAACTTTTGATACATTTTGGCAGTGTTAAAGTATACGTAAAATACTTAACAATTTGGCTATCCCAGGTGGCCCCCAAAAAAAAAAAAGCAATTTTTAGCGACCGTATAATTAAGTTTTGTGGTGTTTTTACGGTAAAAATTTTGGAACCCTAACATTGAACTATTAAGGACTCCAACATCAAAACATGTAACGAGCTCTGCTAATATTTAACCTATGGTCACTTTGAAGCGGAGTTTTCTTATGGCATATCATATTTACAGATCGTTAAATAACTTCTCAAAATTTTAATTCATTGTATCTTGTTGTCCTAACTTGGTGAAACCAATCAATAGGAAATACCGATGTAGAGACATAGCGAGCTCTTTCTTATCCAAATATGTAACTGGATATTTGTGTTTAAATTTGTTAGAAAATTTTATTGTTCCAACTTTACAGATCGTAAAATCACCCCTCAAAACACAGATCTTTAATTCATTGATTCTTTGTGTCCCAACTTGGTGAAACCATTCCACAAAAATGCAAATGTAGAGACGTACCGACCTCTTTCTTATATAGATATTTACTGGAGATTTGTGCTTACATTTGTTAGAACATTTTATTGTGTCAACTTTATGCTCATTCCCAGGACCAAAATCTAATTTTCCTGCAAGAGGGGACTCCTGCTCATTACGCGATGCGTATAAGTTAGTTTGAGATATAATTTTTCCAGAACGATGAATGTGGATGATGACACAGTCGCCAAATCTTTCTCATCTCAAGTCAAAAATTTATAAGACAGAACCTTAATTTCTAGAAGACTTGCGGCAACGTGTCTTACGCGAATGTAAACCAATCACCTCAGAAACGCTTCATAATGTTAAACAACATTTTTATCAATCTCTTTATTATTGTACTGGAGTTAGTGTTGTGCATTCAGCATTTGCTTGAAATGCTTTGAGAGAAAAGTTTTCATATCAAAGTTTGCAACTTAATATCTCGGGACTAGTAACCTTAATTTAAAGTAAAAACTTTTTAAAAGAGAATTTGTCATTTGAGATTTTAAGGATTTAAGTCACCCCCGCCAAAAAAATCAATTCAATCGTTATAGGCACAAAAAAGTGCGTTTTCTAAAAACTAAAATTTCCATGTACAAGTGTTGTTTATTTGCTTTGATGGTAACGGATGGGTAGAAATTTTTCGATGGGCACACTGTATATTTCGAGAGTATAACATATTGGTACTTTTAAATGTGCATTAATTTATCTGTAGTTAACTACTTTTAAAATCTTATTTCTTAAAATGAAATACATATCTAAGCGTTAACAAATCATTGTTGAAGCCAATTAATTTTCTGATGATTTCGATATACACTGTTTCTATAAAGTAACACATAAATTCAATAATAATTGGAAGTGACCATTATTAAGGAAAATTCAAAAATAGGTCGATTTTTATTGTCAAAACTTACTTTTTGATATAAAATCTCATCCCTATCGTCATACCTCTTCAAAGGTAGCTACCCCTTCGAATTTTTTTAATTGGATGGTGGGTAGTGTGATACATCTTTTTGAAGCTGATCCAATTTTCACTTCAGCAATATCATATTTTTTGTAGGAATAAAATAAAGCGAGTAATAGCATGTTTGTTACCAGTAACACCTAACACAAGTGAAGCCTGTAATGAATTACATAGTCGAGTCTTATGAGACTGATATGATACTTATGATATGATACTTCAATATATCGAAGTCTGAAAACAATGTTCAAAATGTTGGGCTTCTTGGACGAAAAGAACTCTAGAGATTGTGTTGCATACTATGTCGTATCTGTAACAATTGACTGAGGAAACAATTATCTGCTGTCTGGCATGTATTATAAACACTAATGAAGCATGAGTTATTTTAATTTAATTTTTTGCCTCACAATCTACAGATAATAGTAGTAAATTTTATGTTTTGGTCGTGTAAAGTGAATACATATAATTTTCAAGTTTTGCTTTTTCAAATTGATTAAAACTGTTGGTAAAATGAGTTAATCAATAGCTCAAAGAATTGAAGTTCTAATGATGATTGGTTATGGTGACAGGATCAGAACTCGGGCACAGTGTTGTGTATTCTGCTTAATACTAAATATCTGGATATGTCTATCAATCAATCAATCAACAGTGAGTCGAATAGATAAGAAAGTTCTATAAACGTTTAGCGCTTCAGATTTGCCAAAAACAGGTCGCCGATCTATAAGTGAAGAGATGAAATTAAACGTCTTATTTGCGTTGGAAGAAAATCCCCACAGTAGTATTCGAAAAATTGGCCGAGACAATATAATCCCATTTCAGACGTCACACAAAGTATTAAAACTTGAAAAGCTTCATCCCTATAAACTACAGTTTTTGCAGGAGTTATCCTATGACGATCTAGACCAAAGGATGCAGTTTTCTGCAACATTTGTGGATAAATGTAATGATAACTCTTTGCAAGTACCAAATATTCTGTTTTCGGACGAATCTACTTTTACACAACATGGAGTAGTTAACCGTCAAAAATGCAGATATTCGGCAAGGGAAAATCCAAGATCGATGCAACAGAATCACACACAATATCCACAAAAGGTAAATGTTTGGTCGGGAATTGGTATGAGTAGGATTATTGGTTCCTACTTTTTTTATAGAACTATAAATAAACTACGATGTCTAGAATTTTCACAGCAATATCTCATTACGACGTTATTAAACTTATTTCCTGATGGACACATTGCTGGTATGGTAACTCATAACTTATGGTATAAACAAGATGGTGCCACCATGCATTATGACGTTAATGTTCGACAGTATCTGGATCAATAGTTTCTCAACAGATGGATTGGCAGGCTTGGTGCAATCGAGTAGCCAGCAAGATAATCTGGCCCAGCTCCCTTACAGTTATTTCTGTGAGATTTTTTTTGAAGAATGCGGTGTTCAAAAATAAACCAGATAATATCAATGAATTAAAAACAAGAATCAGAACTGAGTGAACCAACAATTCTCCAGAGATTATAAATAGAAGCCAACAAACATTTGTCGATCGTGTGGGATATTGTCGGGCACAAGAATGTGGGCTTTTCTTCATTTGATTAAATAAGGCTGAACTATGTAATTTTTTATAGGCTTCACTTGTGTTAGGTCTTACTCATAATAAAAATGCTATTACTTACTTTATTTTATTCCTACAAAAAAAATTGGTTTTGCTGAAGAGAGAAATGGATTAGCTTTAAAAATGTGTATCACACTACTCAGCGTCCAATTTCAAAATTTCCAAAGGGTAGCTATCCCTTGAAGACGTATTACGATAGGGATGGGATTTTTAAATCAAGAAGTTAGTTTTGAAAATAAAAATCGACCTGTTTTTGTATTTTCCTTCATAATGCTCACTATCACTTTATTGAATTTAAGAGTTACGTTATGACACAGTTTATACCAGACGTATAATATATTTATAAAAATGTTTTAACGCGTTATTAATACGCCTTAACTTTAGAGCAGCGATTAATTACAAACTAAGTTTTTTTAGTTTCAATTGTCAAAACTGGCGCAGTCCGCATATAAACAAAATACTATGATGATTTGGTTTATAAAAGTCATTTGTGTGTCTATAATAAAAATGTTTCCTACTGATATCTAAAATGGTTGGGTCATGATCGAGGGGTGAAACATTTGTCTTGCAGCTTCATTAGGATTCTTTTTGAACTGTTTACTATGTAAAACAACTTCATGAGCTGTGATAGAATATAATTTAATTAATGTAAAATAATTGAATTGTTGGGAGAGATGTGATATAGATGAAGCTTCAAGACGTTAGATGTATAACCTGTAGGTATGTATGTAGTCAGCTACACTAGTGTAATTTGACGGATCTTCCACAGATTGACGGTAAAAAGTGAGTAAGTAATAGAATGAATTCCATGAGCAAACCTCTTTCTTACACTTAGTTGTAATGTTTGGTATTGTAAGTTGTAAGAACCTTCGCAGTATTATTGTGCAGGGAAGAAGTTCAGCACCCCCTCGGTCGAGTATTTAGACGTTAAGGGTAAAGAGTTTGTGTCTAAACGACATTTTAATGTTCGTTTGCACGTAGTGATAGGGGCTGACCACTGACCGACGCCATCTGCCACAGCAATATCCTGCAATGTGTTATGTGTATGTTCCTTATTTACATTATATAGAAGTCATTATTTACCATGTGAAATATAAAGCAATAATAATATACAAATAGTAATATAATAGATATATTGTAATATTTATATTATATATACATACATGCACGTTCGGACGTGACTTAGCTATATTCGCATATATCAGCACCTAGACGCCTTAGTGATAAGTTTGTACTGTTTTCCTACTTAAAAGAGATATTTATAATATTTTAATAGAGGTATATATATTGTTGTATATAAATATATGTAGTTGATAGATAAATTATTGTTTTCTAGAGTAGGTATTTAGGTCCGAACGGGCCAGTGGTCGGCACTAAGCCAGACCCTATCAATTTGAGTGCCTCTAGTAAATCTTATCGAAACACTTTGCATCTAGTTACACGTCGCAACCAAATATTTGAGTTGAGAAAGGTGCTGTCACGTATATAGGTTAGAAAGGCAGTGTAGTGAGAATTTTAAATTTGAAATTGACTGTACTCACGTTATGTGATAATTTTTTTTATATAATAAAATGGATACTGGCTCTGCTTTGGAGTATAACATCGCTAGGTCGGTAACTGCATTCTCATTGTGAGAGATAGGGACTGAAGAACTACATCTAGAAACGGGAGGTTTTCAACTCTTATGCGATATATTTTAGTGGAATTTTTTTAAGAATTGTAGGGAACACAATAATTAATAACAAAGGATTGCAGATGTAATCTGTGATAGTCTGTGATGAAATACACTCCTATTACATGTAATTCGGTAATATTAACTATTGTTTTAAGTCATTATCTGTGCAGAAACAGCCGATCAGATTGTTTCTTTCAATGTGCAATAACAGTCTCAAATCGTTTAGTGGTATGTTTTCTCACAACATTCATTCAGAATGAAACATTCTAAAACATGTGGTAGTCAGTACCTCATTTTTAAATATAGAATATCTATGGTAGCTCAGGGTCACTCACTTCCAATTACAATAGAGAATTTTGTACAATAATATTAAATATAAACTATCAGGCCATCATATCTTAAGCACATACACACCTATTTACATTTGATAGCGATTCGTCTACTGGGAGTAAATTGATTCACTTAGTCTATTTTATTGTTCTTATTTACTCTAGCTTTTTTTTCGTCAATTATTTAGAATACGTTCCAATTAGAACCAATAAGAATCCCGCACATTTATGTTATCTGTATCTCAAAAACGGGAAAAGAAAGGTAAAACATTTTCATTTCATTCACAAGAAAACAAAAACTTTTTGAATGTTTTAATAAAATACAATAGACTAAGTACTGTAAGTTTCATTAATAACCTAACCTAGCTCGTTAATTTATTTCAAAAATCGGCAACTAACTCCAAAATGGAATGTCACTTCGTAAATATGAAACAAATTTTAATTTTTTTAATATAAAACCATAAGTTGTTTCTCTTAACTTTTGTAACGTACTTTTATTACCTTAAGCTGGTTGGCCAAATTTGTAATGTATTTTCTCACTACTTAAGAACTCTAGTTAGTTTATCTTGCTATCCTGGTAGAGTAGTGAACGTGGTACCTTTTTTTATTGTCGTGGCCTGACTGCCAAAATCGTAACTTTTTTGCTCACTACTCAAAAACTGTTTCTAGTTTTATCTGCTAGCCCGCAGGATCGTCTACGCTGTAAAGTATTTTTATTATCCTGGCCTGATTGCCAAATTTGTAATGTATTTTCTCACTACTAAAAACTGTAGTTATTCTCTTCTTCGCAGGATCGCCAAAGTTATGCCGTATTCTTATTATCCTGGTCTAATTGCCAGATTTGTAACGTATTTTCTCACTACTTAAGAACTCTAGTTAGTTTATCATGCTATCCTGGTAGAGTAGTGAACTTTGTAACCTATTTTTATTGTCGTGGCCTGACTGCCAAAATCGTAACTTTTTTGCTCACTACTCAAAAACTGTTTCTAGTTTCATCTGATATCCCGCAGGATTGTCTACGTTGTAAAGTATTTTTATTATCCTGGCCTGATCGCCAAATTTGTAATGTATTTTCTCACTACTAAAAACTGTAGTTAGTCTCTTCTTCGCAGGATCGCCAAAATTATGCCGTGTTTTTATTATCCGGGTCTAATTGCCAGGTTTGTAACGTATTTTCTCACTACTTAAGAACTCTAGTTAGTTTATCTTGCTATCCTAATAGAGTAGTGAACGTTGTAACCTATTTTTATTGTCGTGGCCTGACTGCCAAATTCGTAACTTATTTTCTCACTACTCAAAAACTGTTTCTAGTTCCATCTGCTATCCCGCAGGATCGTCTACGTTGTAAAGCAATTTTATTATCCTGGCCTGATTGCCAAATTTGCAATGTGTTTTCTCACTGCTCAAAAAATGTACTTAGTTTCTTTTGCTGTCCTAGCGGAATCGTCAACCTTGTAACGTACTTTTATTATCATGGCCTGATTGCCAAATATGTAACGTATTTTCTCACTGCTCAAAAACTGTAGTGTGTTTCTTTTGATGTCCTCGCAGGATAGTTAACGTTGTAACGTATTTTTATTATCCTGGTCTGACCAGGTTTGTAACATATTTTTTCATTACTCCAAACCTGATTTTAGTTACTTTTGTTGTCCCCGGAGGATCGTAAACGTATTTTTATTATCCTGGCCTGATTGCCAAATTGGCAATGTGTTTTCTCACTGCTCAAAAAATGTAGTTAGTTTCTTTTGCTGTCCTAGCGGAATCGTCAACCTTGTAACGTACTTTTATTATCCTGGCCTGATTGCCAAATATGTAGCGTATTTTCTCACTGCTCAAAAACTGTATTGTGTTTCTTTTGATATCCTCGCAGGATAGTTAACGTTGTAACGTATTTTTGTTATCCTGGTCTGACCAGGTTTGTAACATATTTTTACCATGTTTCTAAAGTATTTTTTCATTACTCAAAAACTGCTTTTAGTTTCTTTTGTTGTCCCCGGAGGATCGTCAACGTATTTTTATTATTCTGGACTGATTACATATTTGTACCCAATTTTTTCACTGTACAAAAACTGTAGTTGTGCTCGCAGGATCGTTTACGCATTGTAATGTAGTTTTATTATCCTCACCTGATTGCCAAATTTGTAACGTATTTTCTCACTACTCAAAAATTATTTTAGTTACTTTTGCTATGCACCCAGGATCGTCTTCATTGTAAGGCATTTTTATTATCCTGGCCTGTAACGTATTTTATCACTGCTCAAAACTGTAGTTTATTTTGCTGTCTTCGCAGGATCGTCAACGTTGTAACGTACTTTTATTTTCCTGGCGTGATTGCCTCATGTGTAACGTATTTTCTCACTGCTCAAAAACTGTAGTTAGTTTCTTTTGCTATCCTCGCAGGATAGTTAACTCTGTGACGTATTTTTATTATCCTGGTCTGGCTAGGTTTGTAACGTATTTTCTCACTACTCAAAACCGATTTTTAGTTTCCTTTGTTGTGCCGGAGGATCGCTAACGTTGTACCATATTTTTATTATCCTGGCCTGATTACAAATTTGTCACGTATTTTCTCACTGCTCAAAAACTTAGTTAGTTTCTTCTGCTATCCTTGCAGGATCGTCCACGTTGTAACGTATTTTTATTATCCTTGGCTGATTACAAATTTGTAACATATTTTCTCACTGCTCAAAACTGTAGTTTCTTTTGCTGTCTTCGCAGAACCGTCAACGCTGTAACGTATTTTTATATTCCTGGCTTGATTTTCAAATTTGACACTTCCTTACTGTTTAAAAACTAGACAGTGTCGCTAATATATTTCTAAGACTCATCAGATTATCCTGCTTATGGAACGCCAATCTTTATTCTAGTAATACTATTTATTACACTAAATAATTTCCCATTATATTGCACAGCAACGGCCACACCGTAACTAAAATTTGCATACTAACGAAAAAAGCTCGAGAAGACTCAACGTTTTTGTGATTTTTTATATGAATTTGGCGAATTGGTACTTATAGAAAAATATAGAACACTATTCGTATTTATTTACTTACACAGGCGTAATTTTGATCTATTGACGATTTGCAATAGCATTTTAATACATTGTATATCTTTTGCACTATCCACTTGTTTATTTGTTATTC
Organism: Tillus elongatus; assembly: GCA_964006375.1. Lineage (NCBI taxonomy): Eukaryota > Metazoa > Arthropoda > Insecta > Coleoptera > Cleridae > Tillus > Tillus elongatus. The sequence goes on from OZ023262.1 coordinate 239,387,518, forward strand.
TATTGTCAACACCATTATTGTCTATTTTCTTCAGCGCAGTTTTAAATTAAACTATTCGTGAGATAGTTTTTTTGGCGTATGTAGAAGTTATGTATCGACAAGTGAAATTTTTCTATAGTTTCTGTAAATTTAATGCCCAAAATTCCAATTTTTTACATTTATCTTTCCTGGATAAAAAAATGAATATGGATACCAAAAGAAATAGGTAAAAAGAGAAAATTTCTCAGCTTACTTCTTGGAAAAAACTGTTCATAAAATTATAAACAATTTCACTGGAGCCGATGACATTTCAAATCAAAGGGAAATTAGTCTTCTTCCAAATATTAATTATTAGAAAGGCGGTTTGCCACTTGATAATAATAATATTTTACTGCAGAATCCAATCCTTACTACTTTTAAGGCAAAGTAGTATTGTTCATGATATATGATTTTACGGATTCAAATTTGCGAAACACTAAATCGACTTTTCACGTGAATATTAGAAGGTGGGTTCCTGATTAGTTGTGGATGGTGTGTGTTTTTTATATACAAACCGACTTCTTAAATGATGACCTTTCTAAAAATCTCAATTGGGGCTCTATCAATCTGGTTAGATTTATTGGCTTGTACACACAGAATGCCTTTTTATCGGGAAAGAGGCCCAAACGTTTTGGGTGGAAAAATACTGTCAAAAAAATCCACCCTCCCTATATTGGATGTACCAGTTGCAGAGGATAGTGTACATTATTCTCATATTACGGAAGCTACAGCCAAGAAGCTTGGGTTTCTATCTTAGCTGAAAAGCTTCTTTTCCAACAGTTGGATCATTGTTGTTCTGTTATGTCAGGAGCGCTACTGCAAGCCCATTTTTCTTCTCTTATATTTCAAGCGAGCTATCTATCTTACAGATTGCTCTTCTATCGCTTTCTTGGTAGCGTAATTCTTGCCTTATTCCATTGTTCAGCAAATGTTCATTTAACCAAACATTTACTTACCTTCCGCGATGTGGTGGAGCCTCATCGTGTTAGTACCACATGTTTTGGATAATATTAAAAGGCACTCCATTAATTAAATTAAAAAGAGTAGCATTTAGGAAATTTCGGTTCAGATTTGCACTTAACTGACCTCTTATCACTGGTAGAGGTAATAAATATATTATGTTAAACGTTAAAACTAAAACAATCCTGGAATTATCGTTATCTAATTGTAATGCGGATTATTCAGTGGCCACGTATGTCCATGACGAGTATTAACACCATTCCTAGTGCAACATGCCTCATCATACCAAAAGCCGCGGGAAAGGAACATGTTATTTTGTACTTGTTGTTGAAGTAACCAGTTGCAAAATACTAACTTCTGTTGAACATTTCCGGGATGCACACGTTGAATATGAAAGGGGTGTAACATTTCTCGTTTTAATACACGCCGTACAAAATTCTGCGAAACGTGTAAATTTCTCACTATACGCTGAGTACTACTGGAAGGATTTTCTGGCACAGAATCGACTACATTCTTTTTCGGTTTGAACATCCACTACATAAGAATTAATGGCCTTTTCTGAAGCAGGTTTACCTGTTCTCGAAGTCCACGAAAGGATGTAGTATGGGCAGGTTGGTTTCTAGTGGGAAACTTGCGTCGGTATTCTCTAGCTGCTTGTCTAGTGTTCCCATTTTAAAACTCATAAACAAGAACAATATCTGTATAGTCGGAACTATGTGTCTCAAAGACACCATAAACTTGATTGTTGTATCATAAAATGGGTGTCAACTCGGTGTTTGAATAGCTGGAGATTATTTGTTTCTGGATATACATATGTCTGCCTGGATGGTAAAATTCAGCTGCTCTAAAACAGGACAATGGTGCATAATGAGCTATTCGAATAATGTGCAGTTTGATACTAGAGGTTGTTTCGCTAAATGTTATTTGCTGATGAAGTAGTTTCTGGGAAACAATGTTGATGACATCGATAGAAGAGGCAGAGATCTCCAATCTTTATTCTGTGGTCAATTAAAGTTAGAACTGTTGTAGACGACCAATATATAAGACGAACTGCAGGTTCCTTAGTGGAATCTGAGAGGGAGAAAATGTCTTTGGGGCGGCACCCCATAGAGGAGAACATTGTTTCAATCCACGAATGTATATATTCATCTTCAGTGCCGCTAAAAGTAGGCATAAGTGTTAAAAATTTAAACGCTCTATTTGATTTGGTGTTGACTGGTACTTAGATTAAAGGCTACATTTGTATCCATTGGATCTATACTAACACTGACATTCTCTTGTTTCCTAATAAACTTGACATGTCGCAATTGTCTTCTGAACTCAACACATTATATTTTTAAATGAATAAATAAGTCTGGCTTAAACTCACGACGCTCCAATTTGGACACATGTTCTAATTGACGAACTACTGTTTTTCAAACACTGAAGTTAACAAAAACACTTCTTTAATTAAGTTACTTATTTTTGGCTATATCGAATCCCACCACATAAACTGTAGCAAAGAATAACCAGTGTTATAAACGATTGATGTATTGCCATATCGATCTGTTTTTTATGTTTATACGATAAACAGACAATGGTGTCAAATTTAAGAACTGATATTTTACTGACTTAACACTTCAAATATCTGTCTCAAAAACTAATAATAAAAATTGTTTAAAATAAATCACCTGTCATTATCAAAGTTCTTCATAGAGCTTATACATCACCTCTATATGTGCTTATGTTCCCCCCACACAAGTGTAAGACTTGTGGCTGCGAATTTTATCTTTGTGTTACTTATTTTTATACAAAACCACTGCATACACAAATCGACAAAAATATTTTTAGTTGGTCAAGTTGCCATAAATGCATTTGCTTCCTACCGTTGCAAATCAAAAACAGAGGGACAAAACTGCCTTCAACGATCCGGGCAGCTACAATGAGGTGTCGCTGGCCTGGATACTGGATTACTCGGACCTTGATGAAAATGTACCAGCCAACGCGCTTGCCAGGGGGGACTGGGAAGACTTTATCGGACCAGAATCTATACTGAGATATCCTCATGCACAGCAAAACGCACCTTAAAGGTCTGGACATATGAAAAGGCAACTCAACAATGGCAAAATCTGCCCGGATTAGAACACTCTAAGGCCTTCATAAATGGCCTTTTAGAGTTAAGTGCTAAAAAACTTCTAGAGCTAAGCAGACAGCAACTGAGAACTTTGGTTGGCCTGTATACAGGACACTGTCGCTTACGTCACCGCATGCACAGAATTGGGCTCAGAGAAAAAGAAACGAGTGCCGACTATGTATGGAAAGTGACGAAACAGCAGATCAGATGATATCTTTGTCCGGCTGCGGACAAGACACCTGTTCTTTGGCAATACACAGAAGATTTGGATCAACTTTCATTCACAGAAATTATCCACCTCTGTAGAAGCCTGGACTTGGGTGAATAATAAGACAATTAGGCGTTAGCCACAATAGACCTTAACGTCGCAGTGGAGCGACCGTTATAGCCCCACTCACAATATAGCCTAACCCTGACCTAACCCTACTTATTTTTATTGTTAATATATAACTGACTAAAGAACTCGTCCGAGCTATTTAATACAGGAAGATATCTGGCAACTTGCATCAAAACTGGTCATTTTTTTTATTTACGGTAATAGACGTATAAAAATTGAAACTGACTTTTCATATGACTTCTAGGTGCCTTGATTCAAGCTCATTTAGGTAAACTTTCTAAAGTTTTAAAGTCACAATCTTTTCAAATTCTTTTTTTTTTCTTGTTGAAATTGGATCAAATACGTTAAAGCGTACTTTTGTCCGTAAATCTTACCGTTGGAAAATGTTTTACCTTTTTTTTTAATTAAATGCGTCAACACGTTGCTACCATAAATGTCATATGTCTATCTCAATGTTTCAAACTTTTTACAACGTGCTACTGTGGTATTATTTATAAAACTGTGACACGTCTTACTAGCTTTTATAATCTCTGAAATTTCTTGTACTTAATAATTAACGTCCATGAGTATAAGCTGCACTAATATTTTTGACATTTTCTTTGTGTTTAATTAAAACTAAATAAGTTTTTATATGTAAATTAAGGTAGGTGATCTCTTGTTGCAGCTCGATAATTAAGTTAGTTAAATTTGTGAGAACTGAATGGCTTTTGAGTGTGAACCGAGTGTGCGTGCTGATATTTATTTTCTTCATATTTTTATGTTTTGGTTTTATTATTTTGCTTATAATTGAAAATATAAATAGGTGGTTAATTACACGAAACAAATGTTAGCTTCTCTAGACTAGGTACCTACATATATAATATACTTCTATAGATGTGCCAGCGATATGATGGTCTGATCTGTATCTCAACTTTCCCACAGGTTTAAACCACACCACAATAGACTGCAACATAACCTAATAAATAAAACATTGAATTATTTACAGATATTTTTACATACTAAGTTCTCAATGAGTGCCAACTACCAGATTATTAGCGAATTTTATTGTTTCGACAGCAGTGACACACAACAAATGTTTATTATCCGTTATCTGCAATTACTGTTTGCTAAATAAATTGGACTAGCATCAATTATTGTAAAACGTTAGTTTAATCTTTGTTCGTTGCAAGGTAAAAACGGGGAACGTAACGTGAAAAACACTCAAAACAATCATAAACTATAATTCCTAGTAAGTAACCGCAAAGAACTCTGAAATAGAACTGCAGTGTACCGTTCGTTTTTCTACAATATGTTCCTTTTGTTGATTTCATTAGAGTTTTAACTTACAGTATAGTACTTAATCCATAGTTGTTATACAGAGTGGTCCGTAATTATATGTCGCAAAGCCTTCTGCGGTAATGGCTATAGTAAATGGTGCACATTTTCTCAATAACTTTAATAACTGCGAAACGGGTTAAAATAAAAATTAGACACTGGCAGGTCTGGTAGATGAAGTAAGCGGGTACGATATGATTTAGTTGTATTGCTGAAAAAGTAAACTAACCAGTGTGAGAAATTGGAGATAGACGTATTATTTTTATTTAAAAAAAAGGGCGTTTCTTCAATCGCTCTGTACTATTTTTAAGAATAATGGTCTTTTATCTACAAAAAGGCTTATTGTGAAATTTTAATAGGAGCTCGAGTTTTTGAGATAGTTGCGGTTTTTAATTCCTTTATAATAAAATAGCGAAAATAACATTCAATAGCAGCCTTTCAGTTTTGGAGATGACAGATAAATAATATTATTCGAACAAAAATTTATGCATTTAATTGGGTAACAAAAAATAATGCAAGTAAAATAAAACAATCTACGTAAACTACTGTTACAAATTTGGTTGTGTGCGATCGCATGGCGAACATGTTCAACACCTCCTCTTAAATATTGTGATTGTTTCGTCGCAATTGGATGTCTTAGGTGTTTGTATTCTTATTTCCATTTTGTTTAAAAAATGTTACTTTTGTTAACTTAATACCAAGTTTTCTAAACAAAATGGAAATAAGAATACAAACACCTAGTAGTAGTAGCAGTGATGGGGAGGCCAACGCCAAGCAAGTAGGCCACCATGGGCCCTTTTTGCCAACCACAGCAAACCAGCAACCATGCTCTACTCCTCCTCGGTTCCGTCGCCAAACCGCCTCGACCTCGAGATGAAGGCCGTGACGGTCTTCAATTGGACGGTACTTACCTGATTCCTCTGCAGAGTCCTTGATCCGAACAATTCTGCTCGAAGACTCCCAAAAGCCTCGCATTCGCACAGGTAGTGGTAGGACGTTTCCTCATCCTCGCCGCATTCCTGGCAAATGGGATCCCTCTCTACGCCTATCAATGTGAGGTGTCTTCTAAGGGCGCAGTGGCCTGTGAGCACCCCCAAGGATGCGGCGAAGCGTAGGTCGACTCCTTCCGAGTAGCCAGATAGCTTTATCTCTGTCTGGCCCCTCCACGAAGTCCCTCGCCTGCCTGCAGCCACCAACCGACCCCCAGTGCCTCTTCATTGCTTCCTCGGTCCACCTGTCTAAGGCGACGGAGACCGACTTCCTACTTATACCTATGGCCGGCTCCGGGTCACAGAACGGCCGCCGGGAACCAAGCCTTGCGAGATTATTCGCGACTTCATTTCTCGCCACGCCACAGTGTCCCGGAACCCACACTAGTTGTACCTCCTTTGTCCTGGCTAACCCTCTGAAGGCGACAACGCACTCCTGAACCAGTGTAGACCTGATTCTGGCCGCGCAGACTGCCCGGAGGACTGCCTGGATGCCCGAGTAGATGTACACACATCTATCGGGACTCCTTTTCACATCCTGTCTGTTGGCCACAGACAGGATAGCGTACACCTCTGTTTCGAATGCCGTGGTATGTGCGCCAAGGGCATAGCTCTCGCGCACTCCCAGGCCCTCGATGTATATTCCTGCCCCGGAGGATTGTTGGTCCTCCAGCCGCGATCCGTCGGTAAAACAGACCAGGCTTGCGGGCTGGAATTCAACCTCATTTCCCTCCACTGATCCCTACTGGGGATCCTGAGGGTGTATGGCCTAGTCAACCTAAGATCATCCTCGGCATCCCGCACCTTTATGACGGAAATCGGAATTTCTTTTTCCACCTCCCTGGCCACTCTTGCATGCCCTATTACTGCTCCCTCTCCGAACCAGTTTCCTGAGTCTCGCATTCTGAGATGCGACGCCATCGCCTCCCTCCTGACACAGGTGGGAAGCGGTGGCAGCATAAACAGGACCTCTAGCGCGGTTAAGGGTGTCATCCTCATAGCGCCTGTCATACCCAGGATTGACAGCCTTTGGAGTTTGGCCAGCTTCCGCGCTGGTAGTTTGGTTCCACCAGACCAACGCCCCATAGAGGATTCTCGGCCTGACGATCGCAGTGTAGATCCAGTGGAGGATCCGAGGATTAACTCCCCAGGTCCTCCCTATCACTCGACGCAGCTACCAGAGGGTCGCTACTCCCTTTATTACAACCCGTTCTATTTGCGACCCCCATGTTAGTTTTGAGTGCAGGATCACCCCCAGATATTTGACCTCCCGCCCTAAAGCTAAAGGTTTTCCAAACATCACGGGCGCCCTAAACCCCTCTACCTTCCTCTTCTTGGTAAATAGGATCATCTCCGTCTTCGCCGGGCTTACGGAGAGTCCCAGCTCACCACACCACCTTTCGATTATGCTACAGGCAGCTTGCATGCACTCACAGACGACGCCGAGGCATTTGCCGGTGACTAAGACCAGCCCATCATCAGCGTACGCCTGGGCGTAGAAGCCGTTCTCGGAGAGCCGCTCCAAGAGGCCGTCCATGACCAGACACCATAGATGGGGCGAAAGGCAGCTGCCCTGAGGGCAGCCACCCGTCACCCCGACGTCCAGCCCCCGTCCCCCCAAGGTCAGCGAAACTCTCCTGTCCTCCAGCATGCTCGCCACCCAGCTTATTAGGGACCTCGGCGTTCCCCTTTCCTGTAGGGCGGTACAAATCGTATCCGTCCTTGCTTTATCAAAGGCCCCCTCCACATCGAAAAACACAGCTAATGTGCTCTCCGTAGTGTAGGGCCCTTTCCACCTTCCGCGTCACAGCATGGAGCGCCGTTTCCGTCGACTTCCCCCGCTGGTACGCGTGCTAACCTTTATGGAAGGGGTGATCCTTTAGGATCTCTCCCAACATAAACCTATCTACTATCTTTTCTAATGCCTTAAGCAGGAAACATCTAAGACGACGAAACAGTCACAATATTTCAGAGGAGATGTTGAACATGTTGGCCATGCGATCGCACACAACCTTCTGCCCTTTTTCTCCAATTCCACCCAATTTTTTGAAATAATAGTGGTGTATTTCTAACTGTATCACGTATTTTTTGGCATAGCTCTTCTCCAGTCTGCTTTTCATTGGCATAAACTAAGTTCTTTGCATAACACTATATGCAAAAATCTATAGGGTTTAAATCTGGGGACCTCGCTGATGAGCCAATGGGTCTCGCGCTCTCGCGGCTTCCTATTCACTGATTTGAAAACACTCTTTTTAAATATTGTTGTACTACCATTACGAGCTCGGTGACCATTCTGCTAATATCACATTTGCACTCCAATGCTTAAAGAGAGATTTTCAAGAAGTTGTGGTTAGTCTTCTTCATTGCAGTTTTGGTAAACTTTCACGTTTATTCTATTAGATAATTCAGTAGGCCCCAACAAATAATTTTACACAACACCAGCGCACACATTTATTGAAAATATATACTGATGCACAAATATTGCATAAATGAATGTGTACTTTCTTCTAGCCACTCATGTTCGTTGTGTGTATTAAACATGTCATTATTGGTAAGCATGGCTCCGTACAGCTGATAAAATTGTGTTTGGAAACAAATCGTTTTCAACACACTTCTGAATAAACGATCTGGAGAAGTTTAGTCTTCTATAATGATCTCCTTCGTGAAGTGCCTGACTTGGTTAATAAGGTCGTAATTGTCATTCATGTAATACTCTCAAAACAGATTGACGAGATATTTAACCCACATTTGCACTTGCCTAGAACTTATTGTGGGATTATTTTCAACTAAATTTAAAATGCGTTCCTCTCTATCAAAAGTCTAGTTCGTCGTAGCCGTCCAGCATTGTTATTCTGGACATTCGTTCTACCAATGCAGATAAAGTCCGATCCACTCGGTAAAATGAGCGTCTATCGAGTTGACGTCGAATAGGATATTTTTACAAATACATACGTTTTGTCTCTTCTTCTTCTGACCTGACCTGACTTGACTTGAGCTGACCCAAGCATAAAGGCATATCAGCAAACTCCTCAAAAGTAAAATTATTCATGTTCTTCAATCTTAGTTTGCAACAGAAACTTACGGAAATATTTATTCTGACACTTCATTGGAACGATTTGTCATCTCCAAAATTCAAAGCCTACTATTGAATGTTATTTTCGCTAATTCATTGTAAAGGTGTCGAAAACTGTCATTATCTCGAAAACCCAACCTCCTATTACAATTTTACAAAAAACCTTTTTGTCGACAAAGAACCATTATTTTTAAAAGTAATATAGGGAGATTAAAAAACGGCGATTTGTTTTTTTTTTTAATTAAAATAATAAATCTACCCTCATATCTCCGCCACTTTTAGTTTATTTTTTCAGCAATACAACTAAATCGTGCCCCCCTAACATCTACGAGACCTGTCAATGTCTAAATTTTATTTCAACCCGTTTCGCAGCTATTAAAACAATTCGAATTTTTTTTAGAACTTTGCAGTGCTGTACCTCCGTAAATAGGTCCCACTGACCGAAAGTTTATTAAGAAAATGTTCACCATTTACTATAACCATAGCCATAGTAGACTTTGCAACATTTAATCACGAACCAGCCTGTACAGTATGTTTAATGTTTATAGACCCACAATATGTTATGTAATTGTTTTCTATTTTAGGTTTGCTGGTCAAATCATTTTATGTTACACACACACCTTATGTATTGTATTGTTAATGATTGTGATCATTTTTGAAACTTTACCTGTTCTGCTGTAACAAGCATACCTACCTAGATTTTTGTAAGTTCCTAATAATTATTGTAATATATATTATACTGGAATCCACCACACTGCAGTGTAGAGATATTGAACACATTTCAAATGATGAATCGGTAGTGACCAAAAACATATGCGTATTTGCTGAAATGTAGCTAGTTACCTTCGGCCATTGTTCATTGCAGGTATAGGTGTATATAACGATACATACACAAATATAAGTTAACACACTGTCCTTTTATTTTACATGACAAAAAGCTGTTTTATTTTGTAAGTTGTGCTGCAAAATAATTCATTTAAAATTAAAATAATACATACAATTTCGAGGATATCTCATCTTTGAAAGATTTATATGAAAATTCGCTACTATAACGCACTTTCTGCGTGCAGACTTCTGTTTTATAAATTATATTTAGTTGATTTTTAAGTCGTATAATGGCAGCAACCAGTGAGGAGACCACATTATAATAAATTGAAAACCAGAAAACCAAAACTTAAGTCATAAAAAGTCTGGTAGCAAATTTTCGTAGAAATCGCAGAACCTAGGCATTTCTTTTGACGAAGATTATATATATATATATATATATATATATATATATATATATATATATATATATATATATACATATATATATATATATATATATATATATATATATATATATATATATATATATATATATATATATATATATACAATATTCAGTTTTTGTTACGGTAATATTAATATTTTCTTGAAAATCGTGACATAGCCGTCAGTTGCAAAAAAAACTGTTTATTAAATTGCCGAGCTTTCGGAACAATTTACATGGAAAGAAGAAAATGTACAATTTACATAGTAAACATACAAGTTTTTCAAACCTTTGTATTTTTTCTATGTAAATTGTAACTTTTTTGTAGTCCGCTATATCAGTTAAAAATCCACAGAATGGAAACATCAAACAAAAGTGCGTGTCTTCACAATACAGTGGTCCAAAAAGATAGAGAAATAACAAAATCAACGTAAATTTTATAGGAAAAAAAGATTTTATTGATATAAATCGCAAACAAAATGGTTAGGAGAATTTAGAGCAGCACATTGTGCATGATATCCTAAGCAACAGTGTACAAATCTGTGCCACAGTTCATCCCTTCCACGTTTGCTACATAAACCGCACGTTTCATTTACTTTTTCGGGGTCCATATGTCGAGGGACATAGTAGGGGTTGACATTGTCGAGTTCATCATAGTCAAAAACCCTGCTTTGTCATTTTCAGGATTTAGAATGTTCAGGTATAGATGGCCTTCTCTTTTTGTTTCTCACTTTTTCTGGAGATTGCCCAATGTGTCTTCATACGGAATCGAATCAAGCTATATATTTTTTGCTTTTCCGCTCTTACCGAAGCTAGAAGGTGTGATTGTGAAATAAGCATTTTCTTCTGTGTTTTCGGTATCGGGTTATCCAATCGAGATGTAGAAGACACATTGTTCTGGTGCGATATCGATGACAAAACTTGTCAATGGTAAGACTTGGTGTGCTGCCGATGGCAAGCTGTCTTGGCTAGAGGAAGTAGATGGTATGCCGTTTTCGTCATATGATTGGTCTGCTTACCTGTTTAGGCTATTGGTTGTCTGTTCAATAACTTTGCTTCAACTTTCCTTACCATCAGGTGTTTTTTACATAGGTGTTCTACTAAGATTAAACCCAGATTATTGTTTTGGTAAAGAGGTGGGAGTTTCTTGTTAAAAAGGTCTTCTATCACGATCTGTCTCATTTCGTTGGCATCCTCTGTAAACTTGTCAGAATTCAGTGGAAAAAATCCTGATTCTCTACGGTAGCCATCTTCATAAATGCCTTATTCAACAGTTCGGCGATATCGTGTTCTGTGATTTTCTTATATCCTGTCGGATTGAGATAAAGATCATATTCCCTATAGAATGTATTTTTTAATCCGCCAAAAAGGCTGGGTCAAGCGGCTGAAGGTGGTGAGACGTATGCGCGGGCAGGGACACCATATGTATATTTCTTGCCTTACAAAAATTATATGCCTTGATTAAAATGTGACTATAGAGTGGTTATCGAGAACGAGGAGAACTGTATCGTCTTCTGTGGGTTTTGCATGATTTTTAAAGTGAAGTAACCAATTAAGAAAGAGCTGCGGGTTCGTCCAACCATTCTTTGAATATCTATAACTTACACTTATTGGTTCATTTTTTTGAAATACAGGAGCCATTCTTTGTTTGGGATACATTAACATCGGAGATATGTAGGTACCTGCAGCACTCACGCAAAATACAGCTATAGTTGTCCTCCCGCTTTCACCAGAAAAGGCAGCCCCAACCTTTTTGACCGTATACTTTTGGACGTCTAAACGATAGTAATACATATCTCGTCCATATTGAAAAACATATTGACTTGAAACTTAAATTTTCCAGAAACTTTTTCGATTGAGAAGAAAAGTTTTAGTTCATCCTCATTCAATGCAGCAATCCTCGTTCCCTCTAGCTGTCTCAAGCTTACTGCTGGATTTCGATGGAGGAACCTATATAACCAATCATTTCCAGCCATATAGCTTTCTCTATTAAAATTATGTGCGATGTTATTCTTTCTGCATATTTAAATGCTAGTCTAGGGGTCAGACCGTAAAACAGTTTGACCAGTGTAAGCACATATTTTTTTAATTCTGTTTTTATTGCAGCAGGAAAAATTGAGTTACATCCAAAGAGCATCCCTCTTTGGATGTAACTTTTGTATTCATTTTGTCTCCATTTTGTTTCACCTTTTTTCTGGATGTTATAAGATCTGCCGACTTCACGTATCTACTTGCCGCCATTTCTAACTACATTCAATGCAGTTTATAGCAAGTCCTCAAGCTAACAGTTGATTTTAGTTTTCCGCGTATACTGTCGTGGCATCTGAAATTAGAAATTGATTTTCATAAACTAGTTTCTTCTTTACAAGAAATTAGTTAGAATTGACGTTTATTTGAATGTAATCGTGGTATTTTTTGCGCGCAATTACGTCAGTGATTTTTCAATTTAAATGTCCGATATTATTACCAACAGACAAATAAATTTAAAAATAACATCATCTAACAATATCTCAGATCATGCAATTTGAAACTGATTTGCTTGAAGCAGTTGATATAGAATGAGGTACTCACTGCCTTAAATAATATACTCGTAAATAAGAAGCTGCCATATTATCAGCACTAACCTTATTCGTGACTACTACAGACACCCCTAATTGCGTCGGTAGACTGATAACAAGTTGCCGAGATGTGTGTATGGGAAGGGATGCTTGCAAGTGCCCCGTAATTTAAAATAATACCAAGCGCACGATTACCCACTACGCACCGTTCTCTCACTTTCCCCTACTTGTTTACAATAAATTTTTCCAACTGTCTGCGGAAGTAAAATCGTAAACATGCACTTGCTAACAAAACTTTTCTACGGGCACGTAGAGACTCCTTGGAGCATAAACAAAACCGCTAACATTCGGCACTTCGGTTAAAATAACTAGACCTTTAATATAGGAGGCCACATGTTGTGTTAACACCAAAATTAAAAAACTTGGGTTCACGCATGCTGCATCTGCCATATTTATAAAAGTCATATGTTACAAGCATCAAAGCTGCTAGCTGCTAGCCCCTAGCCGCTGGCAGCCAGTCACTTTAGCGGTCTGACGCCCATTTTTTCCGTTTGAACTCAACTAGTCGAGATGAGTACGATGATACCTCACCTTAAATAAGAAAATAAAAAAATTGTTTCCGCATGTGCCAACCACCATATTTGAGTACGTCATTTCCTGCAAAATCAAAATGACGGACCTTATCATTTTGGCAGGTTGAGCCAGATACGTGCCATTTCAAAATTATACTTCTTATTTTTATTATATCAGGTCAGACCCCTCGTGACACTTTATCAAGCCGCCATCTTGTTTCACCACTTTGACGCCACATGCCTGCTTATTCACCAGGTGGTAGAGCACTTCCGGTGGTGGGCTCAGGACCATTCTATTAGACCTCTACTATCATGCTAACAAAATTATTGTTAGTTATGGTTATAATAGTGAATAGAAACAAACATTTTTTGTGGCTATCTTTCCACGTTCGTTGCTAATGTCAGCACAACCTGTACACTTCTCATGAGTTTAACTTCTACAAATGATAGAGCCCTTTATATCTATATTTTTGTCAGCAACTCTTTGCCACAGTTTACGCACTCCGCATTGTCTACTCTTTTACCGTCACTAGCCCTTTCATCTAATTTTTTTTTTTTAATTTAAAGAACACACCACGAGGGCTTACAACCTAAATACTATCGTACCGTGGGTGTCGACAAGGAGGAAAGAGGCAACTTGTTAATTCTGGACTTGAAGGTTTGGAGGTTCGGGGGAGAAGGAAAAACTTGTGCCGGCAAGGAATTCCACAAGCTCTCGTGACAAAATAGCGGGCATAACAAGATGTTCTATGTCTGGTGACCTGGACAGTTAAAGGGTGCATTCGCTCTGTTCCCCTGGTAGATCTGCTGGGGGCAGCAGGTGGAGGAACTATAGAAGAAAGCTCCTCTGAGCAGTGCCCGTGCAGATATCTATAAAAGAGAGAGAGGTCACCCACGGCACGTCAGTGGGCAAGGGATGGCAGCCTTTGGCTGAGGGCAGGGTCACCGATGAGACGTACAGCTCTCTTCTAAATGGAGTCCGAAATAGCGAGTGTAGAAGCAGCAGCAGTACCCCAGATGTGGGAGCAGTATTCGAGGTTTGGTCTTATTTGTGAAGTATATAAGGTATAGAGATTAGCTAGTGAAAAGTATTTGCGAGCCCGGAAGAGGAAACATAATTTCTTAGCAGCCGCTTCTGCAATTGATGTAACATGTTGGCGCCAATTGAGATGTCGATCCACAGAAATGCCAACAAGTGAAAAGGACTCAGTACTTTGAATAACTTGGTTGTTCATTGTGATGGGTCTAGGGCTGATGTATCTCTTATGAGAAAGAAAGCAAGACTGTGATTTGGTGGGGTTGAATTGTACAAGATTTCTACCTCCCCAGTCTAATATTTTTTGGAGATCCACGGAGACAGAACCCTCCATGAGTCTGCAATCCTCATCTAATTGGGCTAAAGAGACAGGCTTAGAATATTGTGTATTTGAGTTGAGGATGCTGTCGTCCGCGTAACTGTGAACTGGGTGAGATGTGCTAGAGAGGAGGTCATTGATGTGGAGAAGAAACAAATTAGGGGCTAAAGCTGAACCTTGAGGAACCCCTACATTAATTGGATTCAGTTTAGAGGAATGGCCATCCACGACAACAGTAATGCTCCGGTTGGAGGGGAAATTTGCTGTCCAGGTACAGCGTTTTGGTGGTAGGCCACAGTCCGGAAGTTTATTAAGCAGCGCTGCGTGCCAGACCTGGTCGAATGCTTTGAATTTGTCTAGAGCGACAATCTGGGATTCACCGTGTAGTTCCATAGACTTCTTTCAAGAATGGGTGACAAAGAAAAGGAGGTCGGTTGATCTGCGCTGACGGAATCCATACTGCCTGTCGTGGATTAGACTGTGTTTTTCAAGAAATTTTAGTAATTCGGTGTTTATATACTTTTCCATCACTTTAGAGAGGACTGAAAGAAGATAAATAGGCCTGTAGTTGCTAGGAAGCGCTTTGGATCCTTTCTTGGGGACGGGTTGTACTCGAGCAGTTTTACAGTTACTAGGGAATATGCCTCTATTGTAAGATGTCTGAAACATACGAGTCAGGACAGGAGCAAGTTCTGGTGTGCATTTCTTGAGAACAATTGCTGGGATCTCGTCAAGGCCAGAGGCTTTCCTGGTATTAAGAGGAAAGAGCATCTTTCGTACCTTTTTAGTTTTGAAAATAATATCCGCCGTTTTATGCGCGACATTGGGGACTGTTGGTGGTTGAAGATTTAGAGGTGGGTTGAGAGTAAAATTGCCGACGAACAACGAGCCAAAATGTTCAGCCTTGCCCAGAGCGGTAGGAAAAATTTCATCCCCTGAGACAAGAGGTGGGAACGTGCTCTTGCAGAAATTATTCCCAATAGATTTAGCAAGAGAATTTAGGGCTGTCAAAGTCAACGTCGAAGATAGACACTATTGTTCTCCTTAGCAAGCACTTCGCTCTTTTGGGAGTATTCTTCTGTTTTCTTAGAAAAACTAGTTTGGTTAATTAATACTTCCATTCTTTATACCCTCGATACTTATGGGCTCATTGACAATCTTGGTAAGCTGGCATCCACGTCTATTGACCTTTCCTACACTAGTATAAATAGAAAAAAAAACGGATGATATGTCGTCTAGCAGTTTTGCCAGTTGTTGCAGTTTTTGTAGATGGAGACGTACGGGTTACTGTGTCAACATGATTAAAACAACTTGTCTGTGAAAAATCGTTGATCAGTGATATATTGTTGTTGGCAATGTCTGTACTGCCTTGCGAGGTAGCCTGCATATTGTTGTCCGAAGCAATGTTAATGCTTTTATCTCCAGCAAGGCACGCGTATTCTAAAATTATGTCTAGGAACAATGGAAAATACACGTTGCCCTAAATCCTGACGCATCATTTTACACAGTGGCAACTTTGTTCCAGGACCAACCCAATAATTCATACAAACAGAAGCTTACCCGATTTTCTTGAAGGGTTGCGTTCATTAGGTTATCGCTTTAGCTCTTTAGCGAAATAAAAAAAATCGATCCAATGGTTGGATGGAATGAGCTGTATGCGCTGGCAGGTACTAAAGGACGATACCATTCTGTTTCGACAGTTATTATAATACACTCATAGGGGTAAAAAGCGAAGCATGTACATTAAACATCATGAGGCTTTCTGGTTGGCTTTCTTGGCAAAACACCGTCTGTTTTTGCTTGCCACATTTTGGGAAAAGCATTTAAATATGCAGACAGTTCTGCATTATGACAAATGAACCAGGGGACGTTCTGGTTGACAATTCTTCTTTCCTATTTTTCTTTAAAATGCAATTCGGAGACAAAACATTGATTTAGCGTTGCAGTAAGCGACGACAAATAATGCTTCCTCTTTCTGCCAACGTGATGTTTGCAAAACATTTTTATCCCTTCTTGAGATCTTCCTCAAGAATGAAAGAAAATCTTTAGCTAAAAATTATAGGAAAAAAGTCACAAAAGTTTTTGGAACATTAACAATGAAATAACAATAATCAATAAATATATAAAAGCTTTTAAAAAACCCGTTCCAAGTTACCTGTCTTTTTTGTTTGTTTTAACAGAAACCTTTAAAAGTTCTACTTTCGTTTATAAAAATAGATCAAGCAGGCTAACTTTCTGTGGAAGTGTGGGAAAAATTCCATTTTGGGCAATGTGAACCGACTATGCCAAAATGACTTAGGAAACGAACCAGTGATTATTCGTTCTCAATCGAAGTGACACATTACTTATTTTTGGGCCAAAATAATCTATATAGACCATTATAATCTACGGCGATTTTCCCAAAAATTAATCAAAAATTGATTTTGTAGCACAAAATAAAATACACAGAATTTCTTTTAGATAAGGTTCTATGTTAACCCATCCCAAATATCTAATCCAACCTTATTCAGCAGCCATATTTTCTCGACTGATACGGCGTAACTATCATTCTGCCAAACTGGGACCACGGGTGACATTTGTTCTCCTTCCTCACACATATATTCTGCTGGTCCAGCTATTTCAAACTTAGCCTACAGATTTTAATTTGTTTTATCTTTACAGAGTGTTCCGTGTTTGTAGGACAAGCCCAACATTTTTTAAATGGACCACCACATATCCATGTGTGGATATAGTTATTTTTTTCTACTCAGAAGAAAAGGTTTATTATGTTGTAGCGCGTAATTCATAAATTATTGACATGTTTACATTAAAATCGCAATGAAATGAACACCCAATATCTTGATACTGGGTTGAATAGGGAATTTTTTAGAAAAGTTTGTGCTCATTTCAGATCCATTGAGATATCAAGGCTAACTATGATCATTTTTGAGATATTTGGGAAAACCGAAAATTTAGCGAATTTGCTTTTGCGCCCTAATGGAGAACGTTGAGACCTTCACTTTTCTAAATAAATAAAAATATATTTAAACATCTCGTAAAAAGCATAATTAAATAAAAGATGGTGGATTCTTGTTTGGCCTTTGCAAAGCGTCTTGTTTAGGTAAACAAATAACAGAAACAGGTACTAAGTAACTTTAGAAGACATACATACTCTATAGAAATCAAACACAGCGTTCCGTTTTTAGGACCATTATTGATGAACTTTATAAAGTATTTATCGAGAAGTTGTTGCTGTTTTGTATGTAATATATTGTTACTGTTTACCGGAGCATAATTTTTGCAGGGTCTTAGCCAAAATACTTGTACATCACAATCAAATCAAGTTAATCGATTAACTATAAAGAGCCCACTCTTTAAAGAAACATAATTAAGCACTTTGGATGAAGGGGGTGACTTTCAATTATTTGCTCTTTTTTATATCGCGCTGACCATCAATCCGTCCGGTCGTTTTTTTTGTCAGCTTCCCCGAATCTCTTTTCCAAATTGAGAAATACCTGACCTGACCTCTGCGTTTATGTCCTCAATTTTCCATGGGAGATGAAACTAAAGCTCTGGTGGAAGGTCCAGAATTTTGGTCCAAGTTGGAAAATGGTCATCACTGGTATCTTCTATTGAAGGAGCCTTTTTTGAAACTGTTTCATGTCATAACTTCGTCCTATTGGCGAGGCTATCTCGTTAGTGATTAGCTTCCGCGCTCCAAAACCATCTTGTTTGTACCTTATATTTATATACTGCTACTTCTAAGTTATTACTGACAGTCAGTCAGTTGTTATAAATAAGATGAATTTTGTAAGAAAATAAAATACAGTCCACAACACGGTTCGCAGCACTTTAGTTTCTTAGTACAGTTCTTCGGCTAACACTTTTCAAGTACGCAGCTGGTACATTTGGTCCTGCGAGTTTATAAAGCGACACTTTGGAGATATCTGGGTAAATTAGAAAAATTTTGATAATTCTATAATTCTGGCAGTCACGTGACAGTAGTAAATGAGTTCGAGGGAGCCAGCGGTTGAAAGAGAATAATAAAATTATGAAAGTTACATATGAAGAAGAAATAGAGAATTGGGCTATAAAAGAAAATGTCATTAATAGTAGTTTTAAGTGGCAAAACTTCTTTAAATATAGTTGATACCTGTGAAAGAGAAGGTGAAGCTTTGTTCGATATAAATAATCGATCTATGACTAAGTGACATGTGACACGTTTTTACACGTGTCGCCACCTCGTTGCGGAACCAAGTAGTATGTTGTCACGGCAGCTCCAAATAACACGGAATGTTAAAAAATAGAGACTGTATACAACCAACTAACAATTTAGTAAATTGTCAGCGCTGACCCGTTTCTTCCCCAATATGGGACCAAGTATGTAAGGCTAGATGTATTTTCACCACAATTAGAACCGTAGACCGGTTTCGCTCTAATTAGAGCTCGTCAGTACGGCATACCAATTTCAGCGAAAATACACCTATAAAGTAATACGGCTATGGTGGCCAGCCTCCCAAAACTAAGTGAGATGTGACACGTTTTTACACGTGTCGCCACCTCCTTGCGGAACTAAGTAATATGTTGTCACGGCAGCTCCAAATAACACAGAATGTTAAAAAATAGAGACTGTATACAAGCCACTAACAATTTAGTAAACTGTCAGCCCTGGCCCATTTCTTCCACAATATACAGACAACGTCTGTAAGGCTAGATGTACTCTCACCACAATTAGAACCGTAGACCGGTTTAGCTCTAATTTGTGGTGAGAATACATCTAGCCTTGCATACTTTGTCCCTATATTGTGGAAGAAATGGGCCAGGGCTGACAATATACTAAATTGTTAGTTGATTGTACACAGTCTCTATATTTTAACATTATGTTTAATTTGCAGCTGCCGTGACAACATACTACTTGGTTCCGCAACGAGGTGGAGGCACGTGCTTCGTGCCTTATATCGCACTTAGTGTTGCAAGGCTGGCTACCATAGTCGTATTACTCTATATGTGTATTTTCGCTGCAATTAGTATGCCGTACTGACGAGCTCTAATTAGAGAGTAACCGGTCTACGGTTCTAATTGTAGTGAGAATACATCTAGCCTTACATACTATTTTGGGGAAGAAATGGGCCAGGGCTGACAATTTACTAAATTGTTAGTTGGTTGTATACAGTGTCAAATTGTTAGTTGATTGTATACAGTGTCTGTTTTTTAACATTCTGTATTATTTGGAATTCCCGTGACAACATACTACTTGGTTCCCCAACGAGGTGGCGGCACGTGTAAAAACGTGTCACATCTCACTTAGTTTTAGGCGGCTGGCTACCATAGCCGCATTACTTTACAGGTGTATTTTCGCTGCAATTAGTATGCCGTACTGACGAACTCTAATTAGAGCGAAACTGGTCTACGGTTCTAATTGTGGTGAGAATACATCTAGCCTTATATAATCATTCTATGGATTTGGCTAAGGATAAAGACAAACTAGTTGCGAACAGGGCAAATACATTCTACTTGTAAAGGAATTTATGTATCTAAGCCTACATCAGTTATACCTGGGCAAATTGTACCACTTAGCGACAAGTCTTCTAGTAGTTTTGGAAACCGCAAGGCATTAAAGCAAAACTAAAGAGCCGTGAATCGTGAATTCACCCAAATATCTCCAAAGTGCTGCTCTTGCAACTCAAAGGACGAAATGTAAGAGCTACTTACTTGAACAGTGTGAGCCGAAGAACTATACTACAAAACTAAAGAGCAGTGAACTCTGTTGTGGACTCTATTTCTGTGTCGGGCATATTGTATAATGTTTACCAATAAACGTATTATTATTACTAAATGGGACATTCTTTATAAATGGTTACGTTTCTTTCTTAACAAAAACGAATTAATTTTGGAATACAGTTGTATAGGTTGGGCATATCTTACTGATTAAAAAATTTTTGCCCAAAATAAATTTCGCCAAGACACAAAGGGAAACATGTACCTATATTACATACAGGCTTGGAGACTACTTCTCTGGCTTCACAGTGAAGCGAGAGAAGTAGTCACCAAGTCCGTATGTAGTATGGACCAGTTTCACCAAGTAAGGGCAACAACAATTAATGAAATGTACCTATATTATTAACGAGACAAAGAGGTCTTGTTTTGTACCTTAAGTTGCCTTCTATTTTTTGTTATATGCATTAAATTACACCGAACAACAGTAAAGAATTACACCAGGGATCAGCTATGTCGGTTGATAATTTTTGTGCCTTTATTGCTGTAGAAATCAAATATATTTGCGACAGCTTTTACATTTTTGCTTGAAAAATATTTGGACAGTGGTATATTAACAGAATTATATTTGTGCATGTAAACCTACATACTTTACACACAATAACACGATATACATAGTTACTGGATGTTGGAGTTGAATGTCTGGATATAACAGCATGAAGTTTAGAGATATCACGATCGCTAACCTGTCAAAACCATTTAACATTGAAATCTTAGACAGATTATAACTTGGTCTCATATTTTAAGTCATAATTAACAAATACAATGTATGCACGCTAACATAGAATTATTGTACGTTAACTTCATAATTATCATTATTTATTACATAAAAGTACAAAGTGTTCTGTCTAAGAACCTACACAAAGCAAATGCGTGAAGGGGCTTAAAATATTATGACTTATTTTTTCATCAAATTGCATCACTGCAGAAGTTGGAGCTGAATGCTAAACTTTCGGAATATGTTTGGGCTGCAAGTATTAGAACTAATATATCAATTATTGAAAGTACACTTTGGAGAACCCAACACATTTTCAGACCTAACGATCGTTTCGCTAACAAAATGAACACCATCAGAAGCTAAGCAAATAAAAACTAGAACTACATTCCCTGCTTTTGAAAAGATCCCGTGTCGTACTCCTGCTAGGAAAGAGACGCTGATTATGAAGATAATAATTCGAACAGCGAACTACACAGAACTGGACCTGTTCTATTTATCGAAAATGTATGCGTCTAATTGTCGCGATTGCCTGTCACTTTTAATTGGCTTAACATTTTCCTTAGCCACATGATGATTATCATCCCAAATATATTAAGCAATACACTATTTATCAATAGTGCCATATTTTAATTGCGCTAAATGTTGTTTGTGTCTAGTTTCATTAGATAGTTTACTTTGCCCAGCGCATTCAATATCACAGTCCTTACATCCTATTTTATAGGTCTCCGACATTTCTGTATCTTTGTACTTTGGGTTACCTATCAAAGTTTTAATGTTTTTTTTTGTATATGTCTTACTTACAAATGCTATTAAGACTACTCGTGATTCGCGGTTCAAATAGTAAGCAGACGATTTAGTCTGTTTTATCTTTTCTGAAAATCGTAGGTTCCGGTAACATTTTTGTTTGTCTTGTGTTTATTGACTAATTTTTCCACTAAGTAGAGAGAGTGGCTAAAATTGACAGACAAACTACACACGCTTCTGTGTAGTTTTGTTATTCGAATTGTTATCTTCAAAAGATTTCTTAAAAAGACACGCGGTCTTTTCAAAAGCAGGTAATGGACTTGTAATTACAGGTAGTTTCGACTAAATAGTGGGGGTTCATCTGTATACCTTCTAAGGACTCTGTTTGCAATTACTTTTCAGCCAATATCTAAATATAGTTTTAGTTTTTATTCGCTTATTTATCCCACTGATGACGCCAACTTTGTTAGCGAAATTATCGTCGTGTCTGAAAAATATGTTGTGGTGAATTGGGTTCTGCAACGTGTAGTTGTCAGTGCTCATCACAGATCTTTACACAATCTTTACTTAATAATTTATTATGCTCATTACGGACCTTAATTGGTTTTAATTGTAAATTGATAAAATATGTACAGACGGTTGATTTGAGGTGATTTACCCCCAAACTGACAACAATTTGTACACCGTAACAATCTAAAGGTTGAACGAAAGGCTTACTATTAATTCTAATTTGAGAGATAGATTTTCAAATATTAATAAAACAATTGAAATTTTACTGATATTATAGCTGATTCACTTGATATTTTTTATAGCTTCACCTGAATATAAGTGCACTTGGAGAACGCAAATCACCACAACCCTTTTTTTAAAGACCTGACGATCGTTTCACTAACCGAGTTAGCGTTATCGGAGGATGAAAAATTCTAAACTACTTACAACTAAATTCACGTTTTATACTACGTCTTAGGTAAAGACCGATAAAGAGAGGGACGAATCCACGGCAAAATTTCTTTATATTGTATATTAATTGCCGTATGAGGTTTTTGAACTTCCATTATAACTTTACCTACCGAGTTTCAGAATATGTTCAGAGTGTAAAGTTTCAGTTTATCTTTATGTGGTGATTTTTAAGAAAGCTGAACTTTTTCGACAAAAAAAAATTTAAAAAATTTGTTAGGTGATACGAAAGATAAAAATAAAGCCACTGAAATGTCGGTATCTATGAGATAAGTTGTAAAGAATGTAATCTTGAATATGTTGGGCAGAGTAAAAGAACCATTGAAACCAGATTCAAGGAGCATCTGGCACAGCTGAGATACGGTAGTATAGACAATTCATGCGTGGCAGAACATATTTGGGATAATAATCACCACATAGATAAAGATAATCTGAAACTTGTCAAAAATGTTAGACAACCAGCGAAGTTATATGCGTTCGAAAGTATTTATATTTCTGAGGCAATAAAAAATTAAAGTTCCTTAAACCGAGCCCTGCCATTGATTTATAGCACTTTTTTTACTTACTCTCTCTTTGACATAGAAGATATTCCGCAACTGGGCAGATAAATTTAGTTCAAAAACCTCATGCGGCAATTAATATGCAATACACAGGAAATTTTCATGGGATTTCATCCCTGTCTTTATCGGTATTTACCTAAAACGTAGTATAAAAGGTGATGTTTAGTTGTAAGTAGTCTGGAATTTTTCATTCTCTGATGACGCTAACTTTGTTAATGAAACGATCGTCAGGTCTTTAAAAATATGTGTTGTGGTGAATTCGGGTCTCCAACTGTACTTATCAGTGCTCATCACAGATTTCAATATTCACTTAGTAGTTTACTTGAATATGTTATTATATTCATTAATTTTTTATTGGAAAATAATTATAATTGTATAAGCCCTGTTACAACATTAGCCGATAAAACAAAAATTCTGTCAAATAAAGTGTGTGTGTGTTGTCTTCTTTCATGGCTGCGGTCGTCAGACCATTCGCACATTTTTGTCAAATAAAGTGGTCTGATCAAACTCTAACAAAGCATTGGTCAATTTTCATTTGTTGTCATTTAGTCACGTAATGGGGAGGATATGTATCCAAATTAAGTGTTTTCATATTAAGTGCTGATTTCAGCTCATATATATATATATATATATATATATATATATATATATATATATATATATATATATATATATATATATATATATATATAAGGGTGAATCCGTAGTTCAAACCCCTTTATCTATATTTAATAATCTACACGCATCTGCTCTGTGTCAACTTTTAGACAAAACGCTGTGAGTAAATAAATTAGCATATTAGTGGTTTCATTGTCAGTAAACTTATTTTAAAATTATATTATTTACACGTCTTCTTTAAATATTTTTAAATTTAAAAGTAACTAACAATTTTGCATACTAAATTTTTGAGATTTTTGTGTTAAAATAGATAATCATTATTTTCTATTTCTAAATATGCATTATGTAAACTGACTTTTAGTTTGGAGTAAAAATAATAATAATAATATTGGTGATGATAATAACAAAACAAATTTGCGATTGTAATTAGGCCACATACACGTTTAAAACCATCTACCCATCCAACATGTTTCAAAAAAACTTACGTTTAAACAAAATCCTAGTCATATCTAGTTAATGGGTTTGGCTTCAATTCAAAAATATGTATCTTTTAAACCTCAAGTTATTCAAATAAAATCAAACAATTAACATTTCTATGAGAATGTCCCTTTTATCGTTATAAGCTTTTCTTTAAGTTTGGACCAGTTCCGTTTAGATGAAAAAATGTTAAATGCCGGCATTTGTATGTTGTAACAATGGCTAGATTCACCAGGCGCTAACAGTTGAGTGTCAGCGCTGCTGACTACCGATACATTTCAGTGGTTGGAAACTGATGCGCTTTGACAAATCGGCAGAAGTTGAGTTCCAGCAAAAACTCAGCGGAACTATTAAGCGCATACGTTGACACATCTATCCAACTGGTAGCACCTTATGAACTCGTTTAAACATTTTTGAGACTAATTAAATTATTGCTCGTTTAATGAGTTCATTTCCAAACTTTACATGGATTTGCAGTTCAAACCTTGTCAAAATGTACTTAAGTAAATCAATTTTGCTTAAAAATGTTTCTGAACTATTAAACGGCATGGTCCAGTTTATAATAACAGGACTCGTCAAAGAAAATAAGGGCAAGTTGCCTCATAAGTTATCACCTTATTTGCCTTCGTTGGAATATTTAGGGCGTTGAAAAATGGTAACAAAATACATAATTTGGCCATAAACCAGTGTTAGAAGTAGGTGACTTCCTGAAATTTTGTAAATGTGGGTTTTTAGATTCTCTAATAAATTCAAAATAACGCTGGTAACTATATGAATAAATTCGGAAAAAAAGACAAAAATTCAAATGGACTGTAAATGAAAATGAGGTGACCCAAATCTAGTTGTTGCTGCTGCACCAATAAACCAATTACCTAGGGAGGTGGTAAGGGAAGGATCTAGAGGGTAACTTCGGTCCTTGCATGTCTAGTTTTATGGGTATGTCACTATACTGTATTTAAAAAGCAAAATAGTCCTCCAACCATCTTTATACTACTACTACAAATTAATGCCTGTATTCCATCGCGAATATTTATCGCGACTGTGTTTATCTTATCCCTTTTCGATACCAAAATCGCGCCCTCGACAGCCAAATCAAAATTAAATAAGTAACTTTACTAAATTATAGATTATAATGTAATTTTCTATATATTATATAGGATAGCGCATTGAAAACGAAACAGACCGATTTGCGTCCAGAGAATTTTTTTTTAAGAAACGCTGAAACACGTAAATTTTTGTATTGAGGAGGACATGTTTTGACATAAAACTCAACTTTGTCACATCAACCCCTTAAGGGTGGTGATAACAACCCTTATATTTTAAATAGGGAACATGAGTCGAGTGTTACATCATTTGAAAGCTCCTTCTTTTATTCACAGTTGAAGATGCAAAAACGCATTTCACTCATTCCGATAAGAAATGTGCTGATAGTCAATGTTTTGTTGGTTTGTAAACAACAACAAAATAGTTCTCCAACCATCTTTATACTACTACTACAAATTAATGCCTGTATTCCGTCGCGAATATTTATCGCGACTGTGTTTATCTTATCTCTTTTCGATACCAAAATCGCGCCCTCGACAGCCAAATCAAAATTAAATAAGTAACTTTACTAAATTATAGATTATAATGTAATTTTCTATATATTATATAGGGAAGCGCATTGAAAACGAAACAGACCGATTTGCCTCCAGAGAATTTTTTTTTAAGATACGCTGAAACACGTCAATTTTAGTATTGAGGAGGACATGTTTTGACATAAAACTCAACTTTGTCACATCAACCCCTTAAAGGTGGTGATAACAACCCTTATATTTTAAATAGGGAACATAAGTCGAGTGTTACATCATTTGAAAGCTCCTTCTTTTATTCACAGTTGAAGATGCAAAAACGCATTTCACTCATTCCGATAAGAAATGTGCTGATAGTCAATGTTTTGTTGGTTTGTAAACAAAAAATTGACTATCAAAATATTTCTTATCGGAATGAGTGAAATGCGGTTTATCATTTCAGTTTATCTGTCGGTTTGATACTTGAAGTACTACCGAAAATTAATTTCACAATGGTGTATTCTGTAGAAGGAAGAGTTGAAATAATTACTCTTTTTCCAAAAACGATGACTGTGTCAACCGTACCGCAAATTTGTTTAATGAACGACATCCGAACAGACATGTTAACAGAAAATACATTTTGGAGTTAGTTACAAAGTTTCGACAAAGTGGTTCAGTAGCCAACAAAAAACGGGATCCTGAACGTGAATTTCCGGTTAGAAATGAGACTACCGAGATTGAAGTTTTAGGACAAATTGCTGTGGACCCAACTTTGAGCTCGAGAAAATTGGCCACTGTTTCAATCATCAAAAGAAGAATTATTCAGCGAATATTGAAGCATCATAAATTTCACCCGTATAAAATTCATCTTGTACAACATCTGAATGAAGATGATTTTGATCGGCGGCAGGAGTTTTGTGCAGTTATGACTGTAGGAATAGCTGATAACGGGAACTTTCTGTTCAATATCTGTTTTTCAGACGAGTGTACGTTTTTATTAAACTCTACAGTCAATCGTCATAATTGTCGTTATTGGGCAGATAATAATCCAAGAAATTTTCACGAAGTCCACACTCAAACTCCACAGAAATTGAATGTCTGGACTGGCATTTTTGGAGACCGTTTAATCGGACCAATTTTTCTTGATGGCAATTTGAGTGGCGAAACGTATTTGGAGTTACTAGAAGATATCGTTTACCCTCTACTAATTGACATTGTTGAAAATGATGATCGCTATCAAGAAAATCAATTAGGGTTTTAAGAAGATGGAGCTCCTCCGCATTTTTCACAACGTGTTAGGGAGTTTTTGAACAAAAATTTTTTAGAACAATGGATTGGGCGTAGAGGTGTTATTGAGTGGCCCCATAGATCACCGGATTTAACTCCTTTAGACTATTTTCTATGGGGCCATTTAAAGAGTAGAATTTACGCAACAGAACCGGAGTCTCTGGAAGAAGTACGACGACGTATTGTTGAAGAATGCCGTCTAATAACTCCACAAATGCTCCAGAATGTCAGAGCTCGTTTTGAACAAAATTTGTGCTTTTGTATGGAAGCTGGTGGCCAACAATTTGAACACTTACTTAACTGAATAAACATTTTTGAACGTTTAGTTTTTTTTATAGTTTTTTTTTAACGAAAAATTGACTGATTAGTGCATTTCTTACCACAATGAATGAAAAACGTTCTTGCAACTCCAACTGTGAATAATTTTTAAACGATTTGATAAAACTTCCAAAAAAATTAGTGTGCTGAATTCAGAAAAGAAAGCTTTAAAGTGATGTAACACTCGACCCATGTGCCCTTTTTAAAATATAAGGGTTGTTATCACCACCCTTAAGGGGTTGATGTGACAAAGTTGAGTTTTATGTCAAAACATGTCCCCCTCAATATTAAAATTGCCGTGTTTAAGCGTTTCTTAAGAAAATAATTTCTCTGGACGCAAATCGGTCTGTTTCGTTTTCAATGCGGCACCCTGTATATTATATATAATTTACCCTACAAACCAAATATTAAGCACGGTGCTTACATCCCCCGCGCCTGACTGAAGTGCTAAATCTATAAAATAAAAGAAGAAACTTAAAATCCCTGATTCGAAATAAAAAGAGATTTTGGATACAAATGAAAATAAACAAAATTGCGGCAATAGCTTTAAGGCTTGCTGCGTCGGCAGTGGACATATTTTAACAACAGGTCGCTTATATAAGCCAGTTGGAGTTATCAATTATCTACGTGAGTCTATAAAATCATAGAGGTATTATATTTAAAATAAAAAGATGATGTCGTTTCCGGTTAAAACGGAAGGGATTTTTAATTGACACTGTCGCTAGAAAATGAGCAGCCGATATTATTGGTTGACATATCGGACCATTTTTGCGTAGATAATTGCACTTTATTTTAATTGATTTCCTTTTATTGTGACAGGCACTGCTCATAAAATGATTAAAGGAACCATTAAGCTAAAAATAAAATTGAATAACGTTTAAGATATTTTGAAAGAAATTAAAATCGTGTGACACAACTTGATAAATAACATCTGTGTGTGAAACTTGTGAGTATAAAGTATTTCTAAAACACGGGTATAAATAGTTTGAGAAAAATGTACTCACACCAATAAAGTTGAATTCGCATCGCTTGAATCATGCGTGTGATATAAATATCGTAGGTTTAACGTCACTAAAATGTAGCGGTGCTATTAGATAGACGAAAAATCAATGTGAAAATATCACGCAGAGAGGTTGTCCAAAATCATCTATTAGATTATTTAGATAACACATAATATACAGGAAATTACATGAATATATGTGTTAAATTAGTTATTGAAAACCTGTCAAAAAATATTTACATCGAAAAATGTTTTAAAACGGGCCTTTAAAGTGCATTTTATGCAAAAATACATGCCTGTTCTTTTTTTTTAATTACAAATATCTCTTATAGAGAACTAAGATATCTTGGGAGTAACACAGGCCTAAGGTATCGTCCAAGCGACAATGTCAGAGTTCAAACTGCGAACCTTACAGGTCTTATATATTACGTAAAAAATATAGCAGCGACGAGTTCATGGATTATAGATGATGAAAAAAGTGTGGGACGCAGTTCGTTGTGGTAGCGAATTTTCATTAAATGCTTGAAATTTGAATAACTCATTTTTATGTAAACCTAGAAAGTTAAAGTTAGAGTGGTACGTAGTAAAGTCTTCCCCAGCGCAAGATATCCACATAATTTAATTAAAATAGCTTTGTAATTATCGCAGATAGAAAAAATGTTCGAAAGAAAACTCAAAATTTTCCCGGAAAACCTTGTCCGACTTCCTGGCTCATGAACTCACGCAAGCTATTAATAAAAGAGAGATTCTTACCGAATTTCAAATTCAAAATCGGCTAATAACTTTTTGAGTTATCGTGTCGATACATACGATATATATATATATATATATATATATATATATTATATATATATATATATATATATATACTATCACTAATTATGCAATAACAATAATGAAAGGTTTTTTTCATGTTTGTTATTGCATAATTAATTATAGTTGAACTCACGTTATATCCTTGAGAAGGGAATTTTTTCCGAAAGCTCGGCATTTAATAAAGAGTTTTATTTTGCAACTGACGGCTTTCCCACAATTTTTTGAATAAATAACACTATTACCGTCACACAAACTTAATCATAATATATATATATATATATATATATATATATATATATATATATATATATATATATATATATATATATATATATATATATATAAACTTATAAAAATTGAAACTAACCCCGGATATGGGTTCTAGGGGCCCTAGTTCGCGCTCATTTGAAAGAATTTTTGCAAATCTCACCATCGATACCCCTCTATTAGTTTATTTTTTTTAATAAAAATTCACTAAAATCAATTATTTTTCACAATTGGTGTCTAATTCGGATTATAAGCCCAAAGTGCTTTGAAATTTAGTAAATTTAGTAAGGTATCTGAAGTTTCTGTCACCCATAATGGTGCTGAAATAAATGACCCCACGGTTGTGGCTAATATGTTTGCGGATTATTTTTCTACTGCTGTTGCTCCTAAGTTGAGCAGTCATTTTACAAATGGCCTTTCGGATCGTCGTACTCTGTCGGTTAATTGTCCCCAGTCATCAATGTTTGCACGTCCAGTTACTGAGTATGAAGTTTGGAAATTATTCTGGACTTAAAAAAATTACACGCAAGGAAGAATTTTGGGCCCGCTGCTGTTTCTGCTTCATGTTAATGACTTGCCAAAATGTATGTCGGATGGACTGGTATTCATGTGTGCTGACAATAGGTATGCTGGCAATTTTAGTGTCGGCCTCAAATCTTCCATCTCTCTATAACAAAATTTATAACGTTTTACAGAAATTCAACAGCTGGTGTACAAAAAACAGTATGATTATAAACTATGACAAAACGCAAATCCTGATTTGCAAACTACGTTGAGTCCACGTGTTGACATCAGTGTTAACTTCAATCGCAGCTCTTTGAGTTTGTCTCCACATCAGTTCGGGAAACAATAATTGACAGAGTTCTCTCCTGGTCCAGTAATGTTGATGGAGTCTGTTCGAGGCTGAACAGGTGTTTTTACAATCTAAAGGCTTTAAAGTCCTACATATTTTGTGTCGTGGGGTCAAGCGACATCAAAAATGCATTATGCGCCTAATTTTTAACCTTGAGTTTCAGGAATCTTATCGGGGGGTTTTCAAAAATAATAAAATTTTGACAGTTGTTGAGGTTTATTTACTGAAGCTAATGTGTTATATATTTAAGAGAAGAAATAATTTGCCTCACAATTACAATTTACATAGCTATAACTTTCGCTTTAGTGATAATATATATATATATATATATATATATATATATATATATATATATATATATATATATATATATCTGAATAAACCTAATAATTCATTTTATAAAAAGTCGCCGTTGTATGCGGGTTCTTATTATTTCAATCTGCTGCCTACCGTGGCGAAATTCGAGAGAGAGAGGGAGAGAGCCTAAACAGTATCTATATTCACAGTGATTTTATTCTATCGATGAGTTCGAAAAGCAGTTAACGTCATCATAGTTGTTATCATATCTCTTACTTCTAGTCTTTTTCGTGTCTTATTTGTGATTTCACAGTGATATAGTGTATGACTGTATGTGTGTGAATGTTTTATATATTATTTTACCTATTGATTCTAATGTTTTTGTATTTATTGGCGTGTCTCTCTGAAACATTGTATCAGCTCTAGACAAATAAATCTGTCTATCTATCTACTTATTTTTCTTAAGATATACATTGTCTCTTAAATTGTGGCTGTCTTTTTGCCATTAGCTCATTTCACCACACCAACTTCACTGTTTATTGTCTTTATATTTTAAAGACTAAGAGTATCTGAATGAGCCTGTTCTCAAAATCAAAATTTTATTTCTTTTTTTTGTATTTTTTATCAAAAAGGGGACAAGTAAAAAATGTTGTCCTGCCGTAAAATAAAGTATATATATATATATATATATATATATATATATATATATATATATATATATATATATGCATAAAAACTTTTCCAAATATATATATTCTTTTATTTTTCTCATGATTTATGAGACATAAATATGGCGGAATGTTTTGAGTGTACCAAACTTGTTTAACATACACTAACTTCATTTTTTCTGGAGTAAAATAAAGAATATATTGTAATTAAAACTTTAAAAATTTCAGTACGTTTTTGTTATTCGAAAAGTTGGTCAAAAATACGGTTTTCAGCGCTATGTCTACTGTAGCACACACCAGTTCTCGTGTTTTCTTTAAAAATTTCAAGTATTCCGTTACTGTTACACGAGGTGGTAAA
The DNA here is from genome assembly GCA_964006375.1 of Tillus elongatus. Classification (NCBI taxonomy): domain Eukaryota; kingdom Metazoa; phylum Arthropoda; class Insecta; order Coleoptera; family Cleridae; genus Tillus; species Tillus elongatus. The sequence continues at coordinate 239,419,301 of OZ023262.1, forward strand.
ATATGTTGTCCAAGGAGGCAGTTATCTACAATACCAAAGCAGACATTTATGGAAAATATCAGTTGGAATCTCGTTTGACAAAAGACATAAGAGTTTTTTATCTGACCAAACGTGGGTATTACATGTATGCTGACAATAGGTATGCTGACAATTTTAGTGTCAGCCTCAAATCTTCCATCTCTCTATAACAAAATTTATAAAGTTTTACAGAAATTCAACAGCTGGTGTACAAAAAACAGTATGATTATAAACTATGACAAAACGCAAATGCTGCATTTTCAAACTAAGTTGAGTCCACGTGTTGACATCAGTGTTAACTTCCATCGCAGCTCTTTGAGTTTTGTTGTCTCCACATCAGTTCTGGGAACAATAATTGACAGAGTTCTCTCCTGGTCCAGTAATGTTGATGGAGTCTGTTCAAGGCTGAACAGATGTTTTTACAATCTAAAGACTTTAAGTCCTACATATTTTGTGGCGTGGGGTCAAGTGACGATTCCGTTACTGTTACATGAGGTGGTAAAATATGTTGTCCAAGGAGGCAGTTTTCTACAATACCAAAGCACACATTTATGGAAAATATCAGTTGGAATCTCGTTTATCAAACGGCATAAGAGTTTTTTATCTGACCAAACGTGGGTATTACATTTGTTGAAAATACTCTCCTGTGTAAATACTGCATCATCGGTGAAAATTACATTTCTCAAAAAATCTCTCAATCTTGTCGATCCTATTAACTATCCACCGGCAGAAATTCTGGCGACATTAAGAATCTTGAACTGAGAGGGCTTTGCATACGTTGTATGTAATAAAGATGCAAGCCCTTTCTTTTGATTATCCTTGATACATTGGATTCGCTGGTAATTGAACTGAACTGCAACTTGTCTCGTGTGCTGATACCAGAATTCTAACCTTCATCTAAGAAGGTTCCCATGAGATGAAAAACTACATTGTTAGCCAAGGGTCTTCCTTCTGGTTTTTCGAATCCACAGTAAATGTTCCTCGCATAAGTGTAGAGTCAAATTTTGGGCATAGCTCGAATACTTTGATTCCGAATTTGTGCCTCTTTCCTTTCACATACGGTCGGAAGTGGATCATACTTTCATCTGTGCACACCTGTCCAGGTGGTACAAAGGCATTCTGGAATTTTGAATTTTTCAAGTCTACCTATGGTTGTATTTTGTATAATCTATTCACTGGAGGACACATTGCATTGTTGCTAAAGTGTCACATTTGCAATAACAGCTCGAATCATGGAAAAGTTTACTTACCTGTTTCTTGAGATCACTTTTGAAACGCCATTGCAATATAATATATTACGACTCCAGTAATTCTTGATGGCGGGCTTATGCTTTAGTCCAATACATATAAGTTGACCAATATTATCTATACATTTCAACTTTACTTCATTCAGTCTAGATATTGGTTTTATTGTTTCATTGACTATACGATCTGTGGTTTTTTGTTCCGCATAAATATTTATTTGACTGACCATCAAGTCAATAGCCTTATCGGAAACAAATATTTTATAGAAATAAAACTCGTTTCTTCCTTGCAGAGTTGCAACCTATTCTGGATGAAACCCATGAGGAGCGGAAAGTATGAAATCCTTGTGATTTTCAGTCAGCGGTCTCCACTTATGAATATTTGTATTATTATCAAAATCATTACTCGATGAACCTTCGCTATCACTCAGTTCTGCCTTTCTGCCTCCGTGACCGCCATGTGACGTCAAAGTTTTACGTATTTTAGGTGTAATTTTTCGACATATTTTGCTAGGGCTACTGGTTTCACTCTCACTCAGTTCAGCATTGTTTTCTCCGTGATTGTTATCCGATATCAAAGTTGTACTAATTTTAGGTGAAATTTTCTAACTTTTTTTGCTAGCGCCTGGTCCATCACTGGTACTTCCCGAATAGTTTTCAGGGTGAAATCACTTCAATCAAGAGTCTTTGGAGCGTCGCTTGTTCGACTTCATAACCCTAGTACATTTTACTACACACGCACACACAATAGACAAATGACTAGCACTAGTTAGTACTAGCACCTACAAACAAAAAATTCATAGGATTTGTTATAAGGAGGAGGAGTTATAGGATACTTGCACGCATCTAAACTGCTGTTGCCTTGATTGCCTACCTAGTTGCAAAAGTATTCATACAATAGTCCCTAGAAATGAAAACGAAACAAAAAACACTTTAGCGCATGGAGCCATTTGACTGATTTTGCTTCTGCAGTTAACGTGTTAAAGCATTTTTATTAGTAGTATCTGAAAATTTTACCAAAACCGAGTTGCGACGTTTTTTTTTTTAGAATCATCAACGTTGATTTTCCAATGGGAGTCATATTGAATTTGAATGTCATTGTGTTGGTCATGTCGGAAGAGTTTCATTGTTGTATTACATGATAGGTCTGAAGCAAAAGATTACCGACTTCACCAATTTTTGATTGAATTCAACCCTTTTATCACGCATTAATATAAGGGCGATCGTAACTTAGATTAAAGGTATAGAACAATATTAGGGGTTTCATGAAAAGAAAAAGAAGATAACATTGTAATAGGAATATTTTGAGATAACAGCCTTCGAAAAGTTGTATCGCAAAATGCAACATCTAATGGCAATAATACGAAAATAAAAAATGTTTCTTGAATCATACATAAAAAACCGTTTTGCCCGGCTGCCATAGTTACCGAGATATGAATGTCGCTCACCTAATGAGTCGCCCTGTATAAGTCGGCTCCGACGCACTTTTGATTTTTTTACCACTATTACATATGTTGTATGGGGTACTGTATGAGGTCCTATCAAAACATGCTAGTTTTATGTGTAGTCGCTGAAAAAATGTTCTTCCCAAAATGACCATATCCCTTTAACTTTTAGCTATCTGCACCCAAAAAAAAAAATACAATAACAACAGTAGTAGCGAATTTGTACAATGGAAGTAAATTTTAAATGGGAACATAAATGTTTGTGAATTAGTTTGCAAGAGAGATATTACATCAGTTTAGACAACAATGAAGCCTTGGTAAATAAAAATATATTAAACATCTAATATTTATCGTACGTGTAGATATTTATATGCGTTTTGTTAATCGTTGACCTTGACAAGTTAAAAGTATAATAAAAAGTTTCGTGGTTCCACTTTAATCTAGACACTTTAAAAAAAAATACTTTCTGCTGCTGACAAAATGCACTGATCATATGAATTAATTAGAAACGAGTTTTACAAGTTTGAAACTAACCTGTCATTTATTCTCTTTTTTTAGTTTATTAAAAATATGTGCAATTATATTATTTGCTAAAGGTCACAATATATAGGAATGTTTATTGTGATTATTAAATTTTTAATATAGATTATAATAACATGCAGTTAAATGAATATCTTTGACGATTAAAAAAATGTGTTCTATTCAAATCTAATACAGTATTTTAATACAGGCAATAAGCAGTATAATCGTTTCTACTTACTAATTAATGAGCGTATCTGATTTTTATTACCAAAGTTATATTCTATTGAGGGAGAGAAAATTAGTTTATTAAATTTTGAGAAAGGTTGATGGAAATTCGCTACCATAACGCACTTGCTGCATCCCAACTATTACTACCAGTTGTATGTGGTTTGATGTTTATCAATTTATTCACTAAAGAGGAGAATTTGTTTTGTTAAATACCAAATTATAACACATCTAAGTCACAAACTCTATAATTTAAACTGCTGCTATAAGGAGAAAGGGTCTATTTCAAATAAATTTTCTGCAAATACTTTAGTCAAATGAGGAACAGCAGCTAGGGATACAGAAGTGTAAGATAATGTCAAGCACAATTATTGCAATGTTTTTTCTCCAAAATCTGCCTTCGTTGTAGAATGTTTATTTAAAAATCATCAACTTGGACGTTTGACGCAAGTTTGACGTTTCTAGAAGAAAAGATTTTGAAAGCATTTTTTCTATTTTTTTATCATTCTGCACAAAAAAAGCTTACCAGTATGTAATGGACAACACATTTTGTTAACCACATATTTTATTTTGGTATCTTGACCCACAGCGTGAACAAATTTGTTTTTAAATGCTTATACTTTTCTTCTTTAAAGCTAGATAGCTCAATTTTGGTACATGGTATACATTTTATGTGTGCAACTTGCAAGCATACTAGTTAGATTTTCCTGGCTAACAAACTTGTCCAAGCCATATACCAAAGGAACACGTGTGCCGAGTGTAATTAAAATCGGTTTATTTATCGTGGTGACATAAATAAATAAATAAATAAATAAATAAATAAATATATATATATATATATATATATATATATATATATATATATATATATATATATATATATATATATATATATATATAGTGTGTTCCACTTTAAGTGGCGACATTATTTCGTAAGCGGTCGACCGATTTTCAAAAAAAAATGTCTTTAAATAAAGTACTCCAAAAGCTCTAGATCCTGGTATGCAATATTTTAAGATTCGCTTTTTCCATAGCGTACTACGCTAACAAATAAGACCCCAAAAATGACTGAAGCATATTAGGCATTTATTTACGAAAAAACAAATATCCATATCGATTTAGGCACATATGTAACCGACAAATCCCCAGTTTCAATATCGTAACTTATACCGAGTGCTCACAACTTGAGTGCAAAAAATGAAAACAATCGACTTTTTTAGAGTGCCCTGTGTAAACGCTACTGGGTGTCTTACAAGCGTATCAGTTCACACACATCATAGCACCTGCGATGAGCACTGATAAGTACACTTGGAGAATCCAAATCACCACAACACATCTTTCTAAAGACCTGACGATCGTTTCACTAACAAACTTAGCGTCATCAGGGAATGAAAAATTATATTTTTCATCTTACTTATCAGTGCTCATATCAGGTTCCAATCTTTACTTAGCTACTTTCAGAAATAATGGAGTGGGGTCTTTCCAAAATTTAAGATGCTGGTCCGATCAAAGTCGAAATTAGGTAGTACATTGCAAAAGGGTGTGTTTCCGTATGTATTATGAACACTCTGTATAAGGTATGAGGATGATATTGTGTGAATTGATACACTAGCTGACTCTTAATCAAGGCAATGCAAGGCGCTTAGTAGCGTTTACACAGGGCACTCCAAAAAGTCGAGTTATCAATTTTTTGCACTCAAGTTGTGATAAGTTACGATATTTAAACTTGGGATTTGTGGCTTACAAATGTGCCTCACTCGATAGCGTTATTTGTTTTTTCCGTAAACAAATGCCTAATATGCTTTAGTCATTTTTGGTCTCTTCTTTGTTATCGTAGTAGGCTATCAAAAAAGCGAATCTTAAAATAATGCATAGCAGGATGTGCAGCTTTTGAAGTACTTTATTTAAAGATTTTTTTTTAAATCGGGCGAAATGTTATGAAATAAGGAATTGTCGCCACTTAAAGTGAAACACACTATATATATATATATATATATATATATATATATATATATATATATATATATATATATATATATATATATATATATATATATATATATATATATTACGAACATTTGCTAAAATATCAATACTGTTACTACAAAAGGCATTACTTGTTATTTGGAAATAATAATGCAGAGTTAACCAAAAAAGGTGATGGCTCAAAAACCGAATTTTATTAAGTTTATAAGATACGTTAAATGTGCAAATTTAAATTGTTTCAACCGTAATAATGTATAGTAAGGCCCTGTTTTGTGATTTAAATTAATTAATAGTAAAAACGAAGTGTGACCACAACCTTTTAAGTTATGATTTAATGGTATTCTGATTTTGTATTCTACGCAAAATAAGGCTGTTAGCAAACATGTCCGATGCCATTGTTGAATCGAGCATCCTTAATAACCTCCTGTAGCAAGTCATAATTTCTTTGATCAAACAGTTTCTGAAGTACGAAAGCGTTCCCGGACTTTTGAAATACTGTGAATAAGAAAATAAAGATGCAGACACTTTTTCTCATAAGTGCAATTGTGAAGCCAGAGTAGAAGTGCCCACATCTATATTTAGTATGAAGTAAGGGAAACAATAATTAATAAACTGCGTATAACGTTTAATTGAGAATTTTAATCTAAATCAAGCAACCAGTTAACGTTCGTCAATCAACCAAAGATAGCAAAAGAATATATATTATTTAGCAGAAGTCGTAAGCTTTGCATAAGGGTTATTGTATCATACTTTCGTTTGCAGAGTATAATACATTTTTTTACTTTAACGTCGGCTTATTTACACGACTATGGACAATCATCGACGCCAGGGAGCATTTTCGCCTCACTATCCTGGACATTTTGCCGAACCCCTGTCTTTCTGTAAGGAGGGTAGGGATCTTTAACATGCCTAACATCGCATAGACAGGGGACCGACTGCTTTACTCCCCCTCTGAAGGGCGGAACGTGCAGACATTCAACTTGCTCAAATACAATGCAAGAACCTCGGTTTATGTTAATTTATTACAATTTATACTGAGAAGGTGAAAGGGATACCCTGGGAATCGAACTCTGTACCCTTTGGTTCAGAGGCACACGTTCTTACCCCTGGACCACCGAGGTTTCCTATAAGACATTTTTTTAATAATTTCTAATTTTAAGTAGCCGTTGGGAAATAATACAATTATGTAACTGAGAAACGTTTATTTTGTCGACACTAAGAGTGACCCAAGATGGGACAGTATCCAAGACGGGCTTAACTATATATTGGATAGTTTAGCACTGTTGCACCATCTAGACATTTATAAAATATCTACACGTAGTACACATATAGCCTACAACGTTGAATTAGTTTAAATATCGCTAAAGTGTAATTTAAGTGACAATAATTGTTATAATATTTTCCAAAATAGAGAAGCTGAAATAAGGTTGAAATCTTAAAGTATATTTAGCTGTCTTAATAGAGTCATTTAAAGTAAGCATTATAGTGCAGTTTACCATAATATAGCTTTGCATTTATCCTGTTGAACTTTTGGGGTTTCGCCAGATAACCTTGTACACTTATTGTCCTGTGTTGGTTGCATTTTCTCGCGTTCACTGTTTTTGGGATAGTAATATTAGTGAATTTTTATTTTAAAAAATTCACTAATAAAGAGGTATCGATGGTGAGACTTTGCAAAATTTTTTTTCAAATGAGCGCGAACCATGACCCCTAGAACCCATATCCGGGGTCAGTTTTAATTTTGATATGTTATATATATATATATATATATATATATATATATATATATATATATATATATATATATATATATATATATATATATATATATATATATATATATATATATATATATATAACACAAGATATATATGACAAAAATAATTCACCGATTTCAATGAAACTCGGCAAGTGCCTTTCTTTTATGAATGGCTTGGATAAGTTCAGGAAAATCGGAGGAGGTTTTCTAGGAAAATTTTGGTTTTCTTTCAAAAGAAAATTTTTCTCCCAAAAAAAAGGAAAGCTGCTTTAATGAAATTTACTATATATGTTGCCTTGGGAGAAACCTTACTACGTACCAAAATTCAACTTTCTAAGTTTATAGAAAATTGTGTTATTCAAAGGTTACGTTTTCTTTTGAAAAAATGTTTTTTCTCCGAAAATTACAAAGTTATTTTAATGAAATTTGGCGGATATCTTCCTCTAGGAAAGACCTTACTACCTACCAAAATTAAACTTTTTAAGTTTATAGAAAATTGAGTTATTCAAATTTGAAGCTTTTAATAAAAATTTACTACCATAACGCACTTGCTGTGTCCCGAGCTTTTTTTACTTTTCGTAAACCCCCTGGATAGTTTTCCCGATTTATAACATATCTATCACTTGAAAATGTTTTCCCTTCATTTATTTACCAGAATTTTTCAGGATTCTGTTGTTTATTCATCTACACTCGAAGTTCTTCCTTGTCTGTGTTCTCTATGGACTTCTCAAATTCTGTACTTGAAGTAGACCAAAACCATTTATGCTCCGTAAACGTTTTTCCGTTGTTTATAACACTAATTAAGCATTTTTTGTCATAAGACTAATATAATTTTCCTTCCACATCGCCACAACGTGTGGAGGTATGGCATCGACGACAAAAATTTCAATTTTTTTTCCCTTAAACGTCGTAAAAAGTGTCAAAACATATAGAAAACATGATTTGGGAACGAAAAGTTTTTTTGCCTCTCGGTCTATATGTCTGTCTGCTAGTAGCCACGATAACTTTAGAACAAATTAAGATATGGCCTTCAAATTTGGTATACAGTTAGGATCTGACAAGGGAACGGTTCGGATTGTTTTTGGGTAAAATCGCTCTAGGGGGTAGGGGATGAATAGGGGTGAAAATTGACATAATTTCGTTAAAACTTGAGTAATATAACGGTTTAGCGTTTGTTTATTAGTAACCTTTCAATTTAAGGGTACTATCTGCTGAAATTAAATTAGGGGTTGAATGTTTGGAGGTGGAATATCGGTGACAAAGTAACGCTTCGAATTATTTTTGGGTACGATCGCTTCAGGGGATAGGGGATAAACTAGGGGTGATTTGGTAAAAATTGGCATTTTTTTGGTGATTTTGCGAAGTTTATGGGTACAGGAATACGAATATTTTCTTTGTGGTCAAGTCATGGACCGTAAATTCATTTCATGAGAATGTCTTTCTGAGGATAGTATATTATCGCAGCTGTGTGGACGTTATGATTCTATTTTTAGCACTATTTTGTCATCAATCAATAAAGCTTGCCTGTTTTGTCAACCTATCGGCAACTAAAAACTTTGTATTATTAAACATTCGTTTCTGATTATGTTATGCTGTAATGTAAGAAAACAAAGTACGTATATATCATTTTTACTATTAAATATCAAGTGTGCAATTTGCAGAGTAATATATGTATCTCTGTAAGTTATCTAATACAAATAAAAGTAAAGCACGTATGCTGTTTAATTACTTTTTATTATAGCGTTTTGAGATACCACATATGTGAAGCATTCAACAACTGCAAGATAATTACAAATTATGTAACAGTAAAGTTTTCAAATGAATTTGAGATCGATTCCAAATTTTTGAAGTGGTCAATATGTTTCTTTAAACTGAAATGACAATCGAAACTGAATACAACAAGATAGAAAGAAGTGGAGAATAGTTTTTTCTAAGAAATATATCAGCGAATTGTTTAAAATTAACAAAATACAAATGTTATCCTTGATTAAAAGATAAGGCTTCAAGCTTATTGCGCTTCTAGTTAAACCAGTACTATGTACTTCATTATTTTAAAAGGAACACCCTAGATGTTATTAAATTTTTACTTTTTAGTGAATTTTCGTAGAAAAAATTCACTAATGGGGAGATCCCGACTTTTGAATTTTGAAAACATTTTTGCAAATGAGTGCGAACTAGGGCCGCTAGAACCCATATCTGGGTCAGTTTCATTTTTTATATTTATATCTATCTATATATATATATATATATATATATATATATATATATATATATATATATATATATATATATATATATATATATATGTATCACACCGATAACTCAAAAAATAATGGGCCGATTTTGATAAAATTTGGCATGTACCTTCCTTTTGTAAATGGCTTGGGTAAGTTCGTAGTTAGGAAAATGGGACGAGGTTTTCCGTGAAAATTTTGAGTTTTCATTCGAAAAAAATTTTATATCAAAAAAAAAAAAGCTATGATGATGAGCTGAAATTTGGTAGGTAGGTTTACGATATAAAAAGTAAACTATATTTTTTTCTCACCAGCCGCAGAAATTAAATGTGTGTGCTGGAATAGTTGATATAAGAATATTATGTCCTTTCTTCTTTGAAGGAACCGTCGCTGGAGAAAGATATTCAGAGATTTTGTTAATTTCCTTATTCCCAAGCTTGCAGCATTTTCCTAGACGTCAGTGTTCGTGTCCTTTCAGACAATACCACATGGTTTCAGCAAGACGGCGCCACCCCGCACTATGCTGGCCCTGTTTGGAAATTTCTGAACAACTGCTTTTATATGAGGTGGATCTTACAACCTTGAATTATTTTTGTGGGGATATTTAAAGGCAAAGGTCTGTGTAAACATCACAAAATTTAGCATTGCTTTATAAATGAAATGCGCAGAATTAATCTAGATATAATTTGAAATATACAAGAAGAATTTCTACACATACTGGCGTTTTGTCCAAAAGTCGGTGGATGGCAGTTTGAACACTTAATTTAACAATGGTATTTACTTGGCTAATGAGATTTTGTTTGATTTTATGTTAACACTAAAATTTACGATTCCTCACATTAAACTGTCATTTACTAGAAAATGTTCTCATTTAAGATCGCAGCATTTGTATACTTTCGGCTTTAGAATTGGAAGGATCCTCAAAACAAAGAAAAACAAATGAGGGTTGCATTTATAAAATGTTGAGAACGTTATTCGTCTCCAACAAGTAATGTCAAAAATTAAGTTTCTTGCAAAAATGTGTATTTTTATGAAATAAATCGATTTATTTGATGATTTTTCTGATTAAAATTTTATCTCGCTTTTACCCAATTTATTTGGTACTTGAGGAGTGCAGTGTATAAACAACAGCAACAGATTTATGACGTCATAACTGCGGTATCAACTAAACGTACATTAACAGAAATGCCAGCCGGGGTAAAAAAAAGTTTTTTATATATAATTTAAACAATAATTTGACATAGGAGAACAAACAGTGATAAGGGTTTTCTTTAATAGTAAATATTAATTATCTGAGGTTTTTATTTGATATATTATGTTAATCAAGAATTCACAGTTAACCTGTGTTTCAGAATTCTGAAAGAAAAAAGGTTATGAAGGGTTTTTGGTTTGTCGAACGCTCTTCAATGATAATAAAAATGAGCCATAAAATTTAAAATTCGACATGCTGTGTCGTTTATATTATCAGCAATTGGACTTACGTAAGTTTAGTTAAATTGAAGCCTTATGCTCTGAAAATATACTGATAATATCTCTTATTAATTACGGACACCTGAATATAAAGGTAAAGGTAAGATGTTTACTGGCAATTAGGCCATTCCTGGCCCTTTTTGCTCATCTAAACTAACCTATCCTCCACCTTGAGCTCGATCTCAACGACGACAGTGATTTGAAAAATCATCTGCCGCCGGTGAGTCTCGAACCGACATCCCCCGTGTCCGTATTGGAAAGCCTGAATCGATTTTCCCGCACGGCCACGGAGGCGCTGACACCTGAATATAAGGCCGAGACATTTTCGTAAAAACTGAAAATATTTAAGTAAATTATTACATCCAACTATTTTGTTAAATCATCTGAAATTTAAAAAAATAATTAATAAATAAATTAACTGCTTGCCAAATAACTGCTGACTAGACAATTTATTTATTTGTGCATCGCGTCTGCCAATTCATCAATAACATCCAGTATACATTTAAAATAAGTTACTTATTAGATGTTATTATAGTTATTATAGTAATACACACGGTTTCACTTATTTTGATTTATGCTTTCATATTTGCAATGCTTACTGTCATAAAAAAATGCATATCATAGTTGTAAAATAATTTTTGACAAATAAAACAACTCTGTACATGATGCTTTGTTTTATTTTTTGTAACCTTCACCGTAAAAGGCAACTGATGCTGCTATCCAACAAATATTTCATTTTATGGTCTGAAACTACATGACATACATTTTTTATACATACTTTCCTTTTAATATTTAATAATATACCATATGAGGCAAAATAGACAACAGGTTTGCAACTACAACTACATCAAGCACTCATTGTCAGAATATATCTTATGTGAAAGAAACAAGAATGTAATGCTCAGTGAAGTTAAAACTTACACCCCATATAAGTACAGACTCCACAAGGTAAGTACATGAACAATCAAAACAGAAATATTTCCAAACAGATCCAAAAAACACAAACAACAGACTGCAGACTATCAAAGATAAATACAGCAAACAGTACACATCTGCTAACTAATAACGATGTAGTAGGTATAGATGGTGTGTTCTGCGCCCTTTTGCAAGAGCGATTTGATACTAAATCATTAGGGGGTCTAACCTGAGGTGACGTAATCTAAGATGACGTCCTTATTTCCTAACTCAGATCCGCCAATGATGTGTACTAATAATTGGCTTACGAAAAATTACTTACTAATTAGTTTGCAAAACTGATAAAACGACTTCAGATTTATAGAAAAAAAAATGGGCAAATTACTTGGAAATTGCGATACAGAATACATGTATCTATGCTCTATATACCGCCAATACATATTGCAGATATACAGATGCCCCACTTAAGGTCACTCGCTATGAGTATTTTGGGCCGCTACCCATCTGTATTATAATGAAGACTATGGTGTGTTAAGATGTCGTAACTTATTATTTTATTGTTAATCTCTCATCATTTTTTAAGTTTTGTTTCTATTTGATGTGTTCTCACGCAAGTGAGTATTTAGGATGACACAGACCGTGTCTGTGTTCATCTATAATGATCATCGAGCGGGTGATACATTCAGTATCCCTGCTCGTTTAATTATATTAGGTCTACGATTTAAATACAACGGAACTGGGGGGTCGTCTTTCTGTGACTGGTGAATGGTTAGTTACATAGCTCAAAGTCGATCCGAGGCCTATATTTTGGCATGACTGGGCGCATGTGCATGGAGTGATGACGGAGGCCTTCTCCATGGCGTTCGCTCTTCAGGTTTCAACTGTCGTAGTGTGGAGTGTGCCATAGTGGCCAGGTCCGTTTTGTGTAGAGTAATGCCACCACGTTAAGCCGATAAAAGAACGTCGTCCGTCAGGGCAAGCTGGTGCTTACATCCAGGATAGTGTGATTATGTTTTAGGGCCACTGCCATTCCAGTGTATTAGGAGAATTGAGGGGGTTGATGGCCGCTGCTATCAATAGACCGCTATTAGTTGTATGGATCTGTTACCGCCCTGAGTTACGTTGAGGAAGCTGCTCCTGGTCCCACACAGATGAGTATTAAAGCTACCACTTTATCGTGGCAATTCAGTTTAATTGTGTGAATTAATTTTTGTGCCATTGCCTACGTGCATATATCCTTTTTTGCGTGTGCCTTACCTTTAATGTCATGTGAACTTGTGTGACAGATAACAACTGTTAACGTCATTGCCTGCCGGTACAGTCGTGGACCTGGTGGTCGTCACCGTACCATGACTGCTTGAGTGATTATATTGAGTGCCATTGTGGCCAGTCATTCAACTTCATTAAAGTTATTATTATTTATGGTCATTGACCTATAGGGTCGTTCACGGCACTATTTGTTATTATTAGTCCTGATTATTGACCTGCAGGGTCGTTTACTTATGCTTGTTTATATTATTGATGATTACTGACCTATAGGGCCGGTCATTGATTATTTGTTATTATTATTTATGATCCCTGATCTATAGGGTCGTTTATTGAGATAGTTGTTCATCACGACATAAACTCCACGAAGGGGCGTCACCCCTAAGTGGTTAAGTAGGTCAGTTTCACCCCACCAGTGAAGTGCATTACTGTTTACCTTGTGAGAAGTGCTTCACGCTTCTTGCAGTTTTATTCTGAAGGGATAACTGACTTGTTACATAACTAGCACTAACTTTAGAACAATAATTTACTGTTCAGGCCCTTCAGACAGATCATTTTAACCTGTTTAGGTTATATTACCTTTGTGAAGGGTGCGTGAGCTCATTCGCCAGAGATTAAACACTGATGTTAATTAATAGCTGTTAATATTATCTACCAGTGGTTACCCATATAGTAGGCGGACCTTATTGTATTTATGTCGGTCCCTATTACCATACAGCCTACTGTTATCGTAGCATAATTCTATGCCACCGCTGTATTTACACTGTGAATATATGGGTTATTATTACTTCTGGTAATATTATTTTCTGAACATACCATTGCTTGCGTTTGTGTCGTTCGAGCTCGCGTTTCACGGATTAGCAAAATTGTTGGATTATAGGAGTATTATTGATCTTGATTCTAAGTCACCGAGTCATCATAGTTCCCCGCGTAGGTACTAATAACACCTTGAACCTGGCTACGAGTTGCGAAAAGTGGCTGGCGCCTAGTAAATTAAGTCTCTCGGACAGAGGATTATATTAGGCTGACTAGGGGACAAAGAAGATACAAGTTATGTGGGCTCCAGGACATTGTGGCGTGACGGAAACCGAGATGACGAATAACCCCATAAGGCTTGATTACCGGCAGATTACTGTGGATTTGCTATAGACATTGGAAGAAGACCATGGAGAAGCACTGTAGGTCAGGTCAGTGATTCTAGACAAGAAAATGACTTTGCGGAGACTCGAGGTCAGTCAGTGGTTTTAGACAAGCAAAAGATTTTGTTGAGAGGCCGGATAGAAACAAGACTGTCTGGCTTCTTGACAGGAGTGGTACTGGACTTCGCCGTATCAGCGGCGCCTTAATGGGCCACTGTGGTGTTAAAAAGACAACTTATATTGGTAAGTGTCGAGCGGTTCCATTTTCCAGGAATGCAATGAGACTGAAGAAACGTCTTACAGTGCAGTGTAAATGTGAGCCTTTTGTGGTTGTTTGAAGAGAAATGTTTGGATCAAGGACTCGAGTAAGTTTTAAGTCCATGGAAGACCGTCATGACCTTTTATGGTCGAGGAGATTTGGTAGCGAAATGCTGGATGCCGCGGTTGGCAAAAAGGGCCGATTGGGCCTACTTGCCTGGCGCTTGCCTTCCCATCATTGCTGCTACTGCTACTAATATGGGTATCTTGGAAACTAGAAGAGTTACTAAGTCGATTAAATAACAAATAGTTGTATATTTTTACCTCTTTAATGATTTTTTCAAAACAATGCTATATCTGTTTCTGAAATATATAAATAAAGTTAACGAAAATGTGGTTTTTAATATTTCATCATAACTGACATATTTTTTTAAATATTCATTTGAAACATTTCTCCATTAAAATTGCCAACAGAGAAAAATGGACCCACCTTGTAACTCTTATTATGCCAGACCACGCATTGATGACTAATCTATGTTGAAGTCGTCGTCCACTTATTATATTTGGTTTTTTAATTCGATAATAATGACAATGTTTTCAATTTAATATCCCACATGTGAGAAATTTACTCTTATCGGTCCAAAAACATTAACTGGTAGATTTATATCCTTATCATATTTATTAAAAATCACAAACATATATTTTACTGAACGTTGTACAAAGTCTGTTAAATTTCAATCTTGTCCTACGAAAATTTTAAGGGAATGGATCTTATGTGGGGCTAGACGACACAGAGGATTCAGGAACTGAACCAGACCATGGACGTTGTATTGCTGTGAATCGTCAGTCATTTTACTTGTTTCCCTGTGACGCGGAGGAGATTACGGGTTATATCCATAGGCTTAAAGAGGGAAAAGCTCCAGGAGTGGATGGGATAAGGGCAGAGTTAGTCAAAAAAATTAAAGATTGCATCATAGAACCACTTGTTTATCTGATCTCATACGAACAGGCTGTCTGCCCAAAGGAATTTAAAATAACAGTGTTAAAACCCGTACACAAGAAAGGTAATAGGTTGAATCCTCACAAATATAGACCAATTTCCTTAGTCACAATGTTTACCAAGGTATATGAGATGGCCTTAAAGGCAAGAATCAACAGATTTGTGGATATGCATGAAATCCTGTCGGATAGACAATTTGGTTTCCGGAATAAACGTTCTACACAAGATGAAATAGAGGCAGTGATAGGCGAAATGTATGCATAATTCGATGAAAGTAAACCTTCGATAGCAGTATTCCTGGATCTGTCTAGGGCTTTCGACACGGTCTCAAGGAAGATATAGGAGTTACTTGAATGAGAGGAAACAATGCGTAGAGATGGATGCTGTTAAAAGTGAGTTTGAATATACAGCACGTGGTATCCCACAGGACACCATACTGGGACCACTACTGTTTAACCTGTATGCGAATGCGCTGTATGCACTTGATTTTCGGGGAAAGGTCTATGGATATGCCGATAATATCGTTTTAGTTTGTAGGGGCGAGACTTGGGGGGAGGTCAAGGGAAAGATAGCCGAGGATCTGGGAAAGATGAAAATATTTTTGAACAGCAGAAAATTAAAAGTTAATGTCGATAAGACAGTTTTCGTTCCATTTTCCTCCTACGTGATGGGGCTGCCACAGTTCACGGAGATAGCGACAAATGACAGGAGTACATACTTAAAAGTGCTTAGAGCGGAAACAGTTGAATATCTGGGTGTTCGCATTAATAACAATATGAGGTGGCACGACCAGATGAATTGTATTACCAAGAAGATTCGTTCGCAGTACAGCACATTTCGACATTTATCAAGGATATTAGATGTTAACACACTGAGATAAGTTTACCGGGCGTTAGTAGAACCACATATCACATATGGAATTATAGGTTGGGGAGGTGTACGAGATGTTCATTTGAGTAGTCTAAATGTGGCACAGAAGCATATACTCAAGATAATTGGGCATAAGCCATATACATACCCAAGTGATGCAATTTACACGGATTCTAACATAATGGATACTAGACAAATCTTCTTCTTTAGATGTGTGACAAGACAGTTCTCCAAAGAAAAATGGTATTCCAGGTATACCTAGAACATGAAAAATACACATAGGATATGACCTGTCCCTCGTATGCAAAAGGCAGAAAGTCAGAGGTCGTATATCTATCAAAAACCTCGAATGTTCAATAAACTTTCTGATAGGATACGTACTGTTAACACTTTTAGAGGGTTCAAGAGAGAAGTGAGGGAATATATTATGGAGACTCCTAGACAGGAGATTCATTTGTTTGTTAATGTAGAGACATAGAATGAAATCAGAAATCGGGTTTTTACGGGCACGTGTGTGTGTGTGTGTGCGTGTTGCTGTGCGCGTATATGAGTGCGTGTATGTATGTGTGTGTATAAGAGAGAGAGGGAGGGAGAGAAGTATTGTAAGTGTGGGATGGTTGTATGTGTGGGGTGAATAAGGGAGATAGTCTGTATAAAAGTAAAGAGTATATGAGTGTGTGTGTATGGGTGTGTGTGTGAGAGAGTGAGAAGTATTGTACATTAATTTAGGACTGTATGTCTTCCTTATAGGACACTAATATTGGAAAGATGCAGAGTGCTAATTGTGTTGATGTTCTTTATTACTATTGTAAAGTCTCACACAAGGTATTACCTTTGGCGGCTATAATATTATAGGATTATTATTATTATTATTATTATTATTATTGCGTTTTAATAGCCGTGAAACTGCACTTTTTAGAATAATGTTCGATATGCAACTTGTCTACCAAAAGCTTTAAGATCCGCCAGAGCTAATGCGAACATACTTTTTATGTTTTCGTCTGTTTGTGTACTTCTTTTGGTATTTTTTATATAACACCCATGCTATCTCAGATAACTTTCTAGGTAAAGACCTTAATATTTATTTAGAGCTGTATATGATATTTGTGCAGACTACAAACACCGGACAAAATGCAATAGAGTGAAATGAAATAGTGTAGTTGTAACCAATGGGACTATCTTGACCGGACCAAAAAGTACAAATAATTTCATGCAAATTGGAGAAGTAAAAGGTTCCTTATATGCATCAATCTTAATTTAAAAAACCTGACTGATAAGTTTGTTACTGTTTATAACTAAACAGAAACAAACAAAATTATTGTGTCTAGAAGCTACAACTTATTTTTATTTGTCACCCCTTAATCGTAAAAACCGATAACATTTGGCGGAGGCGCCGGGTAAATTATGAGCACTTGTGGAAATATATCCTTAAACTTCTTACTTGTATGAAAAGCGATACTTCTACACACAATAATGTATTTTAATCATTAACTACTAACGTAAGTGTTGAGGATAAAATGTCTTCACATATATCAAATAATTTCTGGACGCAGCAAGTGCGTTATGGTAGTGAATTTTCATTAAAATGTTTTAATAGTAAATATGTGTAAGACTAGATGCATTCTCGCAACAATTAGAACCGTAGACCGGTTTCGCTCTCATTAGAGCTCTTCAGTACGGCATACTAATTGTAGCAAAAATGCACCAAAAATAACATTAACACTCTGTGTTATTTGGAGCGGGCGTGACAGCATAGTACTTGGTTCCGAACTAGGTGGCGACACGTTCACCACTCACTTAGTGTTTTAAGACTGGCTTTACGATAGCCGTGTTATTTTTGGTGCATTTTTGCTACAATTAGTATGCCGTACTGAAGAGCTCTAATGAGAGCGAAACCGGTCTACGGTTCTAATTGTTGCGAGAATGCATCTAGTCTTACATACTTTGTCCCTATATTGGGGTAGAAATGGGCCAGGGCTAGCAATTTTTTAAATTGTTAGTTAGCTGTATACTGTCTCTATTTTTAACACTCTGTGTTATTTGGAGCGGGCGTGACAGCATAGTACTTGGTTCCGAACTAGGTGGCGACACGTTCACCACTCACTTAGTGTTTTAAGACTGGCTTTACGATAGCCGTGTTATTTTTGGTGCATTTTTGCTACAATTAGTATGCCGTACTGAAGAGCTCTAATGAGAGCGAAACCGGTCTACGGTTCTAATTGTTGCGAGAATGCATCTAGTCTTACATACTTTGTCCCTATATTGGGGTAGAAATGGGCCAGGGCTAGCAATTTTTTAAATTGTTAGTTAGCTGTATACTGTCTCTATTTTTAACACTCTGTGTTATTTGGAGCGGGCGTGACAGCATAGTACTTGGTTCCGAACTAGGTGGCGACACGTTCACCACTCACTTAGTGTTTTAAGACTGGCTTTACGATAGCCGTGTTATTTTTGGTGCATTTTTGCTACAATTAGTATGCCGTACTGAAGAGCTCTAATGAGAGCGAAACCGGTCTACGGTTCTAATTGTTGCGAGAATGCATCTAGTCTTACATACTTTGTCCCTATATTGGGGTAGAAATGGGCCAGGGCTAGCAATTTTTTAAATTGTTAGTTAGCTGTATACTGTCTCTATTTTTAACACTCTGTGTTATTTGGAGCGGGCGTGACAGCATAGTACTTGGTTCCGAACTAGGTGGCGACACGTTCACCACTCACTTAGTGTTTTAAGACTGGCTTTACGATAGCCGTGTTATTTTTGGTGCATTTTTGCTACAATTAGTATGCCGTACTGAAGAGCTCTAATGAGAGCGAAACCGGTCTACGGTTCTAATTGTTGCGAGAATGCATCTAGTCTTACATACTTTGTCCCTATATTGGGGTAGAAATGGGCCAGGGCTAGCAATTTTTTAAATTGTTAGTTAGCTGTATACTGTCTCTATTTTTAACACTCTGTGTTATTTGGAGCGGGCGTGACAGCATAGTACTTGGTTCCGAACTAGGTGGCGACACGTTCACCACTCACTTAGTGTTTTAAGACTGGCTTTACGATAGCCGTGTTATTTTTGGTGCATTTTTGCTACAATTAGTATGCCGTACTGAAGAGCTCTAATGAGAGCGAAACCGGTCTACGGTTCTAATTGTTGCGAGAATGCATCTAGTCTTACATACTTTGTCCCTATATTGGGGTAGAAATGGGCCAGGGCTAGCAATTTTTTAAATTGTTAGTTAGCTGTATACTGTCTCTATTTTTAACACTCTGTGTTATTTGGAGCGGGCGTGACAGCATAGTACTTGGTTCCGAACTAGGTGGCGACACGTTCACCACTCACTTAGTGTTTTAAGACTGGCTTTACGATAGCCGTGTTATTTTTGGTGCATTTTTGCTACAATTAGTATGCCGTACTGAAGAGCTCTAATGAGAGCGAAACCGGTCTACGGTTCTAATTGTTGCGAGAATGCATCTAGTCTTACATACTTTGTCCCTATATTGGGGTAGAAATGGGCCAGGGCTAGCAATTTTTAAAATTGTTAGTTAGCTGTATACTGTCTCTATTTTTAACACTCTGTGTTATTTGGAGCGGGCGTGACAGCATAGTACTTGGTTCCGAACTAGGTGGCGACACGTTCACCACTCACTTAGTGTTTTAAGACTGGCTTTACGATAGCCGTGTTATTTTTGGTGCATTTTTGCTACAATTAGTATGCCGTACTGAAGAGCTCTAATGAGAGCGAAACCGGTCTACGGTTCTAATTGTTGCGAGAATGCATCTAGTCTTACATACTTTGTCCCTATATTGGGGTAGAAATGGGCCAGGGCTAGCAATTTTTTAAATTGTTAGTTAGCTGTACACTCTGTGTTATTTGGAGCGGGCGTGACAGCATAGTACTTGGTTCCGAACTAGGTGGCGACACGTTCACCACTCACTTAGTGTTTTAAGACTGGCTTTACGATAGCCGTGTTATTTTTGGTGCATTTTTGCTACAATTAGTATGCCGTACTGAAGAGCTCTAATGAGAGCGAAACCGGTCTACGGTTCTAATTGTTGCGAGAATGCATCTAGTCTTACATACTTTGTCCCTATATTGGGGTAGAAATGGGCCAGGGCTAGCAATTTTTTAAATTGTTAGTTAGCTGTATACTGTCTCTATTTTTAACACTCTGTGTTATTTGGAGCGGGCGTGACAGCATAGTACTTGGTTCCGAACTAGGTGGCGACACGTTCACCACTCACTTAGAGTAAATATGTGTTTTTTTTTCAGAAAGCAGATTTTTCAGAAAGCAGAAATTTGATTACCAGTATAACATATATAGTAAAAACAATGTGCCATGTTTCATCAAAATAACTTTATTGTTTGAAAACGTACAAAAATTTCCAAAAGTAAACCTAAGGTGTAACCGAAAAAATCCGTTTCTTGATCAACCTTATAGGTTAATAGCAAATTAAGCTTTTCAAATATGAAGCCTTTAATCAAAATTCGCTACCATAACGCACTTACTGCGTCCAAAATTTCTTTACTTACAAACATGCATTATATTTCGATGGAAAATGCAAAAACATAAGGCGTTTTCGACTAAAAAAAATTATTTGTATCACCAACGACTTATGGGACACCTGTGATTGTAGAAATATTTTTTAAGATGTAGCTCAAGACACCCTATAACTAATGTATACTTTTTTTCATATCTTGTAGAATAACGGATATATTGAGCTTTATTGATTTTTTACGAAAATTCGACAAAAGTTATATACCATTAAACGATAAACTCTATAGCTAAGAGTACTGCCAAGCATCAGAGAAGAGTCTATTTGAAATGAATTTTTTGGAAACATTTTAGTAAAATGAAGGACAATGACGGTTGAAACTAAGTCTTCAGGGTTTGTAAAACATTCTTCTTGACATATTTTAGTTCCATAACCCGTATTACATTCAAGTCCTTTGCTTAAATGTTACGAATTTTGACGTTTTAAATTGTCACTTTGACGTTTTGAGGAAAACCCCAATTTATTTTCTTTAAATGCCCATAACTTTTTTGCCCTTTGACGTACAGCGCTAGATTTTGGTAGGTAATTTACCTATAGCGATATAAAACGATGTACCAAATTTGGTTGACCTTACTTTATTATTTCCGGAGATATGAATTTTTTTATAAAGAAAACACAAAACTTTCCCGGAAAACCTTGGACGAATTTCCTGGCTAACGAACTTGTCCAAGCCACTTACAAAAGGAAGGTATTCACCAAGTTTTGTGAAAATCGGTGTGATACACATATATATATATATATATATATATATATATATATATATATATATATATATATATATATATATATATATATATATATATATATATATATATATATATATATATATATATATATATATATATATATATATATATATATATATATATATATATATATATATATATATATATATATAACATATGAAAATCGAAACTGACCCCGGATATGTGTTCTAGGGGGCCTAGTTAGCGCTCATTTGAAGAAATTTTTTCAAAATTCAAAAGTCGGAATCTCCTCATTAGTGAATTTTTTTTAAAGAAAATTCACTAAAAAGTCTGTACGCAGCAGGTGCGTTATGGTAGTGAATTTTCGTTAATATGTTTTTAATAGCAGTTATGTCTTTTAGTGAATTTTCTTTAAAAAAAATCACTAATTAGGAGATCTCGACTTTTGAATTTCGAAAAAATTCCTTCAAATTAGCACTAATTAGGCCCCCGAGAACACATATCCGGGGTTTCAATTTTTATTTTTATTATTATATGTTATATATATATATATATATATATATATATATATATATATATATATATATATATATATATATATATATATATATATATATATATATCACACAGATAACTCAAAAAATAATGGGCCGATTTTGATCAAATTTGGTGAGTACCTTCCTTTTGCAAGTGGCTTGGATAAGTTCGTTAACCAGGAAAATCTGCTCAGTTGAAATAGATTAAACAATATTTTCTTTTAATTAGACAGACGGATTTCCCCTATCAGTGTCAGTTCTGAGCCATCTATTAACCTATAAGGTTCGTTGGCCAGGAAACTAGTTTTTTCGGGAACATTTTAAGTTTATTTTCGAATTTTTTTTTACATTTTCAAACAATTAAGTTATTTTAATGTAATATGGTATTTTTAAAGAAACAATGTAAGTACCATATTTCATCTAAATAACTTCACTTTTTACAAAAGTAAAAATTTTCCGAAAATAAACATATAATGATCCTGAAAAAACTGGTCCGATTTTCCTGGCCAACAAACCTCTTAGGTATTTATCCACCTGCCACGATATAATTATTCACAAAAAGCTGTTCGACGAAGCTTCAAAAAAAACTTGGATATGCGTTCTAGGGGGGCTAGTTCGCGCTTATTTGAAGGAATTTGTTGAATATTCAGTAATCGCTCTCTTGATTATGGAATTTTTTCTACGAAAATTCACTAAAAAGAAAAAATTTTGATTACCAACGACTTATGGTCGTCAAAATAATTTTGTAAGATGCAACTCAAGACACTATAATTATACAATATTTTTTGTCGTACCTTGTATAGTAACAGATATATTGAGCTTTATCGTAGAAATACGTCATCCTGTATATATGTAAACAAGTAAAAACTAAACTAACTCCGGACTAGGAGGCCTAGTTCTGGCTCATGTGAAGAAACATTTTCAACATTCAAAAGCCTCGGTTTTAATAGCGAATTTATTGTCCAAAAATTCGCTAAAAATTATAGACTATTAAACCATAAAATATAACTAAAAATACTTGCAAAGAATCAGAGAAATAGTCTATTTGAAATGAATTTTCTACAAATATTTTAGTAAAATGAAGGAAAATTACGGTTGAAGCTGAAACTTAGGCTTTGTAAAACACGTTTCTTGTGACATTTTCTCTACATAACCCGTATTCGTTTCAGGTTCTTTGCCTAAATGTTACCAATTTTGACGTTTTAAATCGCGACTTTAACGCTTTGAGAAGGAAAAATGATGACACTTTCAAAGTAATTATTCTCGTGTTTCTTGGCCATTTTTGGCCAAAAAACTTAATCTTGAACTGTGATATATAATACATTTTATTATCTACACAACATATTTTGGTTTTATGCCTTTTTCGAGTCATAAGTGGCACCCAAAATTTGTTTCGTTAAATGCCTATAACTTTGTTGTCTTTTAACTTCGAGATCTAAATTTTGATACGTAGTGAACCTTTTATAATGTAAACCCGCGTACCAAATTTGGTTGCCATGGCGTGGTTACTTCCGGAGTTATAAAGATTTTCCGAAAGAAAACAAAAAAAATCCGGGAAAACTGGGCTGATTTTCCTGTATAACGAACTTATTCAAGCTATTTGCAAAAGGAAAATACTACGTAAATTTGATTGAAATCGGCCCATTATTTTATGAGTTTGCAGTGTGATACACACACACACACACACACACACACACACACACACACACACACACACACACACACACACACACACACACACACACACACACACACACACACACACACACACACACACACACACACACACACACACACACACACACACACACACACACACACACACACACACACACACACACACACACACACACACACACACACACACACACACACACACACACACACACACACACACACACACACACACACACACACACACACACACACACACACACACACACACACACACACACACACACACACACACACACACACACACACACACACACACACACACACACACACACACACACACACACACACACACACACACACACACACACACACACACACACACACACACACACACACACACACACACACACACACACACACACACACACACACACACACACACACACACACACACACACACACACACACACACACACACACACACACACACACACACACACACACACACACACACACACACACACACACACACACACACACACACACACACACACACACACACACACACACACACACACACACACACACACACACACACACACACACACACACACACACACACACACACACACACACACACACACACACACACACACACACACACACACACACACACACACACACACACACACACACACACACACACACACACACACACACACACACACACACACACACACACACACACACACACACACACACACACACACACACACACACACACACACACACACACACACACACACACACACACACACACACACACACACACACACACACACACACACACACACACACACACACACACACACACACACACACACACACACACACACACACACACACACACACACACACACACACACACACACACACACACACACACACACACACACACACACACACACACACACACACACACACACACACACACACACACACACACACACACACACACACACACACACACACACACACACACACACACACACACACACACACACACACACACACACACACACACACACACACACACACACACACACACACACACACACACACACACACACACACACACACACACACACACACACACACACACACACACACACACACACACACACACACACACACACACACACACACACACACACACACACACACACACACACACACACACACACACACACACACACACACACACACACACACACACACACACACACACACACACACACACACACACACACACACACACACACACACACACACACACACACACACACACACACACACACACACACACACACACACACACACACACACACACACACACACACACACACACACACACACACACACACACACACACACACACACACACACACACACACACACACACACACACACACACACACACACACACACACACACACACACACACACACACACACACACACACACACACACACACACACACACACACACACACACACACACACACACACACACACACACACACACACACACACACACACACACACACACACACACACACACACACACACACACACACACACACACACACACACACACACACACACACACACACACACACACACACACACACACACACACACACACACACACACACACACACACACACACACACACACACACACACACACACACACACACACACACACACACACACACACACACACACACACACACACACACACACACACACACACACACACACACACACACACACACACACACACACACACACACACACACACACACACACACACACACACACACACACACACACACACACACACACACACACACACACACACACACACACACACACACACACACACACACACACACACACACACACACACACACACACACACACACACACACACACACACACACACACACACACACACACACACACACACACACACACACACACACACACACACACACACACACACACACACACACACACACACACACACACACACACACACACACACACACACACACACACACACACACACACACACACACACACACACACACACACACACACACACACACACACACACACACACACACACACACACACACACACACACACACACACACACACACACACACACACACACACACACACACACACACACACACACACACACACACACACACACACACACACACACACACACACACACACACACACACACACACACACACACACACACACACACACACACACACACACACACACACACACACACACACACACACACACACACACACACACACACACACACACACACACACACACACACACACACACACACACACACACACACACACACACACACACACACACACACACACACATATACATGTGCTCGTATGTTTGCAGGGACACACGAAAACACACCAACTTGTGGGATCTTAATGTTTGAGATGAGTCGTGGTTTTAGATTTATCTCCAGATGTTGATAATTCACGCCAAAATACTATACACACGCTCGTTTAGAAAATATTTGCAAACAAAGTGAGGTCCCGCAATTATGTTTAATGCACACGTTGTGTGAAGACCCCTTAAATATGGATTATGTTTGAAGTGTGTATAAGACCCCATAAACAATACTGTTTTTTGTACAAACATAACTGTGTTTGTGAATTACACATGACAATAAAAAAACCAGTTAAAAAAAAAACTGTCTGGCTTCTGTGCGTGTAAGGACCGACAAATATAAGGGGTAGGGTTTGTTTATTAAATACTGTGTGGAGGTATTGTATAGTTGATCACATTGACCTTGTGCAGTTATTCTGAAATATATTATTACATATATTATTTAGTGAATTTTCCTAGACTTTTAAATTTTAAAAAATTATCGAACTACTATATATTTGTGTGTGTGTGCGTGTCACCCCGATAACTCAAAAAATAATGGGCTACCAAATTGGGTACGTGGCTGTAGGTTATAAAAAGTCGGACTCAGCGAGTACGTTATGGAAGTGAATTTTCATAAAATGTTTTTAATGCAAGTAGGCACCAATTTAGTTACCGGTATAACCATATTTTATCAAAATAACATATTGTTTAAAAATGTACCAAAATTTTCCGAAAATAAACTTAAAATGTTTCTGAGAATACTGTATAAGCATTTAATGAAAATTCGCTACCAAAACGCACTTACTGCGTCTCGAATTGTTTTTACAAACATGCATCATATTTCTATTAAAAATGCAACAGTATAAGGAATGTTCGAAAAAAAAATGCAGTTATCACCAACGAACTATGGGCCACCCTGTGATTTTCAAAATAATTTTATAAGATGCAGCTCAAGACACCTTATAATTAACGTATACAATTTTTCTCGTATCTTGCATAATAACAATTATATTGAGCTTTACCGTAGAAATGCGTCACCTGTATATATGTAAACAGATAAAAACTGAAAGTAAAGCCGGATATGGATTCTAGGGGGCCTAGTTTGTACTCATTTGAAGAAATCTTTTTCAAATTCAAACGTCGCGCTCTCCTCATTTTTTCTAGAAAAATTAGATAAAAATTATAAACCGTTAAACCATAAACGTAACTAAAGCTACTGCCAAAGCATCAGAGAAAGGGTCTATTTGCAATGAATTTTCTGGAAATATTTTAGAAAATAAAGTTCAATGACGGTTGAAGCTGAAACTTAAGGGTTTGTAGAACACTCTTCTTGCAACATTTCCTTTACGTAACCCGTATTTATTTCATGTTATTTGCCTAAATGTTGCCAATTTTAACGTTTCATATCGCGAAGTTTTGAGGAAAACCCAATTCTTTTTTCTTCAAATGCCTAAAACTTTTTTGTCTTCTAAATTACAGATCAAAATTTTGGTAGGCGGTTCACTTTTTATCATACAGACATACTTACCAGATTTGGTCGCCTTTACTTTGTTATTCCCGAAAGAAAACACAAAATTTTCCGGAAAAACCTGGGCTGCATTTCCTGGCTAACGAACTTATCCATGCCACTTTCAAAAGGAAAATGTTTACAAAATTTGATCAAAATCGTCGCATTATTTTTTGAGTTATATATATATATATATATATATATATATATATATATATATATATATATATATATATATATATATATATATATATATATATATATATATATAGGGTGTCCAACGTCGAGTAATGTATTAGATTATTTCCGAAAATATAAATTTTTGAGTGCTGAAAATTTGTATACGGGGGTTTCCCAAAATGCTCTATTTAATGGAAATAATTTCCAAAATCGTGCACATCCGGTTACACCGTAAATAGATATAAACGTTGTTATTTCAAATAGAACACCCTATATATTATCTTCTCATTGAATAGAGCAGATAATTTTATTTGAAACTGTATTAGCATTCCCTTTACCTAAAGTTGACAATTGTCGAGATATTTGCGGTTTACCAAAAAAAAAAAAGACAAATTTAGGAGTATGTCTAAAATCTGTATGAATTCTAAGAGTGCTATGTGATGTTTGACATTTTCACGTTTTCTGTCAGTTTTATATTTCTGTCATTCACAACGTGAGTTATTTTGTCTTTGTTGTCCGAATTAATAGGAACTCTACGTTATAATGGATAATGCCAGCTATTCAAACGAACAATTGCTGAATTTATGTTATTTTCATACAGAGTGCAACAGAGTGGTCAGCAGAACATGTCGGCTGTTTAATGATAGGTATCCCGAGTCCACCCTAATGACTGCGTTGAAATTCAGACGTTATGAAACCAATTTCTTGAGAACGGGAAATTGCACGATTAAACAAACATCAATATCAGTTCCAGTTCCAGAAGACGAAGGCACACAAATTTCTTTGTTGTCTTATTTCGAAGCTCATCCAAAGGCGTCAATACGTTCAGCTGAACATGACATGAACATAGCACGTTCCTCCATACAGAGAATATTGTCCAAGCATAAGATGCATAATTATAAATTTATAAGTGCATAAGGTCTGGAACCGAACGATCCAGCCCACCGAATTTAATTTCGTCACATTCTCCTTGAAAGACACCGCAACGATCCTTTATTTCTGAAAAGCATAATTTGGACCGACAAAACAAAGATGTCCCATGAAGGAATATTTAACAGACGTAATATTCACTACTGGGCTCAAGACAATCCTCATGTCAAAGAGAACGCTGTTTTCAGAGAAAATTCAGCTTCAACTTGTTTGCTCTTCTGATGGATGATAAAATATCGTACTGCATTTACGATAATAATCTGACAGCTGTGCAATATCTAGAGATTTTGCGAATCACTGCCTCTGATTTCTTGGACAATTTACCACTTACTGCGTATGTAAATTGTTGGTATCAACTATATGGGGCTCCTGTGCATTATTCAGCAGAGGTATATATATATATATATATATATATATATATATATATATATATATATATATATATATATATATATATATATATATATAATCAAAACTGACCCAAGATGTGTTCTAGGTGCCTAGTTCCCGCTCATTTAAAGAAATTATTTCAAAATTATAAAGTCGTGATCTCCTCCTTAGTTAATTTTTGAAAGAAAATTCACTAAAAGTAAACCATATGCAAAAATTCAAATCTTTACGTTACCAGAAAAAAGTTGTGGGCAATTAATAAAAAATAATGTTTGGTACCAGAGTATTTCTAACGTGCCCGACATCAGATGGTACATCGGACCGAGGGCTCTACGCCGCTTCGGAAGGAAGGAATGTGCAGGCATTAAATTTCAAACACAATGCCAGAACCTCGTTTAATGTTAATTTACAGTACGTACGGAAAATATAAATGTTTACCTACTGGACCATCACGGATGCTTATATTATATTATGTAGTTGAAGAAACTGGTAAACTAGTAAAAACTTTTTTGCTTTTTAGTAAATTTTATAATTTGGGAAAGGAAAAATGTAACATTTTTTAAGTAAATAGTTTTCTTAATGACCGCAAAGGGAAATTTTAAAATCCGAATAAATATACAGGGTGATTCAAATTTGAGCCTCACCAGGGGGATGTCGCGTATTGCTAAAGATAGACGATAGGTTTAGATGCTGCAAAGTTTCAAACTTTCGTGCCCTTTAATATCTCATAGAGAAAGCCAATTTCTTGCAACTGTCGTTAAAAAAATTGTACAAAAACTGAAAAAATGCAATTTTCGATTTTCGCCTCTCATTTATTGAAACTCGTATAAAGAAACTAAAAACCCATTCTCAAGTCATTTCCAGTTTTCTACCTGATAGCGGATATGTATATATATATATATATATATATATATATATATATATATATATATATATATATATATATATATATATATATATATATATATAGGCTGTATATAGTATCGAAATACGTGTTAGTTGTTAGTGTTCAAAAATCACGATAGTAAATCAGCTAAACGTACAGGGAATACATTGCCCGAGTTCACTAGGCGCCAACAGTTGAATAGGTGTGTAAACGTATGCGTTCACCAGTCCCGCTGAGCTTTTGTTGAAACTTAACTGTTGTCAATTTGTCAAAACAGAATGACAGACAAAAGTTACTTAATAGTGCTTGGAGTCAACTGTGCGTTCTTCAGTCTCCAACCGCTGAAATGTATCGATAGTCAGCAGATAAGTGCTTAAACTCAGATGCTGGCGCCTGGTAAACTCTATGTTTCGAAAATTTATATAATGTCACACCTGCAAGGTTAAAGAAAGTAGAAAAATTCACTATGCAAATAAGTCCAAATACTTTGTTACGGTGATGTCACATATTTAGATAACACATGAAGAGTTTTAAAATCAACATAGGTACCTAGACGAAATAAAACGTCACTAAACAAAAACTTAACGAAAATGTAGGTTCTGTTCATCATGAGCACAATTTAGATAAAATATATTCTAACAAGCCTTTCAATTTATATAATCTTGATCACAAAATTCCATTCTCTGCAATATAAAGATGAAAGCACGCCACTAAATATGTTTTGATTTAAATACAACTTCAGCGAATAATAAATAACCTTAATTCTCTACAAAATAATTTAATAATTCTGTAGGTAGGTGGACAGTGTTAAATAAATTTTAAGATATCTAACCTGTTTCATATCAGCCCTTTTTGTAAGACTACGATCCTTTTTAGCTGTTGGCAAAACATCACAAACACTGTTTAGTCACCCACTAACACTAATAAAGTCGTAAAGAATAATTTGCATTTGTATATTAAAATTCCCAAACAACACACTACTCTATACGTAGAAGATATATATATATATATATATATATATATATATATATATATATATATATATATATATATATATATATATATATATATATACAGGTTGTCCCACGACGAACGCCCGCAATCCATTTCTCGGAAAATATCTTTTGGAAAATTCTGAAAATTTGGCAGTTTACTGAAGTCGATGGGGGCAACTCAGCTAAAGTATTCTTAAGATCGTGGCACTTCCGGTTATGCACGGTGTTGAGGTTAACTTGC
Organism: Tillus elongatus; assembly: GCA_964006375.1. Taxonomy (NCBI): domain Eukaryota; kingdom Metazoa; phylum Arthropoda; class Insecta; order Coleoptera; family Cleridae; genus Tillus; species Tillus elongatus. The sequence goes on from OZ023262.1 coordinate 239,450,733, forward strand.
TCATTTTAAATAGGATAATCTATATATTGTTACATTTTTAAATTCTATGTGAAAATTTAGATACTTCTATGTGAAATGTCCTATATATTTCAACAACACACCACGAGCGCTTACAGCCTAAATACTATTGTACCGTGGGTGTCGACAACGAGGTTAATTCTGGACTTGAAGGTTTGGACGTTCGGAGGAGAATGAAAAACATGTGCCGGCAAAGAATTCCACAACTTGGAAGTCCTCGGGACAAAAGAGCGGGCATATCAAGATGTTTTATGTCTGGTGACCTGGACAGTAAATTGGTACATTCGCTCTGTTCCTCTGGTAGAGCTGTTGGGGGCAGCAGGTGGAGGAACTATGGAAGAAAGCTCGTCTGAGCAGTGCCCGTGCAAATATTTATAAAAGAGAAAGGGGTCACCCACGGCACGTCAGTGGGTAAGAGATGGCTGCCTTTGGGTGAGGGTAGGGTCACCGATAAGACGTATAGCTCTCTTCTGAATGAAGTCCAGGATAGCAAGTGTAGAAGCGGCAGCGGCACCCCAGATGTGGGAGCAGTATTCGAGGTTTGGCCTTATTTGTGAAGTATATGAGGTATAGATATCAGGTGGTGAAAAGTATTTGCGAGCCCGGAAGAGGAAATCTAATTTCTTAGCAGCCGCTTCTGCAATTGATCTGACATGTTGGTGCCAATTGAGATTTTGATCCACAGAAATGCCAACAAGTGAAAAGGACTCATTACTTTGAATAACTTGGTTGTTCATTGTGATGGGTCTAGGGCTGGTGTATCTCTTATGAAATAGAAAGCAAGACTGGGATTTGGTGGAGTTGAAATCTACAATATTTCTACTTCCCCAGTCTAATATTTTTTGGAGATCCACAGACACAGAACCCTCCATGAGTCTGCGATCCTCATCTAATTGGGCTAAAGAGACAGGCTTAGAATATTATATATTTGAATGAAGGGTTCTGTCGTCCGCGTAACTGTGGACTGGGTTGGATGTGCTAGAGATGAGGTCATTTATGTGGAGAAGAAACAAAGTAGGGGCTAAAGCTGAACCTTGAGGGACTCCTGCACCAATTGGATATAGTTTAGAGGAATGGCCATCCACGACAACATAAATGCTCTGGTTGGAGAGGAAATTTGCTGTCCATGTACAGAGTTTTCGTGGTAGGCCATAGGCCGCAAGTTTATTAGGCAGCGCTGCGAGCCAGACCTGGTCGAATGCTTTGGATATGTCTAGAGCGACAATCTGGGATTCACCGTGTAGTTCCATAGACTTGTCCCAATAATGGGTGACAAAGGAAAGGAGGTCGGCAGTCGATCTGCGTTGACGGAATCCATACTGCCTGTCGTGGATTAGACTGTGTTTTTCGGAAAATTTTAGTAATTCGGTGTTTATATACTTTTCCATCACTTTAGAGACGACTGAAAGGAGAGAAATAGGCCTGTAGTTGCTAGGAAGCGCTTTGGATCCTTTCTTGGGGATGCGTTGTACTCGAGCAGTTTTCTAGTTACTAGGGAATATGCCTCTATTGTAAAATGTCTAAAACAGACAAGTCAGGGCAGGAGCAAGTTCTGGTGTGCATTTTTTGAGAACAAGTGCTGGCATCTCGTCAAGACCATGGTCTTTTCTGGTATTAAGATAAGAGAGCATCCTTCGTACCCTTTTAGTTTAAAAAATTGTATCCGTCATTTTTTGCGTGACATTAGGGACTGTTGGTGGTTGAACATTTGAAGGTGGGTTGAGAGTATAATTACTAGCGAACGAGGCAAAAAGTTCAGCTTTGCCCAGGGCGGTAGAAACAATTTCATCCCCTGAAACGAGAGATGGGAACGTGCTCTTGCAGAAATTATTCCCAATAAATTTAGCAAGGGTCCAGAAGGGTTTGCTGCCGATTAAGCTTGAGAGGACTTTGTGTTTGATGTGGTTTTTAAACGAGATTTTTGCCTCAGAAAGAATGCAGACATAGCGCTTTCTTGCGTTGTTAAATGCTTGATGGTTTTCTTGACTGGGATTGTGTAGAAGTGTTTTGCGAGCTTTGACCTTTTCAAGTCTAACCTTGGCACAGGATTTAGAGAAACAGGGCTTTTGAGTGGTTGAAGAGGTTTTCTGTGTAAGTGGAATAAATAATTCCATGCCAGCTTGGATAATTTCGGTGACGTTTTGTGAGATATCAGAGGGGTCAGGATGAGAGAAGCAGACATACGCCCATGGAAATGAGGAAAAGTAATCCCGCATTTCGTCCCAGTTCGCGGAGTTGTAGTGCCAAACGATACGTGGGTATGATGACTGTGTGACCTCGGGTTGCATTGCGCAGGAAGCAGTGACCATGCCGTGGTCTGAGCGACCAAGGGGCGCGGTGACTGATGTTTTATGGCATTCAGGTTTTGTAGTAAGAAGGAGATCCAATGGATTTGAGCTGTTTGTTGGGATGCGAGAAAAGTAAGTAGGTTGCTGAACCATATTGGCTAGAGAATTGCGGATTACAAAGGCCTCCGCTGCTCTCCCTTGTGGAAAGGTTTTTGACGATCCTAGCCATTCCTTATTATGGACATTGAAGTCACCAAGAATAGTGACCTCGGAGAAAGGATCTTCAGAAATCAGACGGTCGGTTTTTTTAGAAAGGTAGTCGAACAGCTGGACAAAGTTGTTGTCAGAAGGTGACCGGTAAATGCAACAGATGAATTTAGTTGCAGCGCTGAGAGAGATAGTTTCATCTAAAGTATGTCTTCTCTGTCTTCTCTTCCAGCTTCTTAATTGGGGAGTCTGGTGCAGGGTAGATTGCTACGGACGTATGCGCACACGCCTCCGTGCAATCCAAAGGAAGTAAGGAGCTCAGACCCCGGGAAATTAAGGTGATTAGTAGCTGTTTTGGCACTGATTTGGGTTACGGTGAGGAAGAGGAGTTAGGGCCTATTAGCCTGGAGGAAACGGTGGACAAAGTTCAGGTTATAATTTAGGCCACATATATTCAAGAATGATATATTAAATCTTGATGCCGGCGCCCCCTGCACACCCCTCTCTCGGAGATCCGGATGGAGGGGTATTTTATCTCCTGAATCTTTTGTACAAGGAGGAGCCATCGTCATTTCTTTATTATAAGGGAAACCGACTCATACACCAGAACCGGAAACGTCGGTTGGGACTTCACCGGCCCCTTGATGTAAGGGGCGGTACCTCCTCGAGCGTTAAAACATCATTTACCATCACGTAAAGGAAAAGTCCACTACCACCGGTCAAATACAGATATAACAAAATTTAGTTCTTTACCTTCATAGAAAATTGAGTTTTCGGCATTTTTCTCAAAAGGAGTTAGAACGCAAGATTTTTTTGATAATAGAGAGATATCGATGGTCACACTTTCGAAAGAATTCAGCAAATGTGCGCGCACCAGGACCTCTAAAATCGATCTTCAAGGTCTGTGAAAGTTTAAAGTATTCACTTTGCTAACACGTCGTATAAAAATAGTGTGCAATTATCATGAAAATTCGCTACTATAACGCACTTGCTGCATCCCGAAATTTGTTAGTTTTGTTTTGTCAGTCTTTTTTCGAATTAAAGTTAATAATTAAAACAAGTTTGCCTCTCATCTGCAGTTTAACCAACGTGATGTCGATCTCTGATAGATAACGTTTACCACGTTATATGCAATTTTATACCATTTTTGTGTTGTGGAAATTCGTTTTTACGTTATGGGAAGTTTTTGTTGTGAACTTATTGACATTATTGGTTCAGTTATGAGAATTTGTTGTTGTCAACTTATTGACATTATTGGTTGATCGCTGGTCACATACATAATACCAAAGTAACATTGTTTGTTTTTGTATGATGCATGTTTTTTTGGGTTTTCTCATACAATTTTACCAAGGTCACGTCAGGTCAGAATCACCTCAGAGTCGGGTTTGGTCGGGTCAGGTCAGGTTGGGTCAGGTCGTGCCATGTCAGGTCAGGTCAACTCAGGTGAGGTGGTTCAGGCCTGCCTGTTAGAGTGTCTTGCGCACAAACGACAACAAAACTCTTGCCCCTTTAACTTGCAAACAAGCTGTGTGACTTGGAGCAAAAAGCCGTGTTGGAGGGGGGCGAACATTATTAAGAAGAAATGTTGGATCAAAATCTAAAAAAGGTTGCTTATAGAAGTCCAACAAAGGCGTTTTTGCTGATTTGATTTCTATATTTCCTTCCCCGCCCAGGACGCCCTATTCACGCCAGGTCCCGTAACTTTTGTGGGGGTTGATTTTACAGCATTTGTCTTGTTGCGTATGTGTACATGGTTGGTTTTAAGCGTGCTTTTGTTTTGAAAAAAATCACTTTTGCGATCAGCTGCATAATTACATTATTTTTTTCTAAACGTTTTCTAATTGAACCTAATTACATATTTATAGTGGCGTATCAAGAACTAGACGCTATTTCCTAAAATGCGAAAAAATCATGTCTTGCCATTTAAAAAAAAAGATTTAGTTGCCATAGCAACGAAGTTGTTCATGCTAGGATAAATTGAATGTCGCGAGTTTGTAGTAAAAAATATGTCTAAAAGCTTTTGTTAATATATTTTTCTGTATAAGTAATATGTCGGGAAATACAAGTAAATCCCCCACTAACCCCATAAGTATATGTATATATATATATATATATATATATATATATATATATATATATATATATATATATATATATATATATATATACATAAATTGATGTATGTAAAAAATATATAAACTAATGTTTCCATCCCAAATATGAGTTCTGTTTCGTTTGAAAAAAAAAGAGCCAATATTTTCAATGAAATTTCCCTAATAAATAACTCTAAGAATATCTAAATATTCTTTGAAATATATAACATACTACAAAAAACCCACCGCTATCTGCTTTAGTGCCCAAGTAAAAATAATATACCGTTATTCCCCATCAATAAACCTTGCAGACAAAGCAATAAAAAATAACAACAGAGAAGCTATTTATAAAACCGGGGACAAATAACTTGAAAACAGGTCATTTACTACCTGTACGAGATAAAAAAATGTTATGTTTATCGGGACTTGCACAAAGTTTACCAAATAGTTGTCGGGTCTTACACACAATTACGTCTGTTTCAAAAATTGACCACGGAGGTCGCTTTTATCAGTCACTTTTATAGGGCCTGGTAATTTTAGTAACACGAACTCAAAAATACACACATGCATATAGTATGTATATCAGGACATCGTCAGAAAATTAGTTATTTATACTATTTAAGAGGTGGAGAATTCGAAAAACCACGTCTCTAAATTGTCGGGACGCGTGTATGGCCCGACAAGTTGGGAAGACCCGACAAATCACGTCCATGCATGTGGTTTGTCCCCATAATTATACGGACACAAACACACACACACACACACACACATATATATATATATATATATATATATATATATATATATATATATATATATATATATATATATATATATATATATATATATATATATATATATATGTCTATATGTGTGTGTATCACACTGATAATGGGCCGATTTCAATCAAATTTACATCATAGAAAGTCACATATGTAACAAAATATAGATCTGTAAGTTAGAAGAAAAAGAAAGGTATTTTAAAGAAAAAAATTGGGTGCCACTGATAACCAGAGAAACGCACACAGACATAATTGTAGATAACAAAATCTATTATATATTATAGGCAAAGATTAACTTTTTGTCGTAAAAAGGTCCAGTAATGAGAGAAAAATTACTTTAAAACTTTTATAGTTTTGCCTCGTAAAACGTCAAAGTCGTGATTTGAAACGTCGAAATTGGCAACATTTAGGCAAATAACCTAGAAGGAATACGGGTTATGTAGAGAAAATGTCGCAGGAAGTGTGTTTTGCAAACCGTAAGTTTCAGCTTCAAACATCAGTCTCCTTCATTTTACTAAAATATTTCTAGAAAGTTCATTTTAAATAGAATAATGCTTTGACAATAATTTTAGTTATGGAGTAAAAAAAATTTTTTAAGCACATTGCGCGCACGGAGGAGTGTGAGAGTTAGCACAGTTGAAGTTCATATGAAGGAGTGCAGAAAGATAAAATGTATGTATAATATGTGTCACAAATAGATTAAACAATGCTTTGTTTTAATTAGACAGTCGGATTTCCCAGTTCTGAGCTAACCGTTAATTATTACGTGAAATGTCAAACACATACAACTCGGTGGTCACTAGTCGCACTGACATTATAGAGATAGAGGTACACTATATGACAAAAGAACATAAATGACGTTCAAACCTAAAAATTTAATAAATTGCGGTCGAATTTCGACCCCTGCACAGGTCCACGGGTATGGTTTAATACTTTAGTTGTAGTTTATGGTCTAATAGTCTATAATTTTTAGCGAATCTTCGTAGAAAAAATGCGCTAATGAGGAGACCGCGACTTTCGGATTTTGCAAAGATTTCCCTAGAACCCATATGCAGTGTTAGTTTTAGTTTGTATCTGTTTACATATATACAGGGAGACGCATTTCTACGCTAAAGCTCAATATTGCCGTTACTAGCAAAAATTGTATACTACTAAACTAAGCTACATCTTACAAAACTATTTCGACAATCACGAGGTAGCCCATAAGTCGTTCGTGATAAAAATTTTATTTTTTTAAACCGAACACCTCTTATGTTATTGCATTTTTCATCGAACTATAACGCATGTTTGTAAAAAAATTTGATAGCATTAATGGTTTTCGAGTTATTTCAATTGTTTTACATTTTTGGCACATATCCAAAAATATGGCATAGTCCCATGGAAATAACGCATTGAGAGAGGTTTTTGTTTATATTATTCGTGAAAAAAATCGAGGTCTGTATACAATTTCTTGTGTTTCCCTAGAAATCATTCTTTGTAAAATTTTTGTGAAATTTTGGTAATTAATAATAATTGTTTAATAAGTTATTGTAAAAAAAATGTTTTTGATTTTCGTGAAAAAATTTGTTTGCATTTTCATGAAAAAACATTTTTGTAAGTTTAATCGAAAAGGTTTTTGTGAATAATTATATCTTGGTAGGTGGGTAAATAGCTTGAAGAAGTTCGTTGGCCAGGAAAATCGACCGGTTTTTTCGGGAAAATTTAAAGTTTATTTTCGGAAAATTGTTGTACTTTTTCAAACAATAGAGTTATTGTGACGAAATATGGTACATAGTTTTCACAATATAGGTTATACTGGTAACCAACTTGGATGCCTGCTTTGATTGAAAGAGACATCAAAAAATATAGTTGTCATTTAAAAAGACTTATGATGACGTCAGAAATAGGTGACGTCATAAATGCAAATTTTTACATCGTAAGTTGGCAACTGAAAAGATAAAATTGACCTGTCCGAGCATTTTTCGTGAAAAAATTAAAAAGTCTTGACGCAGCAAGTGGGTTATGGTAGTGAATTTTCAAAAAATGATTTTTATGACAAATATGTCTTTCTTTTTAAAGAAAAGCAGGCATCAAATTTCGTTACCAGTATAACCTCTATAGTGGGAACAATGTACCACATTTTATCAAAATAACTTTCTTGTGGGAAAAGGGCAAATATTTTTCGAAAACTAATTTAAAATATCCCCGGAAAACTGGCCCAATTTTCCTGGCCAACGAACTTCTTCCAGGTATTTAGTCACCTACCAAGATATAATTATTTACAAAAAGCTTCTCGATAAAACTTACAAAAAAAATGTAAACAACTTTTTTGCGAAAATCCAAAAACTTTTTTTTTACAATAACTTATTAAACATTAGGTACTAATTACCAAAATTTTACAAAAATTTCACAATGATTTTTACATAAACAAATAAAGTTCGCTACCATAACGCACTTTCTGCGTCCATAATTTTTTCTTACAAACATGCATTATATTTCGATGGAAAATGCAATAACATAAGGCGTGTTTGATTAAAAAAAAAAGAAAACGACTTATGGGGCAGCCTGTGACTGTAGAAATAATTTTTTAAGATGTAGCTCAAGACACCCTATAATTAATATATACATTTTTTTTTCATATCTTGTATAAACAGATATATTGAGCTTTATTGATTTTTTTACGAAACTTCTACAAAAATTATATACCATTAAACGATAAACTCTATAGCTAAGGCTACTGCCAAGCGTCAGAGAAAGGGTCTATTTGAAATGAATTTTCTGGAAACATTTTATTAAAATGAAGGACAATGACGGTTGAAACTAAGACTTCAGGGTTTGTAAAACATTCTTCTTGAGACATTTGATTTCCATAGCCCGTATTAGATTCAAGTTCTTTTCCTAAATGTTGCCAATTTTGACGTTTAAATCGGAACTTTGACGTTTTGTGAAAAACCCCAATTTATTTTTATTTAAATGCCTATAACTTTTTTGTCTTTTGATCTACACAGCTAAATTTTGGTATGTAGCTTACCTATAAGGATGTAAACTCGCGTACCAAATTTGGTTGCTCTTACTTTGTTATTTCCAGAGATATAAATTTTTTTCGAAAGAAAATACAAAATTTTTCGGGAAAACCTGGACTGATTTTCCTGGCTAACGAACTTATCCAAGCCATTTGCAAAAGGAATTTATTCACCAAATTTAACTACTACCACTATTTTTTGAGTTATCGGTGTGATACATACATATATATATATATATATATATATATATATATATATATATATATATATATATATATATATATATATATATATATATATATATATATATATATATATATATATATATATATATATATATATATATATATATATATATATATATATATATATATATATATATATATATATATATATATATATCAACATATAAAAATTTAAACTGACCCCGGATATGTGTTCTGGGGGGCCTAATTAGCGTTCATTTGAAGAAATTTTTTCAAAATTCAAAAGTCAGGATCTCCTCATTAGTGATTTTTTTTTAAGAAAATTCACTAATAAAGCATTGATGAATTATGTTTCAAACTTTATCATCACAGTGTAGTTAGCAGATACTCAGTCGATTTTTATCTAAGGCTAAATTATAATATTCTTATCATTTTGCATTCGCTGCACAGTTGAGTGAATATTTGGATGATATACTTATATTTGTCTTATTTATCATTTATATCAATAAACAAACAGACATATCAACATATTAGACCGCAGCAAAAAATAATTTTAGAACACCCAGCCATAAATACAGTCGAATGCTTATCCAATATCTATAAAGATTATTTTTTAAACGCACCTACCTAAACAAAAAGTTTCCACGAAGAACAGAATATGTACATATGTGTGTGTTTTTATTTCTTTAACGTCGGCCTATTTCCGCGACTATGGCCAATCACCGACGCCAGGGAGCAGTTTCACCTCACTATCCTGGAAATTTTGCCAGACCTCTGCCGTTATGTAAGGAGGGTAGGGATATTTAACGTGCCCAACATCGCATGGGTACGGAACCGACGGCTTTACGCCCCCTCCGAGGGGCGGAACGTGTAGACATTCAACTTGCTCAAATACAATGCCACAACCTTGGTTAATGTTAATTGTACAGTGTGTTAAAAAAAGCTTAATGGATATTCTCCGGCTGCCAGGAACAGATAAAGAAGATTTGCGTATGATTAACAACTTTAAATACATGACATGTCCTAAGGAGCTTTCGTTAAAAGAATATTATATTTTGTCAGAGTTTCTTGATAAAGCAGAACGATCTTAATTCCTTTCTAATTAGATAATTCCGGTTAGGGCGCGAGCGGATGTCAGTTTCCTTATCTTAAGTAAAACACCCCAATTTTTATAAGTGTAATGCAATTCTTAAATAATTTAAAGACACCTTTGTTAAATAGAAAAATAATGGCATGGTATGACTATCAAACAAAACTTTCAGGCTCGAAAAGAAAGAACTACTTTTAAAATTCTTAACGAACTTGTTAATAAACCATGTATTGGGAGAAATAACAGCACGGCAGTACTATCAAAGAAAACTTTCAGCCTAGAAAAGGAAGAACTACTCTAAAAAAATTTAATGAACTTGTTAATAAACCCCTTAGATTTTTCACGCAACTGGTTTGTTAGACGTTTAAAAGGATATAGTGACATTTGGCTCCTAAAAATTTGGTTGCCTAGGTAACGACCCCTGATCCTTAAAATAGAAATGGTTCCTCCGCTAGCACTTCCGGTTATACCAAAAGTTAGCGTCAACTTCGTAATTTTAAATAGAACCAGCTATATGTTGTTGTTTTTTTTTTCATTTTAGATTCTACGCGTCATTTTAGGGATACTTTGATCATATTAAGCCGCAACAAATACCTACACTTAATTATTTTGGAGTTATTTTTATTTCTTAAAAAAAAATGCACCGTCGCGTCCAAAATTCGCTATATTCAGTAATACCAAAGTTTAATAAAAACATTTCGAGAATCCCAATCACCACAACACATTACAAAAATCTCGGGACGCAGCAAGTGCGTTATGGTAGTGAATTTTCATAAAACTATTTTTTAATAGCAATAATGTGTGTTTTTTTAAGAAAGCAGGCATCAAATTTGGTTACCAGTATAATCTATATAGTAAAAACAATGTGCCATGTTTCATCAAAATAACTTTATTGTTAGAAATGTACAAAAATTTTCGAAAATAAATTTAAAGTGTTCCCGAAAAAACTCGTTTTTTGGTCAACCTTACTGGTTAATAGCAAATTGAGCTATTCAAATATTAAGCATTTGATCAAAATTCGCTACCATAACGCACTTACTGCGTCCAGAATTTTTGTTCTTACAAACATGCATTATATTTCGATGGAAAATGCAAAAATGCAATAACATAAGGCGTGTTTGATTAAAAAAAAGAACATTTGTATCACCAACGACTTATGGGCCACCCTGTGATTGTAGAAATAATTTTTTAAGATGTAGCTTAAGACACCCTATAATTAATATATACAATTTTTTTTCATATCTGGTATAATAACAGATATATTGAGCTTTATTGATTTTTTTTACGAAAATTCTACAAAAATTATATACTATTAACGATAAACTCTATAGCTAAGACTACTGCCAAGCGTCAGAGAAAGGGTCTATTTGAAATAAATTTTCTGGAAACATTTTATTAAAATGAAGGACAATGACGGTTGAAACTAAGACTTCAGGGTTTGTAAAACATTCTTCTTGAGACATTTTATTTCCATAGCCCGTATTAGATTCAAGTTCTTTTCCTAAATGTTGCCAATTTTGACGTTTAAATCGCAACTTTGACGTTTTGTGAAAAAAACCAATTTATTTTTGTTTAAATGCCTATAACTTTTTTGTCTTTTGACCTACAGAGCTAAATTTTGGTAGGTAACTTGATAATGATATAAACCCGCGTATAAAATTTGGTTGCCCTTACTTTGTTAATTTTGGAGATATAAATTTTTTTCGAAAGAAAACACAAAATTTTCCGGGAAAACCTCGACGGATTTTCCTGGATAACGAACATATCCAAGTCACTTGCAAAAGGAAGGTACTCACCAATTTTGACGTTTAAAATCGCGATTTTGACGTTTTGAGGAGAACCCAAATTTATTTTTCTTTGAATGCCTGTAACTTTTTTGTCATTTAACCTACGGAGCTAAATTTTGGTAGGTGACTTGCCTCTAATAATATAAATCTGCGTATGAAATTTGATTGCCCTTACTTTGTTAATTTTGGAGATATAATTTTTTTTCGATTTTTTTCGAAAGAAAACACAAAATTTTCCGGGAAAACCTAGGCGGATTTTCCTGGCTAACGAACTTATCCAAGCGACTTGCAAAAGGAAGGTATGTGCCAAATTTTATCAAAATCGGTCCATTATTTTTTAAGTTATTTGTGTGACACATAAATATATATATATATATATATATATATATATATATATATATATATATATATATATATATATATATATATATATATATATATATATATATATATAAACATATAAAGTCTGAAACTGACCTCGGATTTGGGTTCCGGGGGTCCTAAATAGCGCTCATTTGAAGAAATTTTTTCAAAATTCGAAAGTCGAGACCTCCTCATTAGTGAATTTTTTTTAAGAAAATTTACTAAAAAGTTCTGAGGTAACACATAAAAAACATACAGGCGAATTGAGAACCTCCTCCTTGTTTGAAGTCGGTTAAAAAAAAAGCAAATAAAACGTATTTGGGCTTGACCGGGATTTGAACCTGGGAGCTCCCGCACTCTAAGCGGAAATCATACCTCTAGACCAACGAGTCAGTTGTTGGAAGTTTGTTTTAATGTCGTATTCCAGCGGGCGTTCTAATCATTTTAGTCATAATTCATGTTTAATCATTTATTTATATAAAAATTATAAATTAATACCTAGTTATTAAATTAAATACTGAAATCTCGGATAAGTTTTGTTTCCGCGCAAACACTGTTTCTTTCTCAACAGAATGAATGGTTGGTTGTGATCCACAATCATCATCAATGTAGTCGAAGCCAATTAAATACGCATTATTAAGGATAACTCAAAAACTACTAGTCAGATCCTCATCACATTTATATGGGACCACACGAGAAGCACCAGCTTTCAAATAAAAAAAGAATCGAATCATCAAAATTGGTTCACCTAGAAAAAAGTTCTGAGGCAACACACATAAAAAAAACATACAGGCGAATTGAGAACCTCCTCCTTTTTTTGAAGTCGGTTAAAAATGAAGGACAATGACGGTTGAAACTAAGACTTCAGGGTTTATAAAACATTCTTCTTAAGACATTTTATTTCCATAGCCCGTATTAGATTCAAGTTCTTTTCCTAAATGTTGCCAATTTTGACGTTTAAATCGCAACTTTGACGTTTTGTGAAAAAACCCAATTTATTTTTGTTTAAATGCCTATAACTTTTTTGTCTTTTGACCTACAGAGCTAAATTTTGGTAGGTAACTTGCTTATGATGATATAAACCCGCGTATAAAATATGGTTGCCCTTACTTTGTTAATTTTGGAGATATAAATTTTTTTCGAAAGAAAACACAAAATTTTCCGGGAAAACCTCGTCGGATTTTCCTGGAGAACGAAAATATCCAAGCCACTTGCAAAAGGAAGGTACTCACCAATTTTGACGTTTAAAATCGCGATTTTGACGTTTTGAGGAGAACCCAAATTTATTTTTCTTTGAATGCCTGTAACTTTTTTGTCATTCAACCTACGGAGCTAAATTTTGGTAGGTGACTTGCCTCTAATGATATAAACCTGCGTATGAAATTTGGTTGCCCTTACTTTGTTTTTTTTTGGAGATATAAATTTTTTTCGATTTTTTTCGAAAGAAAACACAAAATTTTCCGGGAAAACCTCGGCGGATTTTCCTGGTTAACGAACTTATCCAAGCGACTTGCGAAAGTAAGGTATGTGCCAAATTTTATCAAAATCGGTCCATTATTTTTTAAGTTATAGGTGTGATACATATATATATATATATATATATATATATATATATATATATATATATATATATATATATATATATATATATATATATATATATATATATATATATATATATAAACATATAAAGTCTGAAACTGACCTCGGATTTGGGTTCCGGGGGTCCTAGATAGCGCTCATTTGAAGAAATTTTTTCAAAATTCGAAAGTCGAGATCTCCTCATTAGTGAATTTTTTTTAAGAAAATTCACTAAAAGGCCTGACGATCGTTTCACTAACCAAGTTTGCGTCATCAGAGGGTAAAAATTCTAAACGTTTGACGACTTCAACTTGTTTATATTCTGTGCATGTACTCGGTCTAGACGATTGATGGTGGTTGAAACAAACAACTTTCACTGCTTATTTATAGGAAATTCCCTCAACCCAAATTATGTTATCTTCATTCCCACGCTATTTGTCGGAATCTTTCGTAAAGTGGTCAATCACTAAACTGACGTAGGCGGCGGTGCATATAACTTTTATTATTACTATATTTAGTGATATATATATATATATATATATATATATATATATATATATATATATATATATATATATATATATACTTTCGAAAGCGTTTAGCTGTCCTGGTTGTCCAACATTTTTATTAATTTAAGGTCCTCTTTATCTACGTGGTAATTATTATCCCAAATATGTCGCGCCACACATGATATATCTGTAGTACCAGAGCTAAGTTGTGCTAAATGTTTTGTGAATCTCATTTCTATAGATCTTTTAGTTTGCCCGCCTTATTTACTGTCACAATCTTTACAACTTATTTTATAGATTCCCGACATTTTAGCGATACTTTCCTTGTCTTCCTCCTTTTTTAAAGTATATTTTGTCAAAAAAAAATACTTTATAACATTTGCTAGGTAACCCAATAGACAAGACTAAGATGTCGGGGCTTACTAAATTATTTTTGCGTATACTTAACCTAATCTGAGTTAATTTTTAATCTAGCCCAACATAGCTTAAAATGGTGTTAGAGAACTTGTTTGCTATCGATATTATACAGACTGTTTATTAAAAAAATAAAATGTCATTTAAAAATGTCAGATTATAAAAAAAGCCGAATATTTATAACCCCCATCTCAATTTTCACCATGTAAATATGGGCATTGATGCTTTTTCTCTGGTTTACATTATCTTCTAATGTTCTCTGCGACTAGTTTCGCTTTAGCTCCATCCCAGCCTAAACCGATTGCAGAGAAAATAATAAGCTATTGCGAAGTTAGTATTTAGTATGGAACGTATTGGGAAGTTAGTTCAACGACAATGAATTAGTTGCAATGTGTTCCTATTAACAAATAATACTATTACTATCCGTTTTCCAGGGCGTGCTTGAATTGGAATGTTGCTTCAACTCCCCATACGCGGACAGGCCATCCAGCGCTCAAAGCAGCAGATCATCCACACCCTTCGCTCTACCCTTCTCTGGTCTACCAGCTTCACTGCTAGAGATCAGTCTCATCCATCCAGCTCTGCTCGGAGAAGAAATGTTAAGATGCACTTCCTGTATGGCGGCATTCCCTTCTGTATGGCTACTAGAACAACACATAGCTTTACAGCACATCGGCTCTCTTAATTCAATTGACAAACCGTTCGTGTGTGACCAGTGTGGACAGAGCTATAGGTACCGTTCCGCCTACGTCAAACATAGAGAGCAAAACCACAGGGCCAGGCTGCCAGCTGACAAACTGTTTTCTTGTGACGTTTGCGGAATGCAGTTCAGGTATCTGAAGTCATTCAAGAAACACAGACTTAACCATGCACTTGAAAAGCTGCACGGTAAGAACGGTTCTATTATGAACAAAGATGTTAGGAGTTTGTCAGAGGGTGACGGCAACAAAGATAGTATTCCTGATAACAGCAGTGATCAGGTGTCCAGTTCAAATGAAACCCTGGCACCAGAGAACGAAGAAGAGACTGTTGTTGTCAAGAAGGAGCCTCAAAGTGCTGACACTTCAGGTAGAATTTTGTTAATAACTAACATTTTAAATAAATTAGGGATAAGGTCAATTTTACTTCTAATATTTTTTTAAGGCAGTAAGATTATCTTGAACAGACAGGGTGATTATAAGCGAGATGAACATAGCGTTCAGTAGTGAAAGAAGGGGGGGCTCTGTCTGCCGGTTTGTTTTAAATAAGTAAATAAAATAATAATTCATAATTATTTTATTTATTCACACTAAAAGCAATTCATTTTTAATAATTTAGTTACAAAAATCATATTCTAATAAAACTGGTATGAAATAATTAAACCCGAATATTTAAAACACTAAATTTAAAGTCTGGACGTAGCAAGTGCGTTATGGTAGTGAAATTTGATAGAAAGGTCTGGCATCAAACATTTTTTATTAAATGCTTATAACTTTTTTCCCTAGTAAGATAGAGATATAAGTTTTGCTAAACAGTTTATTGCTTATAAGGTAAACCGACGTACGGAATTTGGTTACGACAGCTTTGTTATTTTCGGAGATATTTTTTTAAACACAACCGAAATTTTTTTCGGAAAACCAGGTTCGATTTTCCTGGTTAACAAACTTATTCAATCCACTTACAAAAATATGGTGCCGAATTTTATTAAAATCGGCGTATGATTTTTTGAGTTATCGGTTTGATACATATACATATATATATATATATATATATATATATATATATATATATATATATATATATATATATATATATATATATATATATACTCAGAAAATTGTGGGAAAGCCGTCAGTTGCAAAATAAAACTATTTATTAAAAGCCGAGCTTTCGGAAAAGTTTATTCCATTCTCAAGGTTACAACATGGAAAGGAAAATTAACAATTTACATAGGAAAAATATAAAAGTTTACAATACTTACATATAACGTGAGTTTTACTATGACTAATTATGCAACAACAAACATGAAAAAACCCTTATGTAAATTTGAGTGAAGTCGAAAAGTGCCAAACTGACATATGGAGATAACTTTTTTTTAAACTATTGTTTATTTGAATTTGTTTTTTGTTTTTGTCTAGGAAATATAAATAGGGGTAGTGATTTCTAAAATTATTATCTTTCTTTAAGTTTATAAAATGGTCGTTAAAAGCAATTTCAAATTCTTCTAAACACATTATTTTATTACTTAAGGTTTCACAGTGTAAAATAGAAACATTACTAAAATGTATGTTGTGGCCAGTGTCGTATGTTCAGATAGAGCGCAAGTTCTTTTTTATAAAAGTATGTCACTTTTGTGCTGTGTTAATCTATCTTTAAGGACTCTGCTTGTTTGGCCAATGTATTTTAAACTACAATTATTACATGGAATATAACATACCACTCCAGACACTTTGGAAATTTCATCCTTACTTTTGAGTTTACTGAAAATGTTATTAATTGTTTTTGAATATCGAAAGGTTATTTGAAAATTGGTTTCATCTTTAAATATAAACTTTAACCTATTGGAAATACTCTTAATGTATGGGATTGATATGTAAAAAAAGTTTGATGTTTCCGAACTCAAAACTATATTGGTGTTATGTCTGTCAGATAAATTTGTAGAGAGTGTCTTGCATTGTAATGGTGATTGTTTGAAAAATTGTATAAGAGTTTATTAAGTAGTTTGAGAGAATAAGTGTTGTTAGCAAAAATATTACAAAGTTTTCTTAATTGTAGTTTAAGATACATTGGCCAAACAAGCAGAGTCCTTAAAGATAGATTAGCACAGCACAAAAGTGACCTACGTTTAGAAAAAAAAAACATGCGCTCTGTTTGAACATAATCTCGACACTGTCCACAACATAAATTTTAGTAATTTTGTATTTTAGACTGTGAAACCTTAAGTAATAAAAAAATGTGTTTAGCAGAATTTGAAATTACTTTTAACGACAATTTAATAAACTTAAAGATAATAATTTTAAAAATCACTAACCCTATTTATATTTCCTAAACAAAAAACAAATTCAAATAAACAATAGTTAGCTCCATATGTCAGTTTGGCATTTTTCGACTTCGCTCAAATTTACATAAAGGTTTTTTTCATGTTTGTTATTGCATAATTAGTCATAGTAAAACTCACGTTATATGTAAGTATTTTAAACTTTTATATTTTTCCTATGTAAATTGTAAACTTTTCTTTCCATGTTGTAGCCTTGAGAATGGAATAAATTTTCCGAAAGCTCGGATTTTAATAAAGAGTTTTATTTTGCAACTGACGGCTTTCCCACAATTTTTTGAGTTAATAACACTATTACCGTCACAAAAACTTAATACTACATATATATATATATATATATATATATATATATATATATATATATATATATATATATATATATATATATATATATATGAACATATAAAAACTGAAACAGACCCCGAATATGCGTTCTAGGGGTCCTAGTTCGCGTATATTTGAAAAGTCCGGATCTCCTATTAGTGAATTTTTTCTTGCAAAAATTCACTAACAAAACAAAAATACAAATAAATAATTTAAATACTTAAAATATTGTTCCAATGATTTTCCATTATGTTCTATGGAAGTTTGACCAACTTTCCTTGTTCTACGCGTTTAGGAGGATCACGTGCCGGGCTTCCTCATTTCTCAGTTCTGTTTCTACGGCGTTACACAGATCCTCCTTGGTAGAATGCCTAGTACGGATAATTTTATTTTTTAAGTAATCCCACAAGAAGAAATCATAAACTGACAAATCTGGAGACCTGGACCACCACGCTACAGGACTGTGGGTCCCTATCCACCGATTAAGAAACAAGTTGTCTAAATATGGTGTTACAATCTATGAGTTGTGCGCTGGAGCACCATCTTTTTGAAAAAAAAAAGTTATTTTAATGAGCTGATGGACTATCACATAAATCGCGCGGTACATCTTCCAGGATTTCTTGTTACCTATTTTCTATCAATCTGTCCTCGTTAATAACAAATTTAATTATGTTTGCCAAGATAAAATAAGAAACACTACAACCGAATCTACCCTAGTGCTCCTCCGGAAATGTTGTGTGTTGATTTTCTTGTGACCAAAATGTGTCTATTTCGTATTCCAGCACTGCTTACATATGCCTCGTCCAATCAAATATTTTTTTAAAGAAACTCTAAGAAACAACCTTGTGCATGTCGTGGATGAAAATTTTGAACTGTTTTGCATCTATATGGTATAAGCTTATTCTTCAACATCTTCTGTTCTTCTACATGAATTTTTAGGATATGTTGCTACACTAGCCAGAACCATCATTTCTTTGCTTTGCTGCTCAGTAATTTTATATTTTACTTCCACATCGTCAACATGTGTGGAAGTATGGCATCGGCGACTTTTTTAGCTTAAACGTCGTAAAAAGTGCAAAACATAAAAAAACATGATTTGGGAACGAAAATTTTTTATGTCTGTATGTATCTGTTTGTAGCCATGTTAACTTTAGAACGAATGGAGATATCGTCTTTAAATTTGGTATACTTAGTAAATTCACTCCAGGACGTAGCGGACGGATGGAGGATGATTTGGTGAAAATTGACATTTTTTTGCTAAAGCTCGAATAATAGAACGTTTTAGGGTTTGTCTATTAGAAAACATTCAATTTCATCAAACATCTGGTATTATGTGCTGAAATTAAATTAGGGGTTGAATGCGTGGGGGTGGAATATCAGTGACAGAAATTTCGAATTGATTTGCGAAAACGGCCTAAAAAGTATCAAAACATATAGAAAACTTGATTCTGGAACGAAATGTTTTTGTCTGTACGTCTGTCTGTTAATACGCGCGATAACTCTTGAACGAATTGTGATATCTTCAAATGTGTTATCCTGTTAACACCCAACAGAGGAACGCTTTGAATTGTTTTTTGTAAGCCCGCTTCAAGGGGCATGGAATAAATGAGGGGTGATTTGGTGAAAATTGACATTTGTTCATTAAAACTCGAATAATATAACGCTTCAGAAGTTTATGGGTACAGGAATACGAATATTTTCTTTGTGATCAAGCCACGGACCCTTGCTGATTCAGTTTGGAACACTATTTTTGGGTGTGGCTGCGAAAATGACCCTTAATCAATAAGATTTTTTAAGTTCTCCTAAATGTAGCTTTATACGGCTTCTTTCGGGAACCTGTGAAAAGATGTAATTTCTTGACCGCTTCATCCGGGCATGACAATGTGAGGTTATTGTAAAAGCTCTTACATGAATCATCATTCACGTGGACCATACATGAGGAAGGGCGACGGCTCACCCTATCGTTCGCTACAATACAAACGTTAGAGTGAGCGCTCACTCTTCCTCATTGGATGATCCACGTAAATGGTGATGGATGTAAGAACTTTCACAATAACCTCACAATGCCATACCCTGATGAAGCAGTCAAGAAACTGCGAAAGCTAGTCTTGTGAAACAATAAAGAGTATTTATAAGTGAACAGTCTTGTAAATCTCTGAAGTCCCAAATACTCACCATTTTGTTTGCAACTTAGTCGGAGATGAGTTCCACCGAATTTATATATATATATATATATATATATATATATATATATATATATATATATATATATATATATATATATATATGTGTGTGTGTGTGTGTGTGTGTGTCTGCTTCTCTCATCCTGACCCCTCTGATATCTCACAACATCTCACAAAACGTCACCGAAATTATCCAAGCTGGCATGGAATTACTTATTCCAGGTACACAGAAAACCTCTTCAGCCACTCAAAAGTCCTGGTTCTGTAAATCCTGTGACAAATCCAGACTTGAAAAGGTCAAAGCTCACAAAACGCTTCTACACAATCCCAGTCAAGAAAACCGTCAAGCATTTAACAACGCAAGAATCCGCTATGTCCACATTTTTTTGAGGCAAAAAAAAACTCGTTTAATAACCACATCTAAAACAAAGTTCTCTTAAACTCCAACGGCAGCAAACCCTTCTGGACTCTTGCTAAATCTATTGGGAATAATTTCTGCAAGAGCACGTTCCCACCTCATGTCTCAGGGGATGAAATTGATTCTACCGCCCTAGGCAAGGCTGAACTTTGTGCATCGTTGTTCACCGGCAATTCTCCTCTCAACCCACCTCCAAATGTTCAACCACCAACAGTCCCCAATGTCGCGCATAAAATGACGGATATCATTTTCAAAATTAAAAAGATACGAAAGATGCTCTCTTCTCTTAATACCAGGAAAGCCTCTGGGCTTGACGAAATCCCAGCAATTGTTCTCAAAAATGCGCACCAGAACATTCTCCTGTCCTGGCTCGTCTGTTTCAGACATCTTACAATAGATGCATATTCCCTAGTAACTGGAAAACTGCTCGAGTACAACCCGTCCCCAAGAAAGGATCCAAAGCGCTTCCTAGCAACTACAGGCCTATTTCTCTCCTTTCAGTCGTCTCTAAAGTGATGGAAAAGTATATAAACACCTAATTACTAAAATTTCTTGAAAAACAGTCTAATCCACGACAGGCAGTATGGACTCCGTCAGCGCAGATCAGATATCGAGCTCCTTTCCTTTGTCACCCACTCTTGGAACAAGTCTATGGAGCTACACGGTGAATCCCAGATTGTCGCTCTAGACATATCCAAAGCATTAGGACCAGGTTGGCACGCAACTCTGCTTAATAAACTTCTGACCTATGGCCTACCACCAAAACCCTGTACCTGTACAGCAAATTTCCTCTCTAACAGGATCATTTCTGTTGTCGTGGATGGCCATTCCTCTAAACTATATCCAATTAATGCAGGAGTTCCTCAAGGTTCAGCTTTAACCCCTACTTTGTTTCCTCTCCACATCAATGACCTCCTCTCTAACACATCCAACCCAGTTCACAGTTACGTGGACGACAGCACCCTCCACTCAAATATACAATCTTCTCAGCCTGTCTCTTTAGCCCAATTAGATGAGGATCGGAGACTCATGAAGGGTTCTGTCTCCGTGGATCTCCAAAAAATATTAGACTTTGGAAGTAGAAATCTTGTACAATTCAACCCCACCAAATCTCAGTCTTGCTTTCTTTATCATAAGAGATACACCAGCCCTAGATCCATCACAATGAACAACCAAGTTATTCAAAATAATGAGTCCTTTTCACTTGTTGGCATTTCTGTGGATTTAAATCTCAATTGGCACCAACATGTCACATCAATTGCAGAAGCGGCTGCTAAAAAATTAGGTTTCCTCTTCCGGGCTCGCAAATACTTTTCACCAGCCAATCTCTATACCTTATATACTTTACAAATAAGGCCAAACCTCGAATACTACTCCCACATCTGGGGTACCGCTGCCGCTTCTCCACTCGCTATCCTGGACTCCATTCAGAAGAGAGCTATACGTCTCATCGGTGACCCTACCCTCACCCAAAGACTGCCATCCCCTGTCCACCGACGTGCCGTCTCTTTTATAGATATCTGCACGGGCACTGCTCAGATGATATACGAGGTGAGCGCCAACAATTCCCGGCCAGACTATGAAAGGAGACCCACAATTAAATTATATTTTACAATATAGTACCCCCCTAACATCAATGCACTTATTACGTCGTTTCAGCAACAATTCAATACCTACCCCTAAGAATATTCTTTCGGTTTGTCCTCAAGATATGTCCAAACTACAGCTTTAACCCCTTCGTCGTCACTGAAACGGCACCCGCGAAGATCTCTTTTTAAATTTCCAAATAGGCGGTAGTCACTGGTGATCAGCACTATACAGAGCGTGATCAAGTTGTTTGAAACGGCAGTCACGAATTGCGGCTTGTGCAATTCCAGCAGTGTGCATTGTCATAGAGCAAACCCACGCCTCTGGTCAGTTACCCACGTATTTTTTCCAAGATATTTTGTTGTAATTTACATAGTAGTGTTGCATAATGTGCCTTGTTGACTATATTTTTGCTTTCTTTATAATCTATGAGAAGAATACCCTCACAATCCCAAAAATCGTAGTCATCACTTTTTTTGTCGACTGATAGATCTTGAACTTTCTTGGCCGTACTTCTCCTTTACGACTCCATTCCATCGACTTCTTTTGCAAAAGAATCATAGTAGAGACCCATAGTTTCATCTACTGTGACATTTGTCTTTAACTCGTCCACAGGATTTTCTCCACAGAGGTTCAAAAAGGACCGGGCACATTCAACACGACGCTGACGCTGAACTGCTGAAAGGAGTTTGGGGATCCACCTTGCACTAACTTTATTCATGGCTAAATTGTCCTGCAGGATTCGGCGAACGCTTGTATCTGAAAACCCTGCAATTTTTGATAATTCTTTCAGTTTCAAGCGTCGATCGCTTTAAGCTAGGTTTATACACTCGCGAATTGCGAAACTAATTCCTATTGGTCCATTTCAAATAATATTACGATAATATTTAAAACAAGCCAATAGGGTTACGACTCGCGGCGATTTCGCAATTCGCCAGTGAATGAACCAAGCTTAATACGAGATCCTGGACAAGAACAGTCTTGTTGTCCGTCATCACTACCACCGTCTTTTCTGTTCTTGCGTCATCTTCCAGGGATTCCTGCCACATTCGAAACACTTTGGACCAATTGTTTACTACATAATAAGACGGAGAACTTTCCCGTACACTCCGTCCAGCCGATCTTTAATGCTTTGAGGTGGAAGACCCTCTCGACTAAGGAATTTAATGACAAATCTATACCCCATTTTCGTGACTTCTGAGATCGTGCTGAGCAAGTGCCAGTTATAAGAAAACTAATTGTAATAAGAACCATTTTTGTTTTTTTTTAAGGTTAATAAGATTTGAACCATGCCTTATCAATTTTTTACACGCTGCGATATCCTGAAACTGTATAAGGCAGGGACATTTTGGCGCTTACCTCGTGTCACGGCGCACCGTTAATTATGTGCTAACTTCGATTGGACTGTATACGATTACATAGATATAATTAAAATTACAGCGAACTACAGCTATAACCCACCTGGTTGATTTCTCCATCTTGACAATTCTTTTTATCGGCGCTTATCGTTGTCATGTGCCTTTTACGGAATATATCTCAGAGTTTGAAGAGTAGACAATATGTATATTAATACAAAAAGGAAACACTTGTGTCTTCTATTTAGAAAAATGCCAAGTATAAATTAAAAATAAACAATCAAAATTCAAACGCAGTATTGAACATACCACCGACCGTCAAATAATTATTTTAGCACTAACTACCCAAAATATTAAAGAAAACCATTTGCAAAGTAATATTCGAACATTATTACAATACTAATATTAATTTGGAAGCAAACACAATTTGGATACAGATCTCTGACGGATACCCGTTGTAACTCGACAGATTCTATCTTAACTTGGATTAATGTTTGTTACACGAGCTAATATCCATGCCAACGTTGTGCGTATATAACAACCATATCTCCTACCTTTAACGATTTCTTTTGGTTTGTACATTATTGCGTTGCTGCAATGTATTCAAATAGTCATGATGCCAGCGATACCAAAAATCATTGTGCCAACGCTGTAACATTTGCCAGAGACTCAATGTGTTAGTAGTAGTAGTAGTAGCAGTGGTGGGGTGGCCAACGCCAAGCAAGTAGGCCACAATGGGCCCTTTTTGCCAACCCTAGCAACCCAGCAACTCAATGTGTTAAGCTTCAACTTAGAAAATTTTCTTAAGAGCAATGATGTTAGTGGTTTTAATTTTTTTTAATGGCCAGGCGACAAGGCACTAAGGAAACTTGGATTCGTACTAAGAGGATAAATTGGCCTTGAAGTTAGCACTGCTTCGATCTCAACGAGAATCGTATAAAATTCTCCGAGAAATTTGCTGACCAATAACTCTAACTAAATGAGCTTTTAACACCAGCCTCGGCTAAACCATTAAAATTGGGACCCGAAGGAATACCAAAATTCCACTTAATTTTTTCAGATTCTACAACATCTTTCATGAGATCAATGATTTGTCGCTGTGCGCCGACAAAACAAGTTCCGCGCAAATATATGCTAATGCTGCGACCTCTCCAGGCGTTAAATTGCCTAAATGCATCAAGAAAGGCATCCGTGCTCAAATCTGAAGCCAACTACAAATGAATTGTCTTTGTGCAGAACACACAAAAAAGCAAACACATATCGTTGGGGATTTTATACCTCTGGACTTACCAAAGGTAACAAGAAACGGACCGGCATAGTCAATGGCAGCCTCTTGAAAGGGCTTTAGTTGACTAACGCGACCAACAGGTAAATTTCTCTTATAAGGAATGATAGGTTTTGGATTTACCCGAAAACAACGAAAACAATTTGGCAAACACGAGCGAATAACTGTTTTCGCAGACAAAATCCAAAAGTTCTGTATCTGTATTTTCAATAATAAGATTAGACCGACGATGTTTTTGAGGAAGGAACAAAGGAAATTTTCTATAGTAAGATAATTCTGAATTTATTAGTCCACCGCCGACCCTAAGGAAATCTCATTCATCTACAAAAAAAGTTAATCCCCGACATGTCTTGAATCTACACTTACCCATTTGAATTTCGAAAATCAGATCTGAAAACATTTCGCATTAACTAAAACCAGAAGAGAATCGTGAAGCTCATCTTTACTCAAATAACCAACTTTTTTTATTCTCAGAATGACGAGAATTAAATATAAATCTCAGAGAATAAGCAAGTATTCTCATAATCTTAAAGATGAAAATCTAGATAGAATAATATCTTATTCTTTAGTTAATAACAAAACCAAAACGATACTTTTAGCTTTTTTATTTGTCTCGAGGCTAAAAATCTCAGAAGACTTAAAGGCCGACAATTGAAATCCTCCTTTGGAAAAGAAGGTCCGTTTCACCATACGCTATGCTATACAATTTGCTTTGGGAATAAGCCTCGACTTGCCCAGCTTGTAGTATTTTTGCCTGAAGGGACATATTCCCATTGAATTGGGGACATCCTTTCCTATATAAGGCTAACATGATTACTAACAAATGTATTCCATCTATGTGCCGTAGATCATATCCACGAAAATGCTACTTTATAATCTGACCAGGCAAAAACTCCAAATAAACTAATATGCGGTGGAAGAGAACGAATTATAAAGTCTACAAGATCTGACATCAATGCAGCAGCGCAAAGTTCAAAACGAGGTAAAGTTATCCTTTAAGAAGAGCTACCACTGAGACTTCGATACCACTAGCGAAAACTTAGTAGTTTTCTCCATGGCCACAATCGTAAAATAGACACAACTTGCATACACAGTATCACTTGCATCACAAAATGCGTGCAATTCACATTCGATCAGTGGCGGCTCGTCAGATGACGCAGGTGATGCGCTGCTTCACCTATATTTTTCGGTTAAGCTAAACTTTTTCATTCAAAATCCACTATATATAAATTTTATCATTCTCTCAAATTCATTTAGTACAACCACATGCAAATGTCTTCTTACGTCGCGCCGCAGTTGATAATGTATTTTTATAGTAATTTATGGTACGATATAATTTGCAACCCCGTCCCTGATCACCGAATTGAATGTATACATGCCGCAACGCGCAGCGCTTACGTATTGTGGACCACAGACTACTGTAGAGCGTCAAACAGCTGCGGACTCAGTGAGCCAGATTTGTTCGTATACAAATGCTGCATCTGCTTCGGGACGCTTACATGAGTAGGTTGCCATGGCAACGGCACGCGCACTGGTAGTTTGGACCACAAAAGTGATGTAGCCTTCTGAGCCTGCTTCAAATCTTAGTTTCCGTTGCTTGTTTAGATTGAGTCGGATTGTCAGAGGCGGATTTTTATTTTTACTATGGTAGTTAAATAATCTGGTATATGTCACATTTACAGACTTTGAAAAGCTGGATTTTTCATGTTTCTTTTTGGTAAGTGGAACTGATTTGTTTATTATCACCTCTAAAAGAATAATTTCAAAATAATAAAATATTAGATATAAAATTTCAAGTTGAAAAAAAAATAGAAGGGCCTTGAATTTTTTAAAAAAAAAGCTTGTAGCTCTTCCCTTTCTAAACATATTTTCATAGGTAATACGCGCCGTATTATATTACCGTATGCGTGCGTGTACAGTATGTGTACAGTGTCCTCTCATCGAATATTCCTGGTCATCATTCCGAAAATTATTCCTTGTGAATTTTTGTACAAATGGATTTTTCATTTAGATGCTGAAGTGTCTGGAGAACGTGTGACCTCGAAAATATAAAAAAAATCGTCTGAGGCGCAGGGGGGTCTTCGTCTCCCTGGACCCCCCTTTGGGGCCGCCTGGATTCTGCTTTACCCACTCCCAAAGTCACAAACTGCCACTGCATTCGAGATGCTTAATATTTAAATGTCTAGGAATTGTGACCTCCTTGATCACTGATAATTCCAACTGAATCTTTTTCCATTGCTTAACAATGCCAAGGAGGCCTCATCACCACAGTCTAGTGCACCAATCCACAAATGTTGGATCATACGCTTGGCAAACAGCGTGATAGGTGTCAAAAAACACAGGGGGTCGAATATCTTGGCTAAATTAGACAATACAGCTCGCTTTGTTTGTTGAGAATAGGTCATTAATTTGATTATGTTAATTTGATATGTAAAACTGTCGTCGTTAGGTTCCTAATGTAAACGTAACACTTTGACATAACTAGGTTGATCTAAGTCAAAACAGACGGGCGGCCGTTCTTCTAATGGGACATCCACTAAGATCACCTCTGAACTGTTGGACCATTTTCACAATGCAAATCCACCTTTTGCCGTTATCGATGTGAGTTCACGCCTAATATTCAAAAATCCTCGAAATAATCAGGGATGTCGTCTACGTAGATATCCTCAGTCAGTATTCTTGAAGCTGTGGGAAAATCCTTTTCTTCGTCAGATTACGAAGATAGTACGATTCGCTAAAGACGGCAAACAGCTAATTCCGACAGTGACCGTGTTCAATCTGTGTTCCTCGATAGGTGCGTGTCTATTGAATTTCCACAAAATCCTTTGGTAATCCCTATCTTCTGGACGAACAAGTATTTGTGTATCGAAATTTTAAAAGTATTGTAACAATATCCGAATCCAATTTAGGTCTAACTTACAAAGTATCATTTAAAGGAACAACAGTGTTGAACACCATGTATATATTTAAGAAGCTCTTAGTGAGTCAGATCCAATAACATAGAAATATGCAGGGTGTCCCATTTAAAAAATAATAAGTTTGGTTTGTAGTACAAAATCTGTGCCGAATAGAAAAATAGTGGTGCAAATTGAATCATAACTTTCATATACCTGTGATAATCTACTCTCCTCAGAAAGACATTATCATGAAATGAATTTGGAATCCATTACTTGACCGCAAAAAAAAAATTCAGGTTCCTGTACCCATAAACTTCTGAAACATTATATTACTCGAGTTTTAACAAAAAAATGTCAATTTTCAATTCGAAGCGTTCCTTTGTCAGGTGCTAACTGGATACCAAATTTGAAGAAGAAAGTTATTGCGCCTACTAACATAAAGACCAGTAAAGTACAGGCCGACGGACCGACCGACCGACAGATAAAATTTTTTTTATCCAAGAATCATGTTTTCTATATGTTTTGAGACTTTTTACGCCATTGCATTAAAAAAAATCGAAATTTCTGTCACCTATATTCCACTCCTACACATTCAACCCTTAATTTAATTTCAGCACAGAATACCGGACGTTTGATGAAATTGAAAGTTTTCTAATAAACAAACCCTAAAACGTTATCATTACTCGAGTTTTAACGAAAAAATGTCAATTTTCACCAAATCATTCAGATTCATTCCCTATCTCCTAATGCGATTTTACCTAAAAATAATCCGAACCGTTCGTTTGTTGGCTGCTGTGTACCAAATTTGGAGACCATACCTCAGTTCGTTCTAAAGTTATCGTGGCTACAACGAGACAGGCATGCAGACCGACAGACACAAAAAATTTCGTTCCCAAATTATCTTTTCTATATGTTTTGAGACTTTTTACGACGTTGAAGCGAAAACAAATTTTTGACATTTTTGTCGCCGATGCCATATTTCCACATGTATTGACGATGTGGAAGTAAAATATTTGCATCGTGGGATTCTACGTAAAAAGTCTATTGGATATAGTTTTCTCAGTTGATTATCTCATTACATAAAAGAAATACAAGGGATGTCTAAAAATGACAAATTTTCAAAATCACCCTGTAGCTCAAAAACAAAGAATGCCATGTCAGTATTCATTTCGGCACCGTTAGTTTCATGAACAAGTAGAAGGCCATCGTGAAAACCGCGATTTGCTATCTCCACTCATGAGCGATAACCCACAAAAGCAACCTAATCCGGACACTATGTAGTGGCCATCCTGAATAAAGGGGTGTCTTGAGCGCTGGCAAGATATGTCTTTTTTAGTTGGTTTGTATCTCTGAACAGAAAAACACATACAGCTTTAACGTGATCCCGCTCTTATTTTTCTTATTATTTTTTTTAGAGTTGAGGGATTTGAAAGATTGCGGTGTTCAGCAACATAAAACTTAAGAAGTACTACCTTGTTTTGTTGCTGCTATTTGTCAAATGTAAATGCAACCATAATAATGTATTTTTTTTATTCAGAGGCTGTAACCTCCGATGCCGAAAAAGACCAAGATGACGCCATAGATTCCATGTCCTTCTCCTTATCGGATCTCCCCGACCAAAGCAAGTCAGATCTTCTCCGCAGTCCCAGCCAGCAATCTTCGTTGCTGAACTTTCTACGGGCCGAATCTGCGGAACGACAACGTGAAAGGAGGTTCGCATGTCCCTTCTGCGGAAAATGCGTTCGCTCCAAGGAGAACCTGAAGCTGCACGTGCGAAAACACACCGGGGAACGACCGTTTGTGTGCCTTTTCTGTGGCCGTGCTTTTGGCGGCAAGAGCGATCTCACCAGGCATCTGCGTATCCACACCGGAGAAAGGCCCTATCACTGCGACATGTGCGGTAAGTGTTTTGCCAGGGCCGACTATCTCTCCAAGCACCTCACCACTCATATTAATACGCCTCGCTGATGGCGTAGGAATAACTTGTTTGAACGTATAACGTGATTCTGTTAGCTCGGGAGGAATAAAGGTGTGTCTTCACTAAGTTTCTAGAAAATATTATTATGCAAAGGGTGATCACAATGAGTTAACACAACAAATTAAATGGATTTTTACTAAATTTTAAACCAAAATCATTGTGAATGTCACAACATAAGCCACTTTTCTTGGCCTGGTTAATCCATCTAGTGCTAATGATGATGATGCTATGCACTCTACAGTTATCTCTTTTGATAAGTCTTGTTGCTCATTAAACTAGATAAAGAGGTGTCCAAAAAAACTTGAGGCAGTGATTGATCGTAGATTGATTCAACAAAGACTTTACCTTTATCCAAAAGTAAATTAAAGCTGCTTAAACTTTTTAAGTATCTAGATAAATATCAAACTTTCAACTTAAGATTTCATGTTTCAACTTCTTACATCTACTGTACCTACCAATCAGAAATTACATAAATTAACAACGGACCCATTTTTCTATATCCACCAAACATGCGGCTACTAACCCTCACCCAATTCGTTTCTAATTAAAAATAACTGTAAATTGAAAGTTTATCTAGAATCTGCTGGTAGTTATTTCGTATTACTACGTTATACGAGATAGATAAATGTGTTGTGGTCTGAGTTTGATAATTCCACAAGTAATTCAGAATCAGTTTGATACTTTAAAATGCTGCATCTTATAAAGAGTAAATTCTGGATATGAGTATCGACTAGCACGTCCTATCAACCATCTTAGAACGCTTTATAATTATATTAGGGTGAATTGACCAGTGAATGAACAGTTAAGATGATTTTCAACTTTGGATGCCCGTCTCGTTTTAATTTTTGACCTAAATTTGGCGAACTGTTGATTTATCTAAATATTTATTATTTAAAAAATATTTCTTTTATTGTACACTAATATTTAGAATCAGAACCACCTAATACATTATATACATTAACTAATATGTATATACATTGAGTTCTATAAGTAAATCTGCTGACGAGAAATTGACATGAAGGAATTACACCCATTGGTGCAATCCGGCAATTGTGATTTTAATTAATACCTGCCTCCATAGATCTGATAGCCACTTTCTATTCAGTCGTCTTGTTTGGTTTTCAAGCAATGGTCTAACGGCATCATTTGGATGTGCTTCCAGTTTTTGAAGGTGTTTGTTTGCTCTTCTAGTGATTTCTTCTGATACGAAGGGTATATTTAGATCTCTGTGCAGGGTGTGGTTGCTTACATACCAAGGAGCATCTGTTATGATGCTAAGGCCTTCGGACTGAAAGCGTTGAACTAGGTTAGTGTTGGATACTTTAGAGTATCCCCATAATTCTAGGCCATAGGTCCAGATTGGCTTGATTATAGCCTTGTAAACCAGGACTTTGTTTTCTATGGCAATTGGAAATTTTCTACCTATTAGCCAGTACAGTTTCTTCATTCTCAGATCCATCTCTTTACGCTTATTTAAGAAATATAGAAATAATAAATAAATGATAATAATGTAGAAATACAAGATTTTTATTAGTTTAAAAAAGTGATCAGTATCCCATAATATTCATAAATTCCAGTGAATGAACGACTAAAGCGAATGACTGAATACATTTTAACCAGTTATTGAGCAACAACATTTATTTAATAAACAACATTATACAAACTTTACAAAGACAGCTCACAGTCTACAAACTTAGGTACTAATGTATTACATGTCAACTACAAATATCCCTTTTAATATTCTGAGCTGTTGGTGCAGAATTTTTTTTGACTGTCTCTTCCGCCTGATAGCAGATACGGTTGATAGTGTGGGCCACTTCCACCTGCTCTTTGTTGTTTTGCGGAGTACACTGATTCATATTCTCCATTTCGAATATGTTTTATTATGTCTGGATAAGGTATGTTTTCGTAATTGACAATTAAGACTCGAAACGTCTAAGATATAAACAAATACACATTTGTCAGCACTTTTAGCTTTTGTTTCTCCTTGTATGTTTGTTGTTTAACCCCTTTTGATCGTCTTCTGTTCTCTATCTAGCTGTCTCTTCATTATATTATCTTCTTTTTGCTTTTTGTTTCTTCATGTTCCTGTTGGAATTCCATCCATTTGCGAGATGTTATAGCAAAAGGCATGCTCTTTCGTTTAGTTCGTTTTTTTGTATCGATGTCCGATTTAGGCCAGTGTAGGTTCTGTTTCCAAACACAGTCACATTCTTCTACTTGGCCTGATCTCTTTCCAGTTTTCACCATAATGTCGGAGCCGCCTATTGCCCATCCTTAGGAACTGTGAGAGACAGCTCTTTGGAAACCCTTTTGTAGGCGAATATTACCATTGGTGGTGCTGCAACTCCCGTGGCACTATATTTACACAAAACTGTTATTGATTCTTTTTCAGGCCCTGATGCAATTTTATATAAATTATTGTAGTTTTTTGGTGCCAGAACCAATCCCAATTTGCTAGAGGTTTGAACTCCAATTTCACATTTTGCATTGAATATTCGGAAACCATCTTCCATCTTATATAATCAATCTTCATTTTTCAAAAAGGTTGTAAGTTCGGAAAACCACTCCCTGGTGGCAGATTCGGTGACCGATGCTCGAAGCTTTTAAACAATTTTAGTATTTATCTTGGGTATATGTGGATTTCTGTTCATATGTAAATAAATGCAACCGTGTGACCGATGCTCGAAGCTTTTAAACAATTTTAGTATTTATCTTGGGTATATGTGGATTTCTGTTCATATGTAAATAAATACAACCGTTTACCTCCAGGTCTATCGTCCAGAAATGAATTACATCGTCCAATCGTTTTTAACATATTCTAAACAGTATCTTTTACCTCATTTGGATGCATTGAAAAGCAGAGTCTTGCTTTTGAAAGACGCCAGTTTTGCAAGCAAGCAAAATTATTCGTGTGTATTTAAGATATGTTCCATTTTTTTAACATTTGTTAACTTCTCTATGATTGTATTATGGAAAGTTGATTTTGGAATGCCATTTTGCCTGGCCCTGTCACTCAATTTGATTCTTTCTCATTTTACAATATCCATGGCCAATGCAAGATTTGCTTGGGAATATTTGAATCACACGTATTTTTTTCTTGTCGGGTCCAATCTAACAAATGAAAAAAAACCAAGAATATAAGTCCAAAACTGGCAATAAATATAAGGTTAAAATAAAGGTTACATGTACTCACCTTAACAAAATGGCAGTAAAAACACTCGTCACCCCGCACGACACAGTTAAACAATGATTTTTGACAGTTCTCAGAGTACCTAGAGTATCCCAACGAATGAACGATAATCTGCGGTTGCGCAGTAGAGAAAAAAGTGTGCGCGGAATCTATTTTAGGTGAAACGAATCTGATTAAAAGCGAAATTAAGTATATGTTTTATTCATTGGGTATCATTCATTCACTGGTCAGTTTACCCTATCAATGAAATTTGCAAATTTACAGTATAATTTCCTTATTAATTAAGGTGCGGCAAAATTATGTGACACATTTGCAGACGCCAATGCTTGATGAATGGTGAGGATCATCATAATAGGGAGGGTTGGGTTGGAGAGGGAAAGTGATGCTGTGAGCATGGCGCTTTATTTGTAGAAACGTTGATCAAGGACAAAGAGTCCTTAACTTAAATACAGAGAGCGTTTTGTGTGCGCCTTAGGCTTGGTAGACGTGATCCTATACCTACTCGAAACTCGAGTTTGCTATGGGTTGCTAACTTCAGCCAACTTCTAAAAATGTGACTTCAATTCAACAGTCTCCAGGTTGTCTGGCGGGGAAACACGCCGCTACTCTAAGACTTTCTGATAGATACTTGCAAAAAAAAACACGTTGGTGATATATTTAGCTGTTCTCTTCGGTAATGCATCCAGGAATGGTAGTTGTCCGTCGGCCTCCTTCTCCATAATTAACTTAATACTCTGATAAATGTTGTTTGCATGATCCAAGAACTGATTTAACTTGTCTTTACCGTGAGGTCAAACAACGAATGTATCATCTATGGATCGCTATCAAACCAATGTTTAAAATCTGCTATACCCAATGTTTTGTTTGTTTCATAAAGAAACTTTGTACTGCTGGACTCATTGGGCCTCCCATAGCTACTCCTTTTTTCTGTTTAAAAAGTGTGTCTTGCCGTACAAAGTTGGTGGTGCTTAAGCAGTGTCTAAACAAATTTACTGTGGTTTAGTCAAATATTTCTTCCAATAGTTCCATTGTGTCTACTTTCGGCACCTTCGTGAACAGTGACTTCACGTAGTAACTTACTGGGATGTATTTTTCTGTAAGCTGAGTGTTGCTGATGGTTCCTATGAAGTGCGTTGAGTTCCTGACATGGTGTTTTCAACATGCGGTTTTAGTAATGATGATAAGTGTTTAGCTAGTCGGTTGGTTGATGATCCTATGATGTTAACTACGGTCTTAGTGGTTTTAGTGTACTTAGTAGAAAAACAGCTCGAAAATTATTTAGCATTCCAAGCTGTAAGATTTTTTAGAAAATCACACCAAATTGCAAAATCAACAACAGCTACTTATTTCACGATGCTTAAGGCTGGCATATTCATTGAAAACCCATACGAGGTGGATGAAAAATTTCAAGAGAGAAAACTAATACCTAGTGCAAAATGTTACTTTATTAGATACAAAAAGCTTTATGTTTTCGAATGTATCCTTTCGGTGGCTCTTGGAGAGTTTAAATTAGTTTTAAACAAATCCAGAACACCAAGTATTACTAAAACGAAATGTTACTAAAAAACAAAAAACAATTAGGATCTTTTGAGTGCAGTCTGAACGTGTGCTTCTAAAACCAAGGGACGTGGATTCTTACCCCAATAGGAGTGTGAGCTCATTAAACTTCTTTACATACTGTCAAATTAGGATCTACGTATAGGTTGTGACATTATTTTTAGTTAGTCGTTTGAAGGGTCCAGTGTACCATACGATATACAGCACGTTTAGACCTACCTTTCTTGCAGAAAGTAGGTGATTTGGCACAGTTTCCAGTATGCTGTGGTGAAACTAATATCTGCTGTCGATTAGCCATAGCTACGAAAATAGGCCGACGTTCAAAAAACGAAGTACACACAAGCTTTCGAATGTCCCAGGGGAATAACTAAATTTATACACATTACAACCTATAGTTTATGTTTTATTATCGTCCCAATTTAATCATTTAAGTTAAGGTAATTAAATCAAGTGAGTAACGATTTATCGACAAAACTTAAATAGCATAGATAAAGCTAGTTAAATAAATGCAAAACAGTAAATTAAATTTGCAATTTTGATTCTGACCTAAATTGACAAACGAGCTTACATTCATTAAGCAATTGCAAGTGATATTTAAATTTATGCAACAAAATAGTGTCTATATGACAAAGCCTGCAAAATAAAAATAGTTTTAAAGAAATCGCCTAAACGATTTATTAAATTTAGGAGCCTAAATATAATTTACGCGGGTGATACTTTAATGAGTTATTATTGATATATCTGTCATTACGCAATATTACATTATAATACTCAAATAGAAACTCAATACAACACTTAAATGCATATGGGTTAGTTTCATGGCGGGGGCGACTTTTGGCATATACAACGGAATCATTAAACAGTCCATGGTCGTCACAGTTTTAAAGATAAAGGGTTTTTCATTAAGAGCGCTCGAACTTTGAAATGGAATAAAACAACCTGTTTGAGGGATGTTGCCACAGTTTTTATTTTATTTTAAAGAACATTTGATGACATTATGTATGGAATATAATTTCTGCCAAATGGCCGCCGCGACTCCGCTGAAGGTGGTGTATCCTGGTGGACAAATTTTGGACGACATTTTCGCATAAATGAGGCTCAATCTCTAGAAGAACGCGAATTATGTTGGCCTTCAGGGCAGCAATTGTCTGTGGTTTGTCAGCATAGACTCGAGATTTCACGTAGCCCCCACAGAAAGTAATCGAGCAGTGTTAGATCACACGATCTCGGTGGCCAGTTGATGTCACCACCACGCGATATGAAGCCCTCGAACTTCTCATCCAACAAATTTAATGTTTCCCGTGCAGTATGGCAAGTGGCGCCGTCCTGTTGGAACCACATGTTCGTGAGATCCATACCATTGATTCTAGGCCACAAATAATTTGTTATCATCGTCAGATATCGGTCGCCATTGACAGTGAGCGCGGCTCCTTGCGCATCTTCAAAGAAATAAGGGCGAATGATACCGCCGGACCAAAATCCTCACCAAACAGTGACTTTTTCGGAGTGTAGAGGCACCTGATGGATCTCCCGTGGAATTTCCTCGCTCCAAATCCGGCAATTTTGTTTATTAACAAAACCACTCAGCCAAAAATAAGCCTCATCACTAAAGATGATTTTCTTCCCGAAATCAGGACCGCAAAATACTCTAAGACCAAATCCGCGTATTCAGCGCGCTGTCTATAGTCGTTGGGTTTTAGCTCTTAGGTCGATTGAATTTTGTATAGATAAAAACCCAAGTCTCGACGCAAAATCCGCCAAGTTGATGTCGCAGAAAGACCCAGCTCTTGCGCACGACGCGGAATGGGCTGTCTGGGGTTTTCTCGCACACTATCCCCAACGGCAACAATATTTTACAACGATCTTGCGTTTCTTTGACGTACAGGCATTGTTTTATCCAAAAACGATCCGGTTCTCTTAAATTTATTCATTAAACGACGGATTTTGGACTCTGCAGGACGACCATGAATACCATAAATTGGACGCAACGCACGGAACGTTAGGCGAACAGAGTACTGACTTTGATAATAAATTTTAACAATTTCTACGCGTTGTTGAAGCGTGTAGCGTTCCATGGTGAAATGTCACGAATAAGTATGTATTCCTACCAAATTTGACAGCTATCGCTTTTCCAAGATGGCCGCTACAAACTGTCAAAGTTCCTATTGAAAAAACCTTTATAAGGATTTAATTCAGACGACGTCATAGACACGTAGGAACGCAAATTTTTCGCATAATGGAATCATTCGTATTACTTTCGGTTCCACCGGATGTGATCCTACCTTTGAAATGTTAAATACAACACACTGTATATTTTTTTTGCACTTTCGGAATCAGGAAACAATACTGACTGCGATTCTGATGTTCTACAGGGTTTCAGAAGAGTCTTGATTTTTTTAAACATTTTTAGTATTTGCTTCTAAAGTGCGGTGTTTGTAGTCCAGTCAAGGCGGCAGACTTAACGTACATGGAAACATTCATTGTCGACTTGTTTCTCTATTAACCAAGTACAGACCATGAACCAAATTTGAAGAAATCACAAATGTGTCAAAAAGTCATTTTTTGAAATGGCTACGTCTTTTAGACACTCACTATTTTTATAAGTGGTCTGTACGACAAATATATTAACACCATTGCATCTGAAATCAGTTACGAATTGGCCACGATACTCAGATCTTCCGGTGGATGTAAATTTATAAAAGTCGCTCATGTCAAGTGTTCATCGATTATATCTTGGAAACAATAAAAATGTTGGACAGATGCTTAAATGTTGCATCAGTTGTTTATCAATAAAGTTTTGTTGCCAGGTGTACCATTATTATTAAAGAATCGTATTCAATAATCACAAAAATGTACAAAACAATATGATAAAGTTTACATGCTATTGGTTTATGGCGAATGCAAAAATAATTCCAGAAATGTTCACCCTACTGCCTCTACTAACGGGATTGGTGATATATGTCACTTGTCTGTAAGTAAAATTATAAAGAAGCATGGCTACCGTTCTTTCAAGTAGCAGTTGCATCAGCATTTGTTTAAGTAATGCCGAGAAACGAATCATTTATTGTAACTTTTTTTTATTTCAACCACACCACGAGGGCTTACAGCCTAAATACTATCGTACCGTGGCTGTCGACCAGGAGGAAAGAGGCAACTTGTTAATTCTGGACTTGAAGGCTTGGAGGTTCGGGGGAGAAGGAAAAACATGTGCCGGCAAGGAATTCCACAACTTGGAAGTCCTCGGGACAAAATATGTTCTATCTCTGGTGACCTGGACAGTAAAAGGGTGCATTCGCTCTGTTTCCCTGGTAGATCTGTTGGGGGCAGCAGGTGGAGGAACTATGGAAGAAAGCTCCTCTGACCCGTGCAGATATCTATAAAAGAGAGAGAGAGAGAGAGAGAGAGGTCACCAACGGCACGTCGGTGGGCAAGGTATGGCAGCCTTTGGGTGAGGGTAGGGTCCCGATGAGAAGTGTTTAGAAGCGGCAGCAGCACCCCATATGTTGGAGCAGTATTCGAGGTTTGGTCTTATTTGTGAAGTATATAAGGTATAGAGATTAGCTGGTGAAAAGTATTTGTGAGCCCGGAAGAGGAGACCTAATTTCTTAGCAGCCGGTTCTGCAATTGATGTGACATGTTGGTGCCAATTGAGTTACTTCAGGATACCATGGCTGACCCGCCTTTTGTATCCAGGGTACTATACACCCATGAATCAAGGTTCGCCAACAAAGGACAGCAAATAAAACACTTGATTTTAGGAACAGGAAGCATTGGATTAGAGGACGAAATTTTCAAGAAAAGATCGAAGTTAATATGTGGGCTAGGGTGATTGAAACAAGAATCATTAGACCAATCTTCCTTCAAGGGTCTTTGACAGGAGAAAATATATTTACAGTTTTTCCAAAATGACATTATAGATTTGTTTGATGGATTCGCCACTCGCAGTGTGATATGATTTTAACAGGATGGGACTCCTCATAATTCCATTCAAGATCTCCGATATTTAGCGGATAATAACAAAAAAATACTAATAACAACAAACGTCCCTACACATGGGGTTATATTATATATCGTGTGTTTGACACATTGCCTGGAAATTTTTAAATATTACAAAATCTTATGAGTATAAATCCTGCAATGTTGCAGAATGTTCGATTTATGCCAATTGTTTTAGAAAACATTTCTCCTAATTTCTTTTTAAAATGAACCAATAAAATAATTAAATTATCATTAGATATCTTAAAGTGAGAATTAGTCTCTTAAACCATCTAATAATAAATTAACGCTTATTTCTAATGGAAAATTTGAAAGCTGAATTATAACATTAGCTTGTCAAGCTAAAATTAGTGAAAAACTAATTCGTAATTCCTACTAGAAAATAACGTGAAGGAGGCGTTCAATTGGATAGTTCTTTTATATTCGCGTGTAGTATTTCTTGTTCGGAAAAATGCTGTATAATGTATTAAATGTTCTCCATAACTGACCCTACGTTCGTGTTTTATTCCAAGGCACACTTGACATACGCGAAATTAAAAAAAAATAGATTCACCCGAATATCTAAGCATTGTGATCAATCCAAGACCGATTTCAGATACAACATAAAACGGTGTCAATGGATTCCTCATAGGGACATGTATCAAAGTACTAGGTGTCTGCAAGACGTTTCCATTTCAGAAAATTGACATTTTGTAAAATGTGTGATTTCCTCGACTTTGGTTCATGATCAGTACTTGAATAATGGAAAAAAATTCGAAAAAACATTTTTCTCAAGTAAGTCAGTTATATTGAATTGAGTTCAATCACCACGATGCAAATATTTCAATAACTTTAAAAAAGCAAGCTTATAATCTTGGGAGAACAGCTGAAACGCAATCAATATCGTCTTCTGATTTTGAAAATGTAAAAGTATACAGAACTAACTAAACATTAAATTAAATGAAAGGCTTCTCTCCAGACAACAAATTTATTTAAAAATATTTACCAAATTGTTTAATGTTTAGTTATGTCCATCCCAGACTGTGTGACGTTCAGAAATAAAAGTATACAGGGTGTTATATTTTAAATTTCACTTTTAAAGTATGTCAAATTAAAATGTCATTTCTGGTCTCGTACAAAATTTACAATTTCGGCAACAATATGGGTAGTTGAGAAAGATTTGTTGTTGGAAAAGTGATATGAAGAGATCAGTATTTATTGTAAATGGAGGTATCAGGTGAAACATTAGAAAAACGAAATGGAAGAGAAAAGAAATTTTTTGGAATGTCAAAATTTTAAGGTTGTTGAATTTGGAGTGTTGTCAAACAGTTTTGGATGCAACTATGTATATAAAATTATGTTAATATTCACCACAAGTCTTAGACTTATTGAATAAACATGTTGTATGATGTTAAGCAATAAAGGTAATGATAATAATAATAAAATAATTGCGAAGTTAAAGTCACTTCCGTCGGAAATAGTACAACTATCTCCAGTATCCATAAGTGCAATGCCCCCCCTCCCTGGAAATTCAAAGACTAATACAAAAATAAGGTATAGTGGTAGAAATTCCATAGGATGTACAGCTTTCGAGAAAAATTGAGTTAAAATTGTTGGTTCACTAAAGATGCATAAGTATTAATTTAGATTTTTAAACTGAAAGTAGTAGTATCCATAGTAACGTAATCTTTCAGTTTTAAAATCTAAATTAATCCTTCTGAGTCTTTAGTGAACAAACATTTTTAACTCAACCTTTCTCGAAAACTGTACGTCCAATGGAATTTCTACCAGTATACCTTATTTTTGTATTAGTCTTCGAATTTTTTTAAACCGTTTGAAAATGTTTGAAATTTTGCTTTTAACATATTTTTTCTAAATTATAACCCTCAGTGCGCCTCCATGCGCGCCACTGCTTCACATAATTAATCGGATTTTACGTCTTTCTTTATATGCTGTTAATATTTACTCGTGTACCAATTTTGAAAATTTTATTTTGTCCATTTTAAAGATAATTAAGGAAAATCGCTTTTAGCGTAACAACTTCAACACGCTGTATATCATAATCACGACCTTAAAATGAAAAATGTTATACAAACTACCCCCACTATTTTTTCAAGGGCCAATTTTTTCGAAGCATAATCAGAACACCCTAAAATAAATTTTGTGAGGGGGCGCAGAATATATATATATATATATATATATATATATATATATATATATATATATATATATATATATATATATATATATATATATATAAGGAGAAGGGTTAAGGGCAAAGCCGCAAGGAGACAACCGCATACACGTGTTTCAAGCTTATTAGCCATCATCAGTACGGTATAGCCAGGTGAAGATGGGAACACTCTGAATGAAGATGCAAAAATACACGGAGTCACAACAGGCAACCAGTGCACATTTGCAGCAAAATTTGGAAGACCTTCAATCCGAGGGAAACAACCAAAATAGCTACGGAGGCAAAGAAATCACCTGCGTGAGCATCCGGAGCCCATGAAGTTATATTAACTATAACAGGGTTTATAACACAGCATTTCTGTACTATACAAGAAGGGTTAAGGGCAAAGCCGCAAGGAGACAACCGCATACACGTGTTTCAAGCTTATTAGCCATAATCAGTACGGTATAGTTTGGCTAATAAGCTTGAATCACGTGTATGCGGTTGTCTCCTTGCGGCTTTGCCCTTAGCCCTTATCCTTGTATAGTACAGAAATGCCGTGTTATAAATCATGTTATAGTATATATATATATATATATATATATATATATATATATATATATATATATATATATATATATATATATATATATATATATATATATTTCCTACGCCGCCTCACAAAATTTATTTTTATTTCCCCGTCCTAACAAGTTTTGGAAGCGGCGCCTCTGATTAAAATTTAAAAATATAACATAGATTGAACCCTTCATTTCATGTTGAGTTTCTGCTATACGCTTCGCGAATGTGGAAGATTATTTATGTGTCTTTAAATAGCAGATTTCTGTTTAGCATGTGTACTCTTGTGATCACCCCAACTAGAATAATTTTAAGTTTTTTATGATTAACATTATGTTCCGTCCATTTTAATTATTGTTGATTAATATTTAGTCAGCTGTGATAAAATATTTAGAAGGTATGAGATGAAGAAAGTCAGAAGAAATAAGTGATTAATGGTTCGTAAACTATAGAAAACATATATTGTCTATATAATGTGAGGTATATTTTTGTGTACAGCTTTTAATATCCAGTGTGATTTGTTTTATACACTACGGTTTTCTTATTTACCTTATTCATTCGAATTATTATTTTTTTAATTCGTGTAGAAAGTGACTCATTTAAGAGAGAAAATATATGTAAAATTCGTTTGGATTTTATTTGGTAGCACAGTTGTTCCGGGTAATAGTAGTAATAGTAACAATAATATTTATTGTTGCTAATTTGGCAAATAAGTCTTATACTTGTTCTTGCCCATGATGGAATTTTGTGAAACCAAATTACCTACTAAATTTTATTTTTCGATTTACCAACAGTATTCTAAATTTCGGCTATTGCCTTCATTTATAGAGAAACCGGACCAATTAGGAATATCATTTGCATTAAACCTTTCTTTTTCTTGAAATATTTAAGCAAACAAAGATAACTACAAACTAAAAACTTACAACCCAGTAAACGTCATTCATCAACATTAAAGATAAAAAAACTAATTTTTGTAACAATTTTCAATTAGCTGTTACTGTTTAAAGTAAACTTTTTTAAGTGGTTTGCACTGCGCAAAAGCTCACTTGGTCTAGGTTATGCAAGAGAACACAATTTTTTGGAAAAGCTAAAAACTTCGTATCATACTAAAATAAAGTCGTGCAAAAGTTTCAAGTTTCGTTGTGAGTCATTTTATTTTTAAAAAATTATCGTATCTTATAATAAGTGAACTAATATCAATATCTCGAGACATTTTTGCAGGTTTTTTTATTAAGACCTTTTGTCATTTTATACAGGGCGTTACAAATAAATTGTAAAAATCTTGGTAGCGATATTTTAAAAGCATTGTAAGTTGGAGCGTGTCGACGTTTTTCGATGGGCCTTCCGTGGTTTAAAAGCGTTTTTTTACTAACCAGAGGATGTTTGGTCCAAATTAGGTTTTTAAATTATACAGGCTGGCTAAAAATTTAAGACGTAGATGCAAGAAATGTGTACAGTGCTAATATCGCTAGCAAGATTGTCACAATTTCTTTGTTTCCGCTGTATAAAGTGCCAAAAGGCCTTTATGTAAAAACTGGTAAAACGTCTGGAGATATTGATATTAGTTCGATTATTATTTATAATTGAAAACGATACATTTTTTTAACAAAATCGCGTACATCGAACATGTTGCAGCTTTATTTTACACCCAGTATAATATGAAATTTTTACCTTAAAAAATATGTTCTGTGTAATCTAGAACAAGTGGGCTTTTGCGCAATGTAAACCACATCAAAAAAGTCCAGTTTTAAAAAAGTAACAGCTAATTGAAAATTGTGCTACAAAATAACTTTAGCCGATCTTTTTGTTGACCACTTTAGTTTAATAAAACTCCAGTAGCACCTTTTATTTCATTGTCGCTTCCATAATTCACCAATTACGCCAGGTTTTCCAGAACTTTGCCTCTTTTGTCTACCTCTTCCCTTATGTCTGTGTGCTTTAGAGAATGTCAGAAAGTTATGAAATATATATATATATATATATATATATATATATATATATATATATATATATATATATATATATATATATATATATATATATATATATATATATATATATATATATATATATATATATATATATATATATATGTCCAGTGAATTGTGCCTTCCTCCTCTCAATTTCTGTTAGGAAGTATTTTTTCTGCCACATTTTCTAGTCCACCTTCATTCGTCTTTGTATCCGTGCACATTTTCGTTGGCATTTGCACCTTTGTCAGAGTCTAGCTTTACAACCCATACAGTATATACTCCATACGTATGACTACATGAACCTCTTCATCAGGTCCAAGTTCAAATGTTTATTAGTGAGTATACTAATTTGTCTATTGAACGCTTACTTTGCCATAACGATCCACTCCTCAGTTAGATTCTACATTTATCATTCCGTAATAATACTACGCAATTTATGTAATTATTTCTACTTTTTGTTGGTCGTTTAACTTACTAATTACAATTTTTCAGTCATATCCTTACTTAGGCAGGGTGAATAATACTACGCTATTAATGTAATTATTTCTTCTTGCTGTTGGTCATGTAACTCACTACTTTATATTTCTCAGTCATATCCTTATA
Source organism: Tillus elongatus (assembly GCA_964006375.1). Lineage (NCBI taxonomy): Eukaryota > Metazoa > Arthropoda > Insecta > Coleoptera > Cleridae > Tillus > Tillus elongatus. The sequence goes on from OZ023262.1 coordinate 239,494,187, forward strand.
TTATAGAGGATGTCTCAGCGAGACCGGTCGTTAGAAGGTTATGGAGTTCTGGCAAAAAATAAAAATTTGAAAATTTAGAATTACTTATAATTGATTACATTCTCTCTAACCAAGATATTTTTCGATTCCTAGAGCTTCCCGTTATACCGGAAGTCACCGTTAACTTTGTTATTTTCAATGGATAACGCTATATATTTTTGTATCTTTTGATGGAAATCCTAATTTTGAATATTTTTTATTCAAATTATACCATGTATATCTATTGCGGTTCTTGAGAAACAAAATTTTTGCCGAACTTCTAAAAGCTGGTTGAGGTTTACAAAATAAGCTGTAACTCATATTTGGAATTAGATAGAACGTTGAAATCCACTGCATGGTTGCAGATATTTTTAAAGAATCAGCTTTTTGACACTCCTTTAATTATTTCAAGGTGCATGCATTTTTACCAAACGGAATTACAATGAATAACAGTAACAAAAATAGTGATTACAGAAATCAAGAAATTATTTCTTTATATACATGGAAAGTGTAACAATGTTCTCAGTAGAACCTGCAGAATGGTAAAGGACCACTACCCACATTCACCTCAAGTGACAAAAAAATAGATGTCAAAAACTAGAAACAAATTATTATAAATGTTCGAAATGATGGCCATTCGTATTTAAGCATTTTGTTAAGAATGAAGGAACACCCTCTGTTGCTGTTCGTACTTCTTGAGAAGAGAACCTGTCGAATGCTGCTGGCACGCGTGCTTCTAATTCCTCCCCTGTGTCTGTAGACCTGATGTTTGGCATGTCCCCAAAGGTATGCCTGAAGGTGTCAAATATGGAGTTCTTGCAGGCCAATTCCATGGTGCTAACCGCCTTATCCACCTGTTCTCAAGCATTAAGGTGATTTCTTGAAATACCTGTACCTGTATAGGAACAGTGTTGAGAGAAGGTGTTATTCAAATTAATTCACTCTAATTATAAGTAATTGCAGATGCATCCAAAATCTTAACTTATATTTCTATATGAATGCATATAACTTTTATGTTATATACAAGGGTACGTAATAACTTTTATGTTGTATGCAATATTCAAGAACTCTGATAGTTTGGCCCAATTATTTTTGAATACGGTTACTTACAACACAGAATGCAATAGATACGACTTGAAAATGTTTTGTAGGTATTCTAATCCAATAAATAATATTTTTAATAAACCTACTGATGGAATATTAAAAATATGAGATGTACGAGGGTTGCCCTTTATTATTTTTACAAATATTCTCCATAAAAATCAATACACTTTTGCATGCGTATGAACCAATTTTCGTATCACTTTTTCCGCTCCGATTGAGATGTCTCCGAAACATGCATTTTGAACGCATCAACCGCGTCTTCGGGTGTCGAAAAACGTTGACCTCGCAATTTATTTTTGATGTTCGGGAATAAAAAGAGATCATTCATGGGTGCCAAGTCAGGACTATACGGCGGATGACTCATCAAATCGACGTTTTGAGTGTTCAAAAAGTGACTGGTTCGAGCCGTTGTGTAATAGCTCGCATTATCATGGTTGAGAATGATCCGTCTTCGGCGGTTGGTTTTCCTTACAGGGTACAGCAACTAGGAAAACCGAGAAAAATCTGGGAATTTTAAATACCCTCTAAAATGTCGGGTAAATGTCGGGTAGATTTGTCATTTTGCTCAAATGTCATGGAAATTATTCAGTAGACCTGGAAATTATACATTTGTAAAATTCCGTCAGTAACATATTCATTGTTATTTCGTTTCATATATATATATATATATATATATATATATATATATATATATATATATATATATATATATATATATATATATATATATATATATATAATACAAATTTCTTTCACGTGATTATTTTTCTACTACGGGTGCCTATTGGTATATTAATTGAAACCGATTAAAATATAACGTCTTCTTCATCTATCTTAAACATGTCTCATTCGTTCATCTCACTTGGAATATTCTCCCTTGAATGCTTAAAATGCAAAATGTGTTCTAGTTAATGTGGCATAGAGCTACGCTGTAAATGTGTTTATTCGATTTAATGAGCGTGTAATATGGAGTTATAGTTAAAGTGAAAATATTGGGAATCTGTATATGGATATTTATATCGTAATCCATGAGAGACAACTTTAATATCTCAACGCATTGTGTATGGTAGTTTAAAGAAATTAGCAGTAGTGGGAAATATAGAAATCAGCGATAAGCAGAGGCAGTATATCAAAAATTCATATCATGATTCGAATATATAAGAATTCTTGATGAAAATCAGAAGATGCTTGAGATGAGCAAAGCAGAAAAAATTACACATAATAAATGAGGGCAATAACATTAAAGAAAATGCCAAATATGAAACTGAAGTTTTAAAATGCAAAATTTCCACATTGAAAAATAATGTGTGAATAATTCCTACTATCTTATCTCAATGTGTTTCGTTTAGTGATGGGTTGTTATTTAACAGTCTGTTATATTTTAACTGTTGTCGAGCCGCAGCAGTAACAACCTGTTATGGATATATACAAATAACAGGTACAGTGGAGGGGATGCTGTTGCGCAGTGAGTCGAATCTGTTTCTGTTGTATCTGTTTCTGTTGCACTGCTACGATGAAGCAGCTTCTGTTTTCATCCGCAACTGTTATAACAGGATGAATGGACATGAGACTGGGAATGGGGTATAGAGCAGACTTTACTTCATAACATAATACTGTTTTCATCCGCAACTGTAATAACAGGATGAATGGACATGAGACTGGGAATGGGGTATAGAGTATAGAGCGGACTTTACTTCATAACATACTACTTTATACTAGTGTGCTCACAGCTTTGTGAACGTAGGGTCGTCGGTACAATGAAACTCTTAAATTTTGACAGGTTGTTGATTCACACAAGACGCACAGATATATTTACAATTTATAAACAAACACAAAATATGAAAAATGTAAATAAAAAGGCTGTATATGTATCAAGTGAAAATTATTAAAAATGAACTATATCACTGTAAAAATAAAATCAGGTCACCGCGTATATAAAAAAATAATCACATAGGCGTTGACGTAAACTCAATCTTCATTAGATAACTCGATATGCTGATGGCATTTTTGTTTTAAGAAAAAACTGATATGTATACAAACGTACAGTTGTGCTTTAACGTGAGTCCTTAGGTATTATATTATATTAGGTAGTTTTTTGCTCATTCTTCTTTGCCTTATGTAACTAATAAATCAATATTCCTTTTTACTTTTCACTTTGGAAATCTAAGAAATAGGTCCGATTTTAAACATCTTTTTTTTATTACTACTGCAAAATAAAAAATCCCTGAAACTTAAAAAATCTCAGAAACAGTACCAATTTTAATGAAATTATAAAAATATTCCCTGTACCCGGTATAGTTGAAACCAGACACACTTCGCCCTATAGGTAGAGAGAAAAAAATTAGTTTTAATTTTTTTTTAATTATTTATTTTATTTTTTGCTTACAATAATTCATTTATTTCATATAGCTCTCATTTTCAAGGAAAAGATGGCTATAGAGGTTTTCAAGCTCAATGCTTAACTAATACTTAATTAGTTAAGAAAATTCGAAAGAAATTCTGCATTGTTGAATTTTTTACCAAATTATTATTAGTGATGAATACCCAAAAAACCTCCATCATTTTTTTAATAAAAAAGGTATTAATTGTTTTAAACATAATACAAGAATATTTTTTATTTTAAACATTACCCAACTACACCACCGGACGGGTTCAGCTACTGTTACTACGTCTACGTGGAATTCTTAATAATTCATAGTTCATACTGTTATTTTCAACCTGTTATATTTAACTGTTATTTCTAAATAACAGTAACAGGTGCGACCTGTTAAAGCAATGTAACAGTTTTTCCCATCACTAGTTTCGTTTGGCCTTTTTATAGTAAACATTTCAGATGTTAGTTCTTATTGTTTTTCTTTTACTTTATTTCCTTGAGTAAGAAGACGTGTTTTCATTCGGATGCTTACAATATAGTTTTAGTGACTCCTTTAGACTAAAATGAGTGAAACTTTGTTAAGTATTTAGTGCAAAAACATGTAATAAACTCAGTCATTTAAGAGGTTGAAGGTTATCACTTTTCTGTATTAGCTTAACAGATTAAAGCATACTTGTGTTTTTGGTAATGTATATCTTAAAAATATTTATTCAGAACTTTTATTTATTTTGTTAAAAAGTGTATTAAGAGGTGTGGCTTTCATTTAGAGTATTATGAAAAATTCACTCTAGGGGCCTGGAAATGTCAATGAATTTGATTCTTGATTTCTGCTGGGTACCCTGCCTGATTACTTCAAAGACTTGTGGCAAAGAAATGGTTATGTACCATTCAGAATTGACGGTTCTGTGTTGCACCAGTGGTTGAGACATGTCCAGTTTTTTCGAAAAAACAGGCGACCATTTGCTTCGAAATGGTTCGAACACGAACGACTTTTGTTGAGTGTGGCTCGCCTTGGAAGACCCACACAGTCGACTGCTGCTTACTTTAAGGCTCATACTCATAGATCAACAATTTGTCACCTGCCCCGATGCCATATACAGGTTTTAAAGCACCACGGTCGAATTATTTGAGCATTTCTTGCGACCAATTGACACAAGCTTGTTTTTGTGCGATTATGAAATTATCTGGGACCCAACGCGAACATTTTTTGCGGCCAAATGATCTGGCAGTATTAAATGTATGCTGGTCCCACTAATTACCAGGGATACTTCAATCTCATGATAAGTGACATGACGATCTTGCAGTATCAGTTCACGCACAGCATCAATGTTTTTCTTAAGTACAACTTATTTTGGATGACCTTCACGAAATTAGTCCTTGCGCGAAATACAGCCACGATTGGATTCGGTAAACCATCAATAAGCACTGGCCCTTGATAGTGCTTCATCCGCAAAAGTCGAATTAAGTTAATCAATGCACTCTTACACTAAGTAAGTGGTACGACACGAAGCAACGTGCCGCCACCTAGTTGCGGAACCAAGTAGTATGTTGTCACGCCAATTCCAAATAACACAAAGTGTTAAAAATAGAGAATGTATACAACCAACTAACAATTTAGTAAATTGTCAGCCCTGGCCCATTTCTACCCAACTAACAATTTACTAAATTGTTAGTTGGTTGTATATAGTCTCTATTTTTTTAAACCTTGTGTTATTTGGAGCTGGCGTGACAACATTATTCTACTTGGTTCCGCAACTAGGTGGAGGCACGTTGCTTTGTGTCTTACCATTCACTTAGTGTTGGAAGGCTGGCTACCATAGCCGTATTACTTTATAGGTGTATTTTCGCTACAATTAGTATGCCGTACTGACGAGTTCTAATTAGAGCGAAACTGGTCTACGGTTCTAATTGTGGTAAGAATGCACCAAGCCTTACAATGCACTCTTGTTGAGTTAATCCACGTCGAAAGATGTAAAAAATAATCGCACGAAAATGTTTAGGATTTAATTCCATTATTTTGGTCCATAACGACTTTTCAAGTTACTGAAAACAACATAAACGTACGTCAAAACGTTCTGAGTAAATATGACGTCAAAAATGTCAAGCTTCGCGATAACGGCGTCACTTGGTAGATGGGAGCACTAGGTTTGCACAATCCCGAAATATAAAAAGCAACCCTCGTAGCATGTCGCATTGCATTTTAAGTGCAACTAAACATATATTGGGACAACTAGTAGAGCCCTTAAAGATAGATTTGCTGAACACAGAGGTAATATTCGTCTACAAAATTTAGAAGGCTTGGTATATCACCTGTTTCATATAGGTACTCGCATTTACGATAAACTAGATCACTTGGGTGCACAAAAATGAGTTTTTTATTCTTTTTATTTAAAATAAGCATTATATTCAATTGACTGACTTGTAATTTTAAACTTAAATGTAGTAAAGATAAGTTATCTAAAAATAAATAATTAATAACGAGTAATAACTGTCACAATCAAATTAATTTTCTAAACTCAAAAAAAACATAAATTTAATCATGATAATTAATTGGTCTGATTTTACCATTAACCGGAAACAACTGTGCTAAACAAGTAAATACAAATTTGATTATTTATGAATTTTCGGTAATTAAGTCTAGATGTAGATAGTTACCTACCCCCAACAAGCAATATGAAAATTGCTGCATAGCAAATTTTCTTCTAGTCCATAAAAATAAGTAAAGTCAATTGTCAGTGAAGAGGTAGATGTATTTACGAAAAAATTATGTCACCGTTGTGACAGAAATAATGGACATATTACATCGAATATATAAATATATAAATATATTGTAATTTTAATTATATATTGATATTGTATTGTGCCAAATGGATGTACCTCAATTCAATTTGTGAGAAGATATGTGTTTATGTAGTAGAAATATATATATTATATATAAAAAAATCTGTCTTTATATGCATATTTGTAAACTAAATGTTTAACATCGAAGTCCTGCCTCTCAACATAACAGATAATTATTTTTTATACATATACAATATGACGTCCATTGCCGTCTTGTCGAATTGTTCATTTTGAAATATCTCTGTTGCAACTACATGCTCAATACAATCAGATCGAAGTACCTCAATGTCTTTTAATCTGATGTTAAACATTTATTATTTTATGATGTTATATTTACATGTACATTCACATAACTATATATATATTCAATAACATGACATTCTTTTATGTGCATTTCAGTAAGGGAGATGGTTTTGATGTGCAAATACTGTGCCTTTTGAAATTATTCATTTATATTTGTACTCTTCCGTTTACAGCATAAATAGTTATCAAGGTGTTTGCAGAGTATGCCACTTCATATAACAGAGCATTCAATGAATTAATTGAGAAGAAAACTAGCAGACAAGCAAAATAATTTAAAAACTTATTTTCGGAGATACAATATTTTTTTATAACAGAAACTGGTCCGAGTGAGCTGGCCAACGAATTCGTCAAAGCTTTTAACGTAAGAAAGACACATACCCAGTTTCATCAAAATCGATTAATTATTTTTAAGTTGGACATGTACAAATAAGAGTTATGTTATGTTAATTAAATCCTGCCACTTAGGTCATGTTTAGATCATAAAAATTTGAAATAAATATGGAGTGGTTGCGGTAGATTTTAGTTTAAAGAGAATGCTGGTATGGTCAGGTAAGGTACATTTAAATAAATAGTTCAAAATGATAACCATTTTCTGTAAGACATTAACCTATTTTGTTTTTAAAGCTTTAGAAGTTAATGGCATTTATGGTAGTTATCGATCATTTATAGGATACAGAAGCAAATTTGAAAACATAATTATTTCTTTTATTTTAAATGTGTAATTTTCTATAACAGTAAATAACTTAAAAACCATACACTTCTAATATGAAGAACTGGAGGGACCGGTATGGCTCACTCACATTAAAACCTAACCTAAAACCTAATATGAAGAACCCAACATAATCTTGCATTATTTTTAAACAGCAATTTGTAAACTGAAAAAAATAGGTACTACCAATTAAAAAAATGAGTTTTGAGATATATTTGAAACGTAAGTTTAGTAACTTTTTTTGACCAGTCCGCTCTACAATTACTTTTAGGTATAAGCGTCCATAGGTATGCCATTTAGGCTCATGGCTTTGTGATATTTTTCCGCTGCTTCCTATCTCTTGCAATCATCTATCAGTTGTTAATTCTTGTTGAACTGTGTTACGTTACCTTTTTCTTGATCGGCCCTTCTTTCTCTTACCTTCTGGATTGGGCCAAACACAATTCCGTCCCATTCTCGCCTTACCCATTTGCTCTAGATGACCCAGCTGCTGTGGTCGGCGTGCTGTAATTACCTGGGGTGCAGGCGATCCCCATATATTTCAACCCTTCTGTATTTGTATGCCTTTCCCAACTACCATCTATTTTCTTGCCTCCAAAAATTTTGTACGGTATCTTTCTTCCACATATCGCTAGTCTGTCTTCTAATATTTTTTTCATTGTCCCCGCTTCACAACCATATGTCAATCTTGGTCTTATACGTTATACATTATAAGCTTTGTCCGTTTTATGGATTCTAAGGTATGTCGTGCGTGAGACGTTCTTCGACCGGAGGATGGATTTGCTATCCAAATCTTAATTTCTGCATCTTCGTCACATCTATTGTCTTTATACACGCTAGTACATGCATTTTCCAACCTCTTCAATGTCTAACACACTCCCTATCCAATCTTTACTATAAAGAATCCACTATTAGCTTTTTTAGCCTTTCTAATTATAATGTACTTGTTCTTGTGTTTATTTATTTAAAGCGCTGCATTATCTGCTATTCCACCAATGTTCTAATGATGTTTTCTAGTTATTGTATTTTTCTGGTCATCAATTAGATATCATCCCCAGAAGCAAAGCCCTGACGACCTCTATCAAACAGGATTCCACTTCTATTTATGCCACTGTCCCTTATAACTTTCTCCAGGGCTACATTTAATAATAATGTTGAGAGCAGATCACCTTGCCTCACACCTCTTCTTACCTCATACTCGTCTGATAGCTTTTTACTTACCCTAAATATGGTGTTATGTAGTGTCACAATTACTAACTTTATTATATGTTTGGGGATTTTAAACTGTCTTGAGTATTTCAACAAATTTGCTTCTTTTCACTGAGTCGTAGGCGGCTCTAAAATCGATTAACATCATGTGCTAGAATCTCATACTCGTAACAAAATGTCAAAAGTGAATCTATTTTTTCTAAAACCAACTTGGTATTTCTTTAGCAAAGGCTCTTAAAACTTTTCTAGTCGTTTTTTATTAATGCTGCGAATATTTTGTAGGCCCCGTCTTGTAAAGCTATTTCTGTGTAGTAATTACATCCTGTTATATGTCCTTTCTTAAATAAACTTACCATGATGGTCTTGTTCAATTTTTATGTCTTTTTTTCCAAATGTATTTCACCAGTTCATACATCATGGTCACCAAAACAGGTCCTTCCATATTAAAAATTTTCAGCCGTCATGCCATTTTTACCTGGACTCTTGTTGTTTTTCATTGTTTGTAAAATTACCCCCACTTCTTGCTTCGTTGGCTCCTCTGTATCTTCATATTCGAGTGCAATGCCATTCTTTTAGTTTTTCCTCATCTCTAGTGTTTAGCAATTACTCGAAATGTTCTTTCCATTGTCTGCATATATCTTTTTTTTTTTTTTGGTTCCCTCTTTATATTTACAGAACACTGTTCCTGGCCTCTTTTTCTTTCTTTTACCTCTTTGTAGAACATATGTATTTCATTTTTTTCTGTATTTGCTGTCTATGTCTTCTACACGTGTGTTGCTTTATTTCTTTGTTCATTATATTTTTGTGTTTTCCTCTGATTGTTGAATTGAAACCTGAAGTTCTGTAGTTCCGGATATATATATATATATCGCCCAAACTGTAATATTTTCTTATAACGTATGCTTCATAATGTGGCAATAAAATTTTTCCTAAACTCTAAAAATGTGAAAGTATACAGGTGCCCTCTTTAAAATAACAAAGTGAACCGAAAGTGGCAAGAAACAAAAATATAAACATAACACCATAAAACTCGTAAGTATTAAAATTTTTACAAGACCGACGTTTGACACTCGATTTAGTTTAGAGCCGAAGCCCTTGCCTTTCTGTCCAAAAACGTAGAGCCCTGCGTGGATGGAAACTGAAACATAAAGCAGAATCACCCCAAAAAAACACAAAAAAGAGAACAGAACTAGATACTTGTTTTCACAAAGAAATTGTTTTCATCAGTACTTGTAGCTAACAACGACAGCTACTGATCACGGCCACTTCGTTGCCGAAATACATATCTAGCGCGTAACTCTCTATCTTTTTTTTTGTTATTTTTGGTGTGATTTTGTTTTCTGTTTCATAAGAAATATTGAGAATTCATCCGTATCTAATATTCTCGAAAATACAGATAGCTTAAGGTCGTTGTGACACACTGTATATAGCAGAGGCCACCAAATAAGCGAGATTACTATTAATTTCTCGCTCTTGAACACTTTGTTATACTTTTAAAAAATGTAATAAGAAAACGGAATAGGTACGTATAACACAAAATTATTTTTAGTTTTATGGGGTTCCCCATTCTCACTGTCCAGTACCTTACTTGACTATTTAATACAAAACACCTGTATATTATTGTGTTTTAATTTCCGCATTTAATTTTAAATTAAGTGTGGGTATTGGTTATAGTACATACCTGTTTGGATGTATTCTTGACTTTTACCCCTACGAAGAAAATAAAATTGATAAAAATAATTATTTCGAAATGAATTTAGTAGGCCACTAATGTAATTACCCGCTAAATTGAAGTTATAATAAAACAACGAATCCAAAACTGCACAAATGTACATAGTGTTGGATATGAATTAAGTGTGTTGTAAATAAAACACAAAGTAACAGGCTTTCAGAAACAAGGAGTGCAAAAACAGAAGGTCACTCGCAAATATGTGTGTAAACAAAAGTTAATGAATTGATAGGGTTTTAATTCAAGTATTTGTTAGAGTCGATAAAAGTAACCTAGTATCTATAACAGAAACCCTTTTGCACAATAAAAAGATCTCATATCAATCCCTTGATCATAGTTACCTATGTTCCTAAATCAATATCTTGGCTATACATAAATAATTACAAAACTATAAATAAGTATGTTGACTAATCTGACATATGCTCTTAGACCCTCAAAAGATACTTAAGGTGTATGCTAGCTAAAAATATAAAAATATTCATTAGCCAAAACATATCTCCACAATCCTTACCAGATCATCGAAACAAAAGAGATCAAAGGGACTGACGAGCTTCCCAGAAGCACTATCCTGAATCCGCAACGGCAAGGTTGGTCTGCGCTGGGTACACATCCACAGAAATGTGGAAGGGAACATAAAAGCTGACGACTTGGGGAAGCCATGAGCGAAGAAAGATAGTGCGGAGGCAACAGACTTGTGTTGTTAGGGTGAATCTTCAAATATGGAAATTCACGGATAATAACTACTGCAGGGAATGCAACGAGGAGGGGGAATTGATTGAGTAGCTGGTCTATTGGTGCTCAGCACTTGTAAACCTTCGCGCTCAGACACTGGGACAAGGACTTCCGGATGAACTAGAGCAAGCGGCAAAAGTCGATATATAGCATGATGAGCTTTGCATGGAGCTAGAAATGCTTCAAATTAAGGTCCTAAAAAAGATGATGGGTTTAATCATATTAATAGAGTATTACAATGGGGATCAGGTCTCTGTGTGATGACCACACTGTCTAACCTAACCTAACCCTTAACAGATTACTCTTATACTTTTGCTTAGATACAAATAATTTCAAATGATTTGAATGTGTCCAAACTAGCGTAGCTCAGGATAAAATTGAGTAGGAACACTTTAATGTAGTAAGCTGTCAAAACAGTTTGGGTCAGTTTTCTATATGCGTATGTGTGGCGCGCGTACGCCTCTGGCCACAGGTTTGTATAAAAATGAGAAAATGGCATGTGTTTCGCATGTTGTTGCTACAATTTTGTATATTCACTATCAAAAGTGTGGTAGTCTGTCATACTAAAAAAATCCTCCTAGGTAATTAGATATCAAAATTATGTGGTTTTCACCACACTGCTGCTTAATTTTTTATGTTAAAACCAATCTTTCATAAGATTTAACTTATAGTTTTCTTGATGTAAATTAAAACAAGCAGAAACATCTCTCAATACATATAAGTGGACTACTTTGCAAACATGTTTGTCACAATCTTTTTTCTTGTAAACGTGCACTAAATAATAAATGTAGAAAAACTGCTTTTTAAAATGTGGCATTGCTTTTGTGGTTGCATTATTCAACACTGTTTTAAAAGTATCCTAGGCTATGACTTTAAGAAAAAATTGTTAATACCCTAATTTTATTGGATGTATCTTTGTAATAGATTAGAAAACACTAAAAGTTGCAGTGAATTAGCAAGAAACACTATTGGAGTACAGATGTCATTAGAAGAGAATAAACTACAAACAATGGTGTTTATTTTAAGTTTTCTCTTGACTTTTTTACTATATACTATTCACTATATATATATATATATATATATATATATATATATATATATATATATATATATATATATATATATATATATATATACATACAGGCTTGTCCAAATACCCAGTCTGACTTTTGCTATCTCCAAAACAGTAAGAGTTTCGAGGTCGGTTAAATTAGAAAAGAGTTGTGATTTTCTTAAGCATTTTAAAATGACGTATACAGCGTTGACAATTTGTCTGTACTTTTCGATATATTTAGGAAAACATAAAAATGTCCAAAATTTTCAATCGATATTTAAAGACCGATAAGCTACCGAAGCTACAGGCTTGTCCAAATACCCGGTCTGACTTTTGCTATCTCCAAAACAGTAAGAGTTTTGAGGTCAGTTAAATTAGAAAAGAGTTGTGACTTTCTTAAGCATTTTAATATGACGTTTACAGCGTTGACAATTTGTCTTTACTTTTCGAGATATTTAGGAAAACATAAAAATGTCCAAAATTTTCAACCGATATTTAAAAACCGATCAGCATTTTAAAGTGACGTTTACAGCGTTGACAATTTGTCTTTACTTTTCGATATATTTAGGAAAACATAAAAATGTCCAAAATTTTCAATCGATATTTAAAGACCGATAAGCTACCGAAGCTACAGGCTTGTCCAAATACCCGGTCTGACTTTTGCTATCTCCAAAACAGTAAGAGTTTCGAGGTCAGTTAAATTAGAAAAGAGTTGTGACTTTCTTAAGCATTTTAATATGACGTTTACAGCGTTGACAATTTGTCTTTACTTTTCGAGATATTTAGGAAAACATAAAAATGTCCAAAATTTTCAACCGATATTTAAAAACCGATCAGTCTGATACAAAAGTTCAATACATTATTTCTTAATTTTTTATTCTCTACAACACAGGCTTATCACTTTCTCAGAATGACGTTCGACGTTTAAAATATCGATGCCAACTGCCCTTTTTTTTAAACGGACCTGCATTTTTTATGTTACCAATGAAAGCCAATTTAATTATAAATTCAATTCATTGAACGTAAGCAAACCGTTTTCGAGAGAGCAAGTCACTAGTCACGCATGGTATTTGGACCAGCCTGTGCAGGGTATTTGGTTCGGCGATATTGTCATGAAACAAGGCGACAGAAGGGTCCATTTGGAACCCAGATAACCGTATTACTATACTGATATACCAAGTGTTACAGTTGTCGAGATATCATCATTTTTCGTATTGTTACAGAATTTATGGTTTATTTAGAAATAAAATCTGCCACTAGGAAAATAGCCAGCTTTCTACGAAATATGTCTTCATACGTCAAGTCAAGTATTTTTACTGCATCCACGTGATATAATCATCAAGATTTGAATGAAATACAAAACAGGATTAAGGTTGACGAATGAAGAAAAATGTGCCGCCCTCTTTTTGACTATTGAGTTTATCTTATGTTTTTTGAATATTTCAACACAGCATGAGATTAAAATATTATTAAAAAGTACCTAATTCAATGTGGTACCTTTGAATTTTTGTATCACATTTCAGTATTACTAATAAAAGTTATAGAATAAGAGCGTGTTATAAGAAGTAAGAAACCTTTTTTTTTTAAACAGTTTTAAATACTGCCTTAGCACCCACTTATCTGTTTGTTACTAAGTTCACAATCTTTGGGCACTTGCTGTAAATATTTGGTAATATTTCTACAAATAACAATAAAGTCTGATGCATAAATCGAAAAAGTTAGGTTAGGACATATTTCCAAAAAGTGAGATAAACTTAAATGACAAAAATGGGGAAGGACTGTTTGAGGAACAGAGAAAGTTTTAGGGGAACAGGGGAATTATTGTACACACTGTATATCAAAAAAACTGCAAGGCGTGCAACGAAAGAATAATTTTGCAATATTGACCTTGATTACTTGGCATAAAATACGCAACCCTTGCTTTATTACGTCATCCAGGTCAAGTCTTTTCGAAATACAATTATATCAATATAATTAACCTGTACTATCTCATTTCTACTGCCTATTTATTATATCAGCCTTTCAGGCAGGCTTTAGGCTGCGATTGTTCTTGAATAGAGACATTTTTCTACTTTCATCAACCTAAAATTATTTTGTATTTCATTCAAAGTTTGATCATTGCATTAGGTGGATGCAATAGTCAAGGAAAATGTCAAAAATTCTTGTAGAATGTGAGAAACATTATTTGTTTATTTATTATAAATTTGAGAGGGAAGGGTTTTACAAATAATAAAGACTGGTTTGCAAAGAGTGTCAAGAAATATTGGTGAGGAGAATAGTGGCTTTTAGGACCCTGCTAATGCTGAAAAATTGAAAGTGACAGTACAACGACATTTAGACATTTGTTTGGACATGTAACTTTTTAAATTGTATTATTTACATCCACAAGCTGAAGCTTCTTGTAAAATGCACTGTAAAATTAAATTATATATTATTATTATTATATTATTATTACTTGACATATGCAATTGTTTTTTCTAAAAATAAACGGGATATTTGCCTACTGGTAGATTTTATTTCAAAATAAACTAAAAATTCTGTGAAATTATTAAAAATGCCGATACCTCGAAAACCGTAGCACTTGGTATATAAGAGTATATATATATATATATATATATATATATATATATATATATATATATATATATATATATATATATATATATATTTGGTTTTCAAATGGACCCTACTATTATCTCTTTTCCAGCCAGCATCGTCGAACCAAACACACTGTATAATGAATTTGCTGCCTTTAGATTTCTGGAAACAAATCTTGGTAGGATCAGTTTGTGCATCAGTTAAAATGTAAAAAAATTCGGGACGCAGCAAGTGCGTTATGGTAGTGAATTTTTATTAAATGCTTCAAATTTGAATAACGCAATTTTCTATGAACTTAGAAAGTTTGATTATGGTATGTAGTAAGGTCTTTCCTAAGGCAAGATATCCATTAAATTTCATTAAAATAACTTTGTAATTTTCAGAGAAAAACATTTTGTTCGAAAGAAAATTAAAAATTTTAGTGAATTTTTTTAAATAAAAATTCACTAATAACACAGCCGTATCTGCTTGGCCACTAAACATTTCTCGGAAAGTCATAAAATTCAAAATTGACAAAAATAAAAATCCCTGGAATTCATGCACACGGTTGAATTAGGTACAATTGGGAAGTTACAGTGAATCAAAATAACCTATAAAAGTTTGAACAGAAAGTCGCTTTTTCGAAATTTACTATTTTTGGCCGCAAAACTAAGATTTCATTATTCCGTGAAAACCGAAGACTATTTCATTAGGTGAGTTGTGCTCATTAAAAAAAACGCAATAGAATGACATGTATTGCCACAGTATAACTTACAAAAAATATAAAAGTTTTGTGTGTAGTCCCACCAATTATTTTCTGTAAACGAAAGATATAACAGTCGTCTTTTGTCAATTTTGTGTCATTCTTCTAAGGTGATAAAAGAAATACCCACCTAACAAATAACGAAGCGAAACCATTTTTTTACAAAACATACTTTATTTTATACATTTTACTTCTTAAAAATCATATCCATTAAATGATTTTTCCTTGCTAGCAAACATTTCCGCAATATTTTTTGGAAATTTTCAAAAGATCTCAAACTCGCTTATCTTCATTGATGCCTTGAATTTTTCGGCCACATTTGTTGGGGTTTTTGGGCATAAAAACTTTGAATTTACATCGCCCTCTAAATGAATCGTTTATTTCAGAAACCAGTCAAACGCAAAATTTGTTGTTTTGAGAAAAACATAAAAACTGTCTAGTAACACACTACATTGTATGAAAGGGTTCATTTATTCTCTACGTAAAGTAGACCTTGTTTGGATACTTTATAGACAAAAACAATTCTCTCTCTTTTTAATTTCTATGAAAATAAAAACATTTAAGCTTTTTCACTTGACTGGTTTCTGCAATAAACAAATTTTTCAAACCTATTTTGATTGCTTAACACTCAATTTTTTAATAAAAATGAGAATGTTAATTAAGAATAATAATACTTATTGATCAAGCACTAACTGACAACATTATTAAATGGTACTTATTCTTCCTGTCTTAGTGGAGAGATAGCTGCTACCTGTCTTTGTAAACCATTTAGACCTCACACTTAGCATTAGTGGTCAGCCAATGCAAGATGTTGGTATAGAATTATTCATACCCCACCAGATACTCTTTAAGATCGTTCAAATCCCGGATTTTCTTTATATTGATGGGAACCTATAACGATAACGCCAAAATATAGAAGCAAAACCAAAACACATAAAAAGAGTTGATAGGATAATGTAAAAGATATGAGAAAATAATTGAATAAATATTTTCTCACTCGCCTTTTCTGAAGGGTAGGCCTTTTCAGTAGGCAATTCTGGTGACTGGTGTACTTTCAGGAGTGTAAACGTTGACTGGATGAATCCATCAATCCATGGCTTAACCACCACATTTTCTTGACTATTCTTGCAGTAGATAAACAGTTTGTAAGTAGATATTTTGAAAACATCTGTTTGGTCCTTGGGAATTCATCTTCCTGAAGTTTCGTCTGAGTTGGCAGTGTTTTTGTAAGACCATGGCCACCAAGTTTTGAAATTAAAAATATCTTCAGATGTAACTTTAAAACGATTTGTTTTACTAGCTTTCAAAATCAGTTCAATATACTGATCTGGGGTATAGATTCGTTCAACCATTTTAATCAAGCGCTTTATAGTTCCAAAGTCTCTGTTACATGGAGAGAATGAATGCTCACCGACAGGGAAGTTGTGAGTAACACTATCAAAACGTCCACTGTCACAGAGATTCATACAGAATCTTACAACCGTATGGTTTTTATTTTGGCCTGATGGACCATCACTAAAAAGGATGAGCTTTTTCACTGTCGCAGGTATCTATGTTTGTATGTAGTTTAATAAAAAGCTAGATACCTCATTTGGGGATTTATTGCATTCTCGCTCGTGATAGAGGTAGATTTTGGATTTATCACTCTTTAAATCGTGGATACTAAAAACGTTCACCCACAGCTGTCTCATATAAAAAATTTCCTGGACAGGAATTCTCGAGAGGCAAGTTTTGCATGTAGTCGAAGCATAAAACAGCAGTTTCATCATCTACATTCTCAGATGCTTCTTTCAAACTAGTATAAAAAGTTTTGGCCCTCCTCTTATGTATCATGAGCTCTGCAACTGCACGGCGTTTAGCATTATCGTTTAGAAATGTATCTCTTAGTTTGGCCTTTAGGCTTTCGCACTGACCGCAGACATCTACCTGTGGCCTACCAAAGGAGTACCCAAATTTTTCATGAAAATATAAATAGTGGAAGTTGTACTTGAAAACATCTTTTAGATTAGGATGTTCATTAAGAAACATTTTATGCATTTGTGTGATATTCAAACGGGCATCTAGATACTTTCTATGTTCTTCTCCATAGTGTGTCTCTTTTACTTCAAATCTCGACATTTACTCATGGATAAGCATACAAATGTCTCCTGGAATGGCATTGCCACTCCTATTCTGACGTCTCTTGTCTTTTGGGGTTGTATTGGTATTTAATAACTGGCAATTCTCTCTAGTTATGTGGAATACCATGGGCTGCTATAAAAACATTCTTGCAAACGTGTTTCAATTCACCATTAATTTTTAAATTGTATTTGTAATAATGATTTATTTTTAAAGTTTCGCCGTCAGCATTTTCATTAACTAATTTTCTCTCTGTAGGCTTATTTTGATTTTTTCGTCTACGCTTAACTTCACAAACCTCGACTAGGGTTGAATATAGGTATCTTGAGAGTTTTTATTTTCAAGTTTGTGAAAATAATCCCAGGTCGCATTTATTACTTGTTCATTGATGTTTAAATAACATTTGACATTGCATTTACATGTGACACAATTTGGTTTTTGTTGGGCAAGTACTTGCTTTCCAGTGTAAGAAACATAACTATCACCTTTTACTCGGGCCATTCGAATAATGTTCCCCTTGTACTTGTCCTCATTCGTAACACCTCGCCTTCTCTTGAGCACTGGTTCTTCTTCACAACTTTCTAACAGTATTACAGATTGCTCAATGACTGAAATACTAATTTCAGAAAAGAGCTAATTTTCAACAGGTTTCTGAATAAACAATACGAAAATAAGTGGATAATGTAGATAAACAGTCAGTAATACTTCAAAACAATAATAATTATTGTTAGTTGGGTAAGTTGCCTGTCAATTAATTATTAACTGACAGGCAACAGGCAACTAACCGCCCAGCAGACGTCATAAGTGCCAATCGGACAGCAGCGCCATGAAAAAATTCCGCGCAGTTTAAAACAGAAACCAGGCAAGCGGCGTCGACTGGTTTCCGCACTAAAGTCTAAATTTAAGGTATTGCCTACATACTATAGAAGCATGGCTCTTGACGTGTATCTGCACTAAACTGTGCGTTTACCCCTGAAGAATCACATGACAGCAATAACTCGGTTTTGAAATGAATGGCGTTTGACTGGTTTCTGAAATAAACGATTTGAATATGGTTTTGCATTTGATCAATGCATTCTAATTCGCCGATTGAATATAATTTTTTACAATTGCTTACAAAACTGTTGAAAACATCAGATACTGCAGCTGTTGGATCTTCTTTCATTCTGCCATTCCTAGTCGACGTGTCATCAAATCTCAAGCATGTCAACAGTTCGAAACGTTTCAAAGACATTACTACGCAAAAATCAGTTTTCCTGTGCAGTCAGTAGAAAACAATGATGTGATGTTTTCATGATTGAATTTGAAGATAGAACTCAACAAACATAGGGACAGGGGTGCCTTCATTTCACATTATTCTGTATCACGGTAGTTAATCTTCTGATCTGCCTGCATATTCTGTCTAACATTCTTTAATTTTACATTTTTCCCTTAAATAACCTCTTGAAGATGGTTTGGTCAAATAAAAGCGACTATATTTATTCAGATTTTAGCGTTAGTCATTCCTGTCAAACATCTATTTATGGTATGTTATGGAGTTATCTTAGCTTTATAAGGGTCGGTGCTATAGCACTGATACCCATTTTTTCCACCGAATTGTTGCTACATGACTGCGCTACTACATGATGCGATATTGTCAAATCAATTGTATCTGTATTCTATTCATCTGTAAAATCGCTATCACTATCAAATGGAATATCTTTAAAAAATTCAGGAGTCTGATCTTGCATTTGGTTCGGCTCATAATCGGGATCTAGGTCTGAGTCATATCTATGCCATTAACGTATTGTTCATACTCCTCGATTTCGAACAACATTATGATATCTTTGATTCAAAATTTGGATCGTCAAGACGGACACCATCAATTTTACCCCCTTTTGGAATACTATCAGAATCTTTAAATGAACTGCGAGTTGACTCCACTCTGATAAAAGTTTGTAGCTAACATAAATTAATAGGTAAAAGAAAAAAATCCGATTTTCACTAATCGTTATAACTCACCGCAAAAATAATGTCGCTTATTAGACATACGTGTCTGTGAGGCACCTAAATGTTATGTGCGTTACAAGAAATGCGTGTCTGGGAAACACAGTGACTCCGTGAATTTAACCGACTGCCAGGAGACCAGGCACAGGAACTAAATGTGCATTGTTGGTAACTGAAGTAAGACTATGGAGGTACTGAGAGCGGAGACTACCCTAGTATACTCATTGTAACCAATGAATAGAAATGAATAACGATAGGTGTCTATGAGACATATTTCTGTCTAAGGGTTATTAGTTATTTTATTTATTTGTAGGACAGTACCCAAAAAGAATGCAAAAATAATTTGAACAGTTTAAAGAGCTTGAAGGGCAAGTCATACATAATGTTCGTGAAAGGTTTTTAAGTTTCATTTACCTACTAGACCGTATGTGTGTGCTAAAATTCATGGGTATGTTATATAACATCTAAGTACAATAAATAACCTCTCAATATTCAAAAATGTAATATGTGTTTAGTGAGGTTCCCAGGCTACACAATAAACAATAAAATTTTACACTCAAACAACGTAATTGTATGATGCAAGTTATGTTAAAGATGTTTACAGAATAAAGCTGGAGGTAATTGTTTTATATATTCGAACCATTACATTTTTGCTTCCATGTTTTTACTTTGTAATTAAGTTCATTTCCTATTAAAGCTATGTTGCAAACACCATTAAATTAACATGATTGTTTTACTGGAAGTAAGCTAAATTAAAATTTGTTTGATAAAATTTATAAAACTAATTATTGGTATATTCACATATAGAATTAAATGCCCCCTATATGATACCTACTAATAAAAGCAAATAGTTTATTCTTTTCGAAATGATCTCTGTTCATTATATTAAAGTGTAAAGATATATTTGACAATTAAATGTTCCTAATAAATGTTAATGTATGTTTTTTATAAATAGCTGTTTTTTAACAACTGTAAATAATGAATTTCCTTTCATGGAGTTGTAATGATGAACTTAACATAGGAGGGGCATAGACTTAAACTACAGACACTTATTGTGAAATGAATGTTGTTGATATCTATTCTATCCAGTAGTAATAGTCCAAAATATTTATTTTAATAATTGTGGATTTCACCTATTTGCTAAATCTTATTGTATTGAACCAGCTAGCGGGCCAGGAATTACGTTACATAATCCCCACTTTTGGTTTTATACATAGGAATTTCAAGAAAGATGTTAATGTTTTTACTTCCGCTATATTTTATACAGGTGTATTACCTTACTAAATGAGTGGTGGACGTGCCGCCACCTAGTTGCGGAACCAAGTAGTATGTTGTCACGCCAGCTCCAAATAACACAAAGTATTAAAAAAAATAGAGACTGTATACAACTAACTAACAATTTAGAAAATTGTCAGCCCTGTCCCATTTCTCCTACTTGGTTCCTCAACTAGGTGGCGGCACGTCCACCACTCACTTAGTATTGAAAGGTTGGCTACTATAGCTGTGTTACTGTATAGGTGTATTTTTGCTGCAATTAGTATGCCGTACTGAGAGCGAAACCGGTCTACGGTTCTAATTGTTGCGAGGATGCATCTAGCCTTACATACTTTGTCCCTATATTGGGGTAGAAATGGGCCAGGGCTGACAATTTTCTAAATTGTTAGTTAGTTGTATACAGTCTCTTTTTTTAACACTGTGTTATTTGGAGCTGGCGTGACAACATACTACTTGGTTCCGCAACTAGGTGGCGGCACGTCCACCACTCACTTAGTTTTGAAAGGTTGGCTACTTTAGCTGTATTACTGTATAGGTGTATTTTTGCTGCAATTAGTATGCCGTACTGAAGAGCTCTAATGAGAGCGAAACCGGTCTACGGTTCTAATTGTTGCGAGAATGCATCTAGCCTTACAGGTGTATTACCTACACTCGCACACTATGGTATGTTCGAAACTAGAAGAGATACCACTTCGGTTAAATTACGAAAAGTCGCACATTAGTTTTAAATGTCTTTAAAATAATGCGATACTCGCAGCCGTTCCTGGGACATTCTAAAAAAACTAAAAATATCTTTTTAATGCGACATTACTTTTTTTGCAATTGAGATGTACCACTAAAAATTAATATTGCTAGGTCCTAGCATTTCCAATTTCAAAAAACAAATAAAGAACAAAATGGATGAAGCAAAATTTTACACATAAAAAAACTCAGAGAAATTACAAATATAAAATCTTTCTCATATCACCTAAATAGGAAGTTGTCTCTTTATCTTTCTTAATTTTTACTGTTTTTTTTTCATTCGCCTTCCGATCTCCGACTATCCTTAACCAATTTTTAATCGAATCGTTCACCTCTTTCTGTATATTGTAAAGGATTTCACCTCCTTGCAACTTTGAAATGAAACTCTATCAGATAAATGTAAATATCAATGTAAATCCGAAACTCGATTGTGTAATATTTTTCATTATGAGGGGCGAGCGAGTCTAAAGTTAGGTCCTCTTATTCCCACACCTGCTTCCTCCATTTGTTTAGACCCGTCTGTATACGATGCAGATGAATTGTTTGTCAGCCTTGCACTGGCTCTATCCCATGCTTGGCGGTCATTCATAACCACGTCAAATGGAACCATAAAGTCCAGTTTAGCTGGTATTTGACCTGTTGGTTTGGCTCGAACGACTCCAATGGAATAATATCTAGGATCTTCAAGTGGCCAACCAAGTCTCCTGGTTTTTGAAATAGTCTGCTTGAAATAGTCTTGAGGCACTTTGTCCAGCTTCCCTCTTCATTCATATCTGCAGTGGAGTAATATTCAGCATTGTCTCTATTGCAGCCGTAAGTCATAATGCCATGGCTCCCGTTATTCCAAGACAGATCAGCCACTGCAATTTGCTTTGTGTTGAGGCTTGTTCCGTTTTTGTTGGGAATGTGCAGTATACCATCCTGGTATTCAGCCCCCATGTCTCTTCTACAAGTCGACGGCAAGTCCAGTTTTCCATTGTGGCTCCCGAAAGAGTTTTTGTGTGTGTTTTTGGTCTAAAAAGACCCCTAAATATTTAACTTCACTGGAAAATTGTATCTGTGTGTATCAGAGTGGAAGCTTTTAAATTTAAGTTCCTTTTGTTTGTGAATGGGGTAGGAACTGTCTTATGAAAATTGACATTAAGCTCCTCTGTCTCACACCAGTTCCTTACTATATTAAGGGCTGTTTGCCTTAAGCTGGATATTACAGCATCGCGCTTGCTCTCTTCTGTTATGACAATATCACCTGCTTATCATTGGATTATAAACTCTGTTCCGCTCCATGTAGTCATAAGTTTATCAACAACGAGCAACCACAGCAGATATGATAGCAATCCTCCTTGAGGACAACTTTTTGCCGTTGTTACTGTTGTGTTGGTGTCATTTGTGGTAGCCGTGATTACACGGCTTTTTAGCATTGCCTCAATCCATCGTTTAATAGGGAATTCCACTTCCCTTTCTTGTAGAGCCCCTTTGATGTGAGGTGTTGTCAAAGGCACATAGAGTGAATGCACTGACGGCTACTTCCTTAGCGACAACAGTAACACATAGAGCGGCTTTCTTGTTAGGGTTTTGCTTCTAATGTATTAATCTAATGCCTCTTCCATTGTCTTTAGGAGAAAGGATGCAAGGCTAATGGGACGATAGGACTTTGCTTCGTCCACAGGGTGAGGTCCTGTTTTTGGTGTAAACACCACATTTGCCTCTGACTGCGAAATATAGCCCAGATTATTAAACTGGCTTTGAATACTGGTTGCAGATCGGGTTTTAATGTGTCAAAACACCGCTGTAGAAAGGCCGGAAATATGCTGCCAGGGAATTTATAGGGTTTGAAATTCTCTATCGCCCATTTAATCCTGTTAATCTTAAAGATTCTATTTGCCCGTCTATTCCCAACCCTCACTGCGTTTCTCAACCCTTGATCAGTTGAGCTACTCCACTGCAAATTATCTTCCTGTGTTTTTTTAGCCTGGAAAGTGAGTCTGTGGGAGAACTTTAATGCTTTCCTCTGGGCTGTTATTGTATATTCAACATGTGGCTTTTTAAGTAGACCAATGCGGTTTGAATGATCCATTGATAGGGTTTTCTGTCGACGGTGTGCGAGGGCCAATCCATTTATCCCTTTGCAAAACTGTCTCCAAGTTCTCCTTTTGGATCGTCAAAGTTCTTGGTTATAGTATGAGGTTGGGGCTTGTAAGTAAACAGCCTTCTGGTCTCCGCTTTAAGCGGGCCCAGTTTCCTGCATGTCCCATTGGGTTGCCTTTTGCTTAACAGGACAGTTGCTCTCGTGGGCAAACGTTATAATTTGATTATGTGGCTTGAGGCTTCTGCGAGCTGCTCTGCTATGTCCAGATCGCAGTTCAGCTCCTGAACTCCCAGCCGAGGATTCATCTTACAGGCATCCCAGTCGGTTGGCCTGGACACCCTGCGCTCCACCATACACTGATTGCTGCTGCTGTGTCGAACCTCATGGTTTGATGTTCAGACATTGATGGTCCATCTGACACAATCTAGTTTCTTCTTGCATGTGTTATAAATGATATATATATATATATATATATATATATATATATATATATATATATATATATATATATATATATATATATATATATATATATATATATATATATGATCGCGTTTATGAAGATAGGCTGATTACCTCTGTTGGTAATGTCTATGTCATTGGCAGACAAGTAGTCAAATAGACACTCACCTCTCTTATTAGTGACTGTACTCACTCGTATTAAGTGATGGTGAACATTGGCGTCACATCCAATGATAAAATGCCTAGTTATTTCCTTGCACCACGTGATGAGGCGTTGAACTTCCTCTGTAGGAGGCTGACTTTCATCATCCCTGGGAAGGTAGTCTCAGGCTTTTTCTTCCCCTTAGGATATTTCTCCCATCAGTCGCCATAAGCCTTTTTCTTTACCAGCTTTTCTGTCGACTTTGTAGCCAAAGGGGCTGTGGTCGGATCTTTTATGGATTTACCCCAGTCGTTGAGCATGTACTGCTTTGACTTAGGTTTCTTCCCTTTAGGCTCCTTAGCCCCTTCTTTATTTTAGAAGCTTTTGCTACGTCATGAGAGACCTCCTTCTGCAGAGGCAATATGCAAACTCTACGTCAGGAGCTCGCGACCTGATTCTATTCCAATTTTCATTTTTTATTTTTTTGGTTACTCATTGGTTCCCACGAGAAGCTAGATTTCAACCGCGTCAGAGCACCGCAGACGCAGGAGGGCAAGTGAATGCCGATGTTCGCACAGATGTGATTAAGCTACTCCCTAATCATGCAATCTTCGGCCTATGCTGTTCTATCTTGATTTGGGGAGATTTTTATTGTGGTTCCTTCCACTTTGCCGGCCAAATAAGGCAAGCCCCCACACTAAGCAACCTTTTGCTCTACAATCACCGAGTTCCTAACAACGGTGTATACCAGGCAGGTTTCCAAAGATGGCCCTTTGTGCCGCCGCACCCAGGGACCACGGCAAAAGCTGCCAGTTCTCCATGGCCGCTGCAGAACACCGATCTCTCCTCCATGCTGTGCTTCCTGGTATTTTGGTAGGGATGTAGAAACGAGTACGGTAATATGGATAAGGGAAAAGAGCATATTGGCAAGAAAGGAAATAGTTAAATAGAACAGCAGACAGCTCGCGTCGCTGGCTGTCCCATGTTGTATGGTAAATTCAGATAAGTGGTGATGCTATTAACTTTTTAATGTTAAATTTCACACGATTTTTCCAAATCTTATTGTTCGCTGCTAGGGTATCGCAATATTTTGTCTGTGTATTGAAACGGCCCAAGCTAACTAGATGTCAATACACCCTTGTGTTGCAATAAGAAATCATTTAATATTGCACGACCAAAACAGAAGTATTTGGAAAGTCGTTATGAAATGATCACGAAATATACATTTTTCTTGAAATTTCTATTTTAACTTAGCTCCGATTTGATTTATATGATTTAGAAGAAATAAAAATGGTGCTGTAATTGTGAATAAAAATGTGATATAGAAGTGTTGCGTTATTTAGTGTACTAGATTTTCATAATTGGATGATATATATAATATTGTATTTACAATATTTTTAAATCGATTTGTCGTAATAATTTAACTAGCATGTTTATATTACATCGACATAATAAATATTTTGATGTTGTGAAATGTAATAAAAGCATTATTGTAACTCTGTACAAATTGAATATAAAAGTTTTAAAGGCAACAGTATTACCTTTTATTTACTTAGTGTCCTTTAATATTTTTTCAATTGAAGTACGTAATATTTTGCAGTTTTCATTATTTGCACTCTAGTCGTTATTCTGCATGTTTATACAGGATATCGCCCGTAGTTGGATTCCTAACATAAAAATAATAAGACTTTTTTCGCAGCTACAAGGTGTTAAAGAATGTTTTTGTTTTGGTTTATTCCGAATGTCTCCAAAATTGAAAGGTAAAAGACTCCTTTTCTTGTGTTAGCACAGTAAGGTTGGGGTTAGGTTAAATTGTGAGTGGGCCACAACGGTCCCTCCACTGCGGCCCTGAGGTTTATTGTGGCACACGCCCAATTGTCTTATATTTCGCCCAACAAATCCAGCCTCCTACAGAGGTCAACAATTTTTGTGGGCGCAAGTTGCTCCAGATCTTCTGCTGCAAGCTTTTGTCTTGCCAAAGAGCAGGTGTCTTGTCCTGTACGCAGCAGGACAGGAACATTGCAGGTGCTCTGATGTTTCGTCACTCTCCATACACAGCCAGCACTTAGTCTTTTGACCGAGACCAATTCGGTGCATGTGGTGACGCAAGCGGCAGTGTCCTGTATCGAGGCCGACTAGAGTTCTCAGTTGTTGTATGTTTAACTCTAGACGTTTTTTAGCCCTTGACTCTGAAACACCATTTATGAGAGTGTGCTAATCCTGGAAGATTTTTCTTTGGTGGAATGTCATTTTATCTGTCCAGGTATTTAAGATTCGTTTTGCTATGCATGATGATATCCCCAACATAGGTTCTGGTCCGATAAAGTCCTCCCGGGCACCACACCTGGCAAGCGCGTCGGTCGCTGCATTGCCATCAAGGTCCAAGTGACCCGCTATCCAGACCAGCGACACCTCATTCCAACTGCCTATTTCGTTGAAAGCAGATTTACAGCTCCATACTATTTTTGAATTGCAACGGTAGAAACCAAGTGCCTTTATTCAGTGCTGTCGGTGCGGCAAAGCCGCGGACGAGCCCTGAGGGAGAGAAAAAGTGCCTTTATTGCAGCTTGGCTATCTGAATATATTTTTATCGATTTGTGTGTGCACTGGTTTTGTATAACGTCCCTTGTACACATCTCGATGGCATACGCTTCTGCCTGGTGTATGGTTGCATACTTTCCGAGGCTAGTTGATATTCTTGCATTGGTGTTGTTCCTATATGCGCCAGCTCCTGTCCCCCTACCGGTTTTGGAGCCGTCAGTGTACCAGCAGAGATCTGCCCTCAATAGGGTCGTTTGGTTTCGTTCCCATTCCTCCCTTTCTGGAAGGACGGTCTGAAAAGACAGATCTCTACTAATCTTTGGAGGCATCAGGTCCGAGATCATTCCCAGAACCTCATGACTCTCAATGTCATCAAGGAGTCCGAACCCTCCCAAATTGGTTGCGTTCGGCATGCTGTAGGCCGTTTGTTTTCATCTCTACCTTGTCCACCTAGCCTTCCTCTCCAGCTAAATGTGAAGAGGTAGAATGTTTAGAAAGACTTTCAAAGCGGCTAATGGAGCGGTGCTTCTCGCGCCCGTTATCATCAGACAAGCTTGTCTCTGTAGCTGAGCCAGTTTGGCCCTCGCAATACCAGTAGCGCCTTAGGCCACCAAACTATAACTCCATAGGTTATCATCGGTCTGATAACCACTACATAGAGCCGCTACATCTGTTGTGGGCTTGTTCCCCAGTTGTTTCCACAGATTATTTGGCATATCCACAGGGACAGTTCGGTGCCTGGACCTCAACCTCCTACAGGATAGCCAGCAGATCGTCCACAAAGAGGGACCAAAGCAGGGGGATAATACTCCTCCCTGTGGGCACCCCCTCGAGACCTGAACTGACCACGTCTCCCTGCAACGAAGTAATAATGGTCCGATTGTGCAGCATGCTACCGATCCAGCCATAAATGGTAGGTGCCGCCCCTCTAGCTACAGCAGCTTCGTAGAGGGAGTTAGGTAGTGCATTGTTAAATGCTCCTTCAATGTCGAGAAAGGAAGCCACAGCCACCTCCCTGTTACCCAGGGAGTGTGTGGTTTTCTCAACAAGGTTATTAAGTGCTAACTCAGTAGATTTGCCAGTTTGGTAGGCATACTGGCGGATATTGAGGGGGTTATTGCTTAAGGTATTCCCCCTAATGTGTCCGTCCAGCATGTTTTCCAATCCCTTCAGGAGGAATAGAGTAACACTCAGCGAATTGGGTAGGGGGTCATTACGTACCAATTTGGGAATACATACACCCCTAATCATCGTCCATCTGGATGGAACTTTGTGATGAATGATCTGCCTGAACTAGCTGTGTTAGTGAGAAATAGAATGTGGTTTCAACACCATGGTGCACCGGCGCATATTGCGGCTGATGATAGGGAGTACCTCTCGAAAACACTCGGTCATCGATTGATGTGGCAGTCCAGTAGCATTGACACAAGATCCTCTGATTTGAATCCTTTAGATTTTTATCTATGGGCACAAAGAGAAGCTTATTTACAAGACACCAGTACAAATATTTGATGAACTTTTACAACGCATAGAACTGACATTTCTAAAAATTCCTCGCATTTGTGCCAGAGTAAGAAGATCTTTGCACTGACAATTGAGGGTTTGTAATGATGCTGCAGGTGGTCAGTTTCAACCCCCTTTAACCCTGCTGTTATTCCATTCAGGTGTTTTTAACTAGTAAATAGTTTAAATTAAGGACCTTAAAAATGTTTTAAAAAATCAATACACTCGATAACACAATATAATTGCATTTATTTCATAAAAGAGATCGCAATCGACAAAATATCAAGAGGTAACTTTTAATAGGCGTTAAACGGCCTACATAACTGTGGTAACAAAAGGAAAAAAGTCAGTGGCGCACAAGTTTTGTTTAGAAAATTTTTAGAGTAGTAGCACATAATACGCACGCCCCTGATGAAGCTGTCCACACTTTTTTAACAGTAAAATAACTTTTACCTTCGAAATTACTTTCGGATTGCTGCAGTCGTTTTGGAGAAATTTGGAATAAACCAAAAAAATAAAAAATCTTAGCTACGAAATCGGACGTATGTCGATATAAAAAAAGGTCTTTTTTACGTGAGAAATCTAACCACGAGCGATGGCACATGTTTTTTGAAACACTGTATACAGTAGTGGGTAGTATTGCACCATTTGGATTATGCAGAAACGGTTTGACATTTGTTGGGTTTAAATTTTACATAAATACCCATATTTTGATGTGAGTTTCTTTTGTTTTGTGCGAGTGGTGTTTGTCAGAGGCTGCCATCTTAAATTTTCTTAATAGGCAACTTAGGTTTAACTTAGTGTCATTTGGCAGGTAAATGATTATAAATACAATACAGTATATAATATGGTTGTAATAAACCTCATGGGTTTCCTTCCCCCAGTGTTTTCATTAGGCAACGTGATGTCAGGGCAGGTCAGTTGGGAGGATTGTATAAAAACAGCACGTCAGGAAGGTCTTTTATTTCACAAGAGTTAATTTTTTCTACGAAAATTAATCACTAAAAATACGTAAAAACTATTATATATATATATATATATATATATATATATATATATATATATATATATATATATATATATATATATATATATATATATATAAGAACATTAATGGGATGCTTTACAAGCTCGGCACAGGAGACTATGGAAATTTTACTCCAGACGCACTTCCCCGGCTGTAACATAATAAACCAATCACCTCCGGACTAGGAACACTCAGAAATAGAGGCGCCTAATAGGCGGGCATCTAGTATAGACTGGACAGTCGCTAAAGAGATGGTTGCTTGGAGCAAAATTAGATGGGCCATTAACAGCAAGGGATAGACATACTGGCGCCGACGCTTACCCCCATTATGAGGGACAACCTGGCTCAGAGGTACGTTCCGAGGGCATGGAGACTGGCCAGGGTTGTATTCATTCCTAAACCTGGGCGTCCAACAGACTAGGCAAAGTCCCTGAGGTCAGTAAGTCTCATGTCCTTCTTGCTAAAAACAGTGGTCGGCCGGCACGTTAGGGGCGGTGTACTGGAAGCATATCCCCTACACTGCGGACAATATGCATACAGAGCAGGAGTCTCAACAAAAACAGCACTGCACCAACTGGTGCTGAAACTGGAGAACAGGGGAGGTGGCGCTGTGGGCCTTCCTAGACATAGAGGGCACCTTCAGCAACACCCAATCGGATCGGTTCTGGTACCTGTCAGGGAGCCTGTAATAGAGGAGACCTGCTGCAGGTGGAACGGTTCCATGCCCAGGGACAGGGCGGTGTTCACCTCACTCGCGGGAGGGACTCTGCTGGCAGGGCTCGCGGCGGGGTGTCCGCAGGGAAGCGTTCTGTCTTCCTTCCTCTGGTGCCTAGTCGTGGACGGCCTACTGGGGTGGCTCTCGGAAGGGGGGTATGAGGTACAGGGCTATGCGGACGACATTGTCATCATAGTCCAAGGAAAGGTTACAGTCAGTGTGGGAGCGCATGCAGAGAGCACTGAAAGTGGTGGAAGGGCGGACGGTTGGTCAACGGCTGGGCGTAGGCCCCGAGAAAGCAACTGTCATACCGTTTACAAGGAGGAGGAAGTGGAAGAGCCACAGAACTCTCACTATACAGTAGGAACATTCCAATGGCCAGGGAGGTAAAATATCTTGGGGTCGTACTGGACTCTAAGCTAACCTGGAATGGTCACGTTGAAAAAATACTGCGTAAGGCAGTCATGACCTTAGCTGTCATTAGGCGGCTGTATGAAAAAACATGGGGACTAAGACCTAGTATGGCCCACTGGCTGTACACAAGCGTGGTCAGACCATCGTTAACATACGCTGGTGGCCTAAGGTGGCATAATCCAGTGCCAAAGAAAAACTAGTCAATATCCAAAGGATGGCTTGCCTAGGCATCACAGGCGCCATGTCTTCAACCCCAACAGCCGCCATGGATGTGTTGCTGGATCTACCCCCCCCCCCCTCAACACTTAGTTATTATGGGGGAGGCCAGGCTAGGAATATACAGACTAGCCTGCAATGGTAGACTGAAGATCAACCCAGGCTTCAGGGGCCACTGCAATATTAAGGAGATCGTGAAGGAGCCCATGCTTGAAATGAGGTCAGACTTCGTGAGCCCGCGAATCTGCAGGGAAAACAACTCTACAGTGGAAATCCCCGACCGCGAGGCATGGCGGGTGGAGACGCTGGGCATACCACGGGACGCGCTCGGCTGGTGAACGGACGGATCCGGCGGGGAGGGTGGGACGGTCCAGGTGTTTATTTGGAAAGACCAAGGGTAAGTCATAGTATTTCCCTCGGAGCCCATGCAACGGTCTTTCAGGCCGAAATGTAAGCCATCCTTCACTCGGGGTCAAAGGCAATAAAGAAGCTGACAGTCTCACGAAGAGAGGGTCAGCAGAACCATTTATGGGACCAGAACCGGCTCTGGGCGTGATAAAGAGCCATTCCAGGGGAGCTATTAAGTCCTGGGTCAAAAACCAACACAAGGTGTACTGAGCAGACTGTCCAGGGCTCAGATATGGAAAGTCAATAATTGACAAACCCGGTGCAAAGAGAGCTGTGGAGCAGCTAAATCTTAGCGGAGGACAGCTCAGAAACATAACAGGTCTCTTGACGGGACACATGGCCGTCAAGAAACACCTGCTTAATATGGGGCGGTTCGAGGGGGACCTCTCATGCAGACTCTGCGGCGAGGGGGAGGAATCAGCCCAGCACATCTTGTGCAAGTGTAAAGCTCTGGACCGCAAAAGACAACTGATCTACGGTCAGTCTAGACCGGAGACATTGCATTATAAAACTTCACCCTACCAATCGCTGTGCAGGCTAGTTCAAGGCACAGTGATTTTGGAATGGGTGGAATAAAAAGACTAAGGGCATGCACAATAAGTCTAAGGTTGCAGTGCTATCGGGGCAGCAAAGCTGCGGACGAGCCCTGAGGAAGAAAAAAAATGAATACATTAATGTGTTTGTGTACTCCTGGACACATATGTGTCTTCACTATTTAAAACCTCAACACCATCATCTGCCATGCTAACTTCAACAGAATGGGAAGCAAACCCATCAATTATTTTCTGGTCTATCCAGTGAAATGGGATCTTCTGCAGTACCAGAAAAATCTACACTTGAGGAACCTGGTAATAACCTACAAACATTTACTTACGATAACGAATTTAATTCTTTAATTTACGTACCTTTTTTGATTTTTGTTTTGGGCAAAATTTAGTTTTTTTGTGGCTCCCCACTGGTAATATTTGCGATAGAATAGCCCCTTTCTTCAAACGTCTATATCTTTCAGCTAATGAAATCAAACAGTTATTTAGTATTGCAATTTTTCTGTAAAACATTACTACCTACTTTTGAGAAATCCTCTTCCAGAAAATGTTCACTACAAACGTTCATATATTTTCTAACTGGTGTCGCGATACTCAGAGCATATTTCCACATTTTACACAACTGTTCATTTTTGAGAGGATGTTACGCATTGAAATATTATCAGGCAAATATGAGCTGCACTGTGATTGCATTTGATAGTCATTACCAAAATCAAATAAATAACTGTCAGGCTATGTAAACAATACTAAATTTCAAATGTTTTCCCCACTTTTTGTAGTTCATGATCCGCCTGCAGATGTCAGCCACTTCACTGATTTTTGCGAATATATTAGTAACAGTGTACCATATTTTATGAAAACAGCTTTGTAATTTCAAAAAGTAAAAACATATTCAAAAAAAACTCAAAAAGTTTATGAACTTCCTCTTCCGATTTTCCTGGCCAACGAACCTCTCAAGCTATTTACATACTTGACAAGATATAATCATACACAAACAGCTTTATGACCAGTATTGAAAAAAAAATATGAAAAGTTGCAATTTCCTTTAGAAAAATTCACCACATTTTTTACAGAAATCGGCTCTAGTAATGCTAAACTAAATTTTATTTTTCACAAAAATTCGGCAACTTTTTTTTTACAATACCTTATTAAACATTTATTATTAATTACCAACATTTTACACAAATATTACAAAAATGAGTTCTACCAAAACACTACAAAAATTTCTGCGAAAACTTTTCAAATTCAGCCCATATTTCAGAACGTCTATATATGGCAGTTCGATTTTTGCGACGAATAATACAAACAAAAACCTCTCTGAATGCGTCAATTTCATGGGGCTCTGCTACCTATTGAAAAACGCCGTATCATAATTTGTGATATGTGCCAAAAAACGTACAAAGTTGCAAAACAATTGAAATAACTCAAAAAGGATGAACGATATCAATTTTTTTTTCTTACAAGCATGCATTATACTTCGATGGAAAATGCAAAGACGCAATAGCATTAGCGGTGTTCTATTAAAAAGAAAGTCTGTATCACCAACGACTTACGGGCACCCCTGTGATTGTCAAAATAGGTTTATAAGATGCAACTCGAGACACCCTATAATTAACGTATATCTCTCATATATTTTATAACAAAGGATATTTTGAGTTTTACTGTAGAAATGTGGCACCCTGTATATATGTGTAACCAGACAAAAACTAAAACTGACCCCGTATCTAGCGGTTCTAGTTAGCACTCATTTGAAGAAATCTTTTTAAAATTCATAAGTCGCGGTCTTCTCATAACGAATTTTTTCTACGAAAATTTGCAAAAATTATAGACTCTTAACCCACAAACTCTATAGCTGGAACTTCTGCGACAGCATTAGACAAAGGGTCTATTTGAAATGGACTTTCCGTAAATATTTTAGTGAAATGAAGGACTACGATGATTGAAGCTGAAATTTAAGCCTTTGTAAAACACTATTACATTTCTTCTACATAACCCGTATTCGTTTTAGATTCTTTGTCTGAAGATTGCAAATTTTGACGTTTTTCTGTTAATTTCAGAGATCTAAATTAGCATGTAGGGTAAGTTTGATTGTAGAAACTTGTGTACCAAATCTGGTTGTCATAGCTTTGTTATTTTCATAGATACAAAAAAAAATCCAAAAGAAAACCCCAAATTTTCCCGGAAAACTGGTCAAATTTTTTTGACTAATGAACTTATCCAAGCCACTTACCAAAGGAAGGTACCTACCAAATGTGATCAAAATCGGCCCATTATTTTTAAGTTATCAGTACGATACATACATATATATATATATATATATATATATATATATATATATATATATATATATATATATATATATATATATATATATATATATATATATGGGTAGTTAAGAAAGGTTTGCAGTTGGAAAAGTATTATAGAGTGATTATTATTAATTGTAAATGGAGGTATGAGGTGAAACATTAGAAGAACGAAATGGAAGAGGAAAGAAGTTTTGTGGAATGTCAAAATTTTAAGGTTGTTGAATTTGGAGTGTTGTCAAGCAGTTTTGGATGCAACTATATATAAAATTATGTTAATATTCACCACAAGTCTTAGACTTATTGAATAAACATGTTGTATAATTTTAAGCAATAAAGGTAATAATAATAATATATATATATATATATATATATATATATATATATATATATATATATATCTATATATATATATATATATATATATATATATATATATATATATATATATATATATTAGTGAATTTTTCGTTATACAAAAAATTCGCTAAAAACTGCTAACCTGAAGTATGAGAATAAATCTTTGGTTTCTCCAGTCTTCATAACGTTTAAATCAGGGCCACTGATAAAAGCTGAATAAAACAATATGTATCTCAAAAACCTTTATTTATTCTAATTGTTTATCAGGTATTAAAATATAATATGTATATTTTATAAAAAATATAAATGCCTACATTGAGATTGTACCTAGTTTTTCTTTTGTGATTGTTGATAACTGCAAAAAAAAAGATTTCAAATTATGTTTTAGATGTAACTTTTTTTTACAGTATAATAAATATCTGAATGTAAGTAATGTTTGCCTAACAACAGTTTCACCAACTAAGGGCAACGAAAATCAATAAACAAAAGTGTTTTCAATTATATCATTTTTTAAGTTTACAATGGACTGACATTTAAATTCATTTATTGTTGTTGTTCTAACTTTCTAAAACCCTGCCATATTAAATACAGACGTTGGCTTTTTCTCTGGCTTATAGATGGATCAATAAATGATGAGAGAACTTTTTCGAAAAAGAATGACATGGATCGTATGGTATAGTTGTGTCTGTATAAGTATGCCATCGAGATGTATGCAAGGAAAATTATACAAAACCAGTGCACACACAAATCGATAAAAATATATTCAGATAGCCAAGCTGCAATAAAGGCTCTTGGTTCCTACCGGTGCCATTCAAAGACGGTATGGAGTTGTAAATCTGCCCTTAACGAATTGGGCAGCTGTAATGAGGTGTCGCTGGTCTGGATACCTGGTCACTCGGACCTTGATTGAAAAGTAGCGGCCAACGTGCTTACCAGGGGTGATGCCCATGAGGACTTTAACGGACCAAAATACCTGTGCTAGGGATATCATCATGCACAGCAAAACGAACCTTAAAGACCTGGCCCGCTAGAATGACAATCCAGCAATGGCAAAATCTGTCAGGATTAGCATACTCTAAGGCCTTTATAAATGGTCTTTCAGCATCAAGGGCTAAAAAACTTCCAGAGCTAAACAGACAACAACTGAGAACTCTAGTCGGCCTGTATACAGGACACTGCCGCTTGCGCCACCACATGCACCGAATTTGTCTCGGTCAAGAGACTGAGTGCCGGTTGTGTAGAGAGAGTGACAAAACAGCAGAGCACATGCTATGTTCCTGTCCGGCTACGGACAGGACAAGACCTGACCTGACCTGCTCTTTGGAAAGACAAAGCTTGCACCAGAAGACTGGATCAACTTTCGCCCACAAAAATTGACAACCTCTGTAGGAGGCTGGATATGTTGGGAGAAATATAAGACAATTAGGCGTGAGCCACAATAGGCGTGAAGGTCGCAGTGGAGGGACCGTTGTGGCCTACTCACAATTTAACCTAACCTGTATAAGTAGATTTCCTACATAGTATATAAAACTCAGCATACTTGTATTTATGGAAACTAAGAAAAGTAAATTTCAACATCAGAAGATTCACATAATATTATTTTTGGTTACAGATACGTGGCAGTAAGGGAGCCGGTATAATGCTGAATAAAAAGTCTATTGCATGTTTAAGGAATTATAAA
This sequence comes from Tillus elongatus, assembly GCA_964006375.1. NCBI lineage: Eukaryota > Metazoa > Arthropoda > Insecta > Coleoptera > Cleridae > Tillus > Tillus elongatus. The sequence continues at coordinate 239,530,126 of OZ023262.1, forward strand.
TGTGTTTCCTAAAGAATAACATGGGTATGGATGAAAACGAGTATAACTAGAGTATTTTTGGTTACCTGCTATACACTTACAAACGGCGACAGTGACCGAGAGAGAGGGAGAGAACTTCTGAAAAGACATGAATGAAGTACTAGACATGGGTCAACCACGTGAAAGAATAATTGTCGTCAGAGATATGAACATAAATTTCCGACAATTTGGCTGTGCTATCCTTGTCTTTTGGGTTACCTAAAAAGTTTTTTAAGATATTTTGCGTCAAAAATGTTATATATATATATATATATATATATATATATATATATATATATATATATATATATATATATATATATATATATATATAATTTGCAAACATTTTTTCAAATTTCAAGTCGGGATCTCCCCTTTAGTGATTTTTTTCCACGGAAATTCACTAATAACAGTAGTAAAACATGTTTTCAATTACTAAATAATTCATAAGATAAAAATTATGGTGTTTATGATATTAATATAAATAAATTACAGTTTGAGAATTCATATATCTGTAAGTTGGTAAATTAAATGCAAATCTGGCCCTAATATTTTACAAAATTGTTAGTTGGTTGTACATAGTCTCTATATTATAACATTTTGTGTTATTTGGAGCTGTCTTGACAGCATACTACCTGGTTCCGCACCGAGATGGCGACCCTGTCTTACATCTCACAATGTTCTAGGAGGCTGGCTACCATAGCCGTTTTACTGTATAGGTGTGTTCTTGCTGTATTTAGTATACCGTACTGACGAGCTCTAATTAGAGCGAAACTGGTCTGCGGTTTAAATTATGGTGAGAATACATCTAGCCTTACAGGTAAGTTGATTAAACCGGAAGTTGCTATTGGCGATGGAAAGTGCAGCTTATCAAATACAGGCAGAGATGTGCAAAATTCATCATTTCATATGTATAAAGGATTATGATGCATGGGACAGAAAATTAGGCTTTGACTAACCAAGAAATGTGGACATGAAGAAAAACTCTGGACGCAGCAAGTGCGTTATGGTAGTGAATTTTCATTAAAATGTTTTTAATAGGATATTTTTTTTTAAGAAGGCATCGGAGAAAGGGTCTACTTGAAATGAATTTTCTGTAAATATTTTAGTAAAATGAAGGGCAATGACGGTTGTATCTGAAACATAAGGGTTCGCAGAATACTCTTCTTGCATCATTTTCTTTTCACAATCCGTATTTGTTTCACGTTCTTTGCGTAAACATTGCCAATTTTGACGTTTTAAATTTTTGTACATGGTTCACTCTTTATAATACAAATACGCGTACCAAATTTGGTTGCCCTCACTTAGTTATTTCCGGAGATATAAATTTTTTTAGAAAGAAAACACAAAATTTTCCGGGAAAACCTTGTCCGATTTTCCTGGCTAACAAACATATCCAACCCACTTGCAAAAGGAAGGTACTCACCAAATTTGATCAAAATCGGTCTATTATTTTTTGAGTTGTCGGTACGATATATATATATATATATATATATATATATATATATATATATATATATATATATATATATATATATATATATATATATATATATATATATATATATATATATATATATATATATATATATATATATACGGATCTCCCCATTAGTGAATTTTTTAAAGAAAATTCCCTAAAAAAGAAAATTTGAATCACCAACGACTTATGGGCCAGCCTGTAATTGTGGAAATATTTTTTAAGATGTAGCTGAAGACACCCTATAATTAATGTATAATTTTTTTTCCGTATCTTGCATAATAACGGATATATTGGACTTTGAATATTTTTTACGAAAATTCGACAAAAATGATATACCATTAACCGATAAACTCTATAGCCAACACTACTGCCAAAGTATCAGAGAAAGGGTCTACTTGAAATGAATTTTCTGGGAATATTTTAGTAAAATGAAGGACAATGACGATTGAAACTAAGACTTCAGGCTTTGTAAAACATTGTTCTTGAGACATTTTCCTTCCATAGCTTATATTATTTTCAGGTTCATTGCCTAAATATTACCAATTTTGACGTTTAAAATAGCGACTTTGACGTTTTGAGGAAAATCCAAATTTATTTTTCTTGAAATGCATGTAACTTTTTTGTCCTTTAACTGACAAAGCTAAATTTTGGTAGGTAGCTTACCTATAATGATGTTAACGCGCGTATAAAATTTGGTTGCCCTTACTTTGTTAATTCCGGATATATAACTTTTTTAGATTTTTTTTGAAAGAAAACACAAAATTTTCCGGGAAAACCTGGGCGGATTTTCCTGACCAACGAACTTATCCAAGCCACTCGCGAAAGGAAGGTAGTCACCTAATTTTATCAAAATCGTTCCATTATTTTTTTAGTTATAGGTGTGAAACATAAATATATAAACATATATATATATATATATATATATATATATATATATATATATATATATATATATATATATATATATATATATATATATATATATATATATATATATATATATATATATATATATATATATATATATATATATATATATATATATATATATATATATATATATATATATATATATAAAGTCTGAAACCGACCTCGGATTTGGGTTCCAGGGGTCCTAAATAGCGCTCATTTGAAGAAATTTTTTCAACATTCAAAAGTCGAAATCTCTTCATTAGTGCGTTTTTTTTAAAAGAAAATTCACTAAAAGAATCATCAAAATGGGTTCACCTAGAAAAAAGTTCTGAGGTAACACACATAAAAAAACATACAGGCGAATTGAGAACCTCGTCCTTGTTTGAAGTCGGTTAAAAAAAAGCAAATAAAAGGTATTTGGGCTTGTCCGGGATTTGAACCTGGGAGCTCCCGCACTCTAAGCGGAAATCATACCTCTAGACCAACGAGTCAGTTGTTGGAGCATTGTTTTAATGTCGTATTCCAGCGGGCGTTGTAATTATTTTAGTCATAATTAATGTTTAATCATTTATTTATATATAAAAAATCGTTTTTTGGTCAACCTTATAGGTTAATAGCAAATTGAGCTATTCAAATATTAAGCATTTGATCAAAATTCGCTACCATAACGCACTTACTGCGTCCAGAATTTTTGTTCTTACAAACATGCATTATATTTCGATGGAAAATGCAAAAATGCAATAACATAATAACAGATATATTGGGCTGTATTGATTTTTTTAACGAAAATTCTACAAAAATTATATACTATTAACGATAAACTATATAGCTAAGGCTACTGCCAAGCATCAGAGAAAGGGTCTATTTGAAATGAATTTTCTGGAAACATTTTATTAAAATGAAGGACAATGACGGTTGACACTAAGACTTCAGGGTTTGTAAAACATTCTTCTTGAGACATTTTATTTCCATAGCCCGTATTAGATTCAAGTTCTTTTCCTAAATGTTGCCAATTTTGACGTTTAAATCGCAACTTTGACCTTTTGTGAAAAACCTCAATTTATTTTTGTTTAAATGCCTATAACTTTTTTGTTCTTTGACCTACAGAGCTAAATTTTGATGTAACTTGCCTATAATGATATAAACCCGCGTATAAAATTTGGTTGCCCTTACTTTGTTAATTTTGGAGATATAAATTTTTTTCGAAAGAAAACACAAAATTTTCCGGGAAAACCTCGTCGGATTTTCCTGGCTAACTAACTTATCCAAGCCACTTGCAAAAGTAAGGTACTCACCAATTTTGACGTTTAAAATCGCGATTTTGACGTTTTGAGGAGAACCCAAATTTATTTTTCTTTGAATGTCTGTAACTTTTTTGTCCTTTAACCTACGAAGCTAAATTTTGGTAGGTAACTTGCCTCTAGTTATATAAACCCGCGTATGAAATTTGGTTGCCCTTACTTTGTTAATTTTGGAGATATAAATTTTTTTCGATTTTTTTCAAAAGAAAACACAAAATTTTCCGGGAAAACCTCGGCGGATTTTCCTAGCTAACGAACTTATCCAAGCCACTTGCGAAAGGAAGGTATGTGCCAAATTTTATCAAAATCGGTCCATTATTTTTTAAGTTATAGGTGTGACACATATATATATATATATATATATATATATATATATATATATATATATATATATATATATATATATATATATATATATATATATATAAACATATAAAGTCTGAAACTGACCTCGGATTTGGGTTCCGGGGGTCCTAAATAGCGCTCATTTGAAGAAATTTTTTCAAAATTCGAAAGTCGGGATCTCCTCATTAGTGAATTTTTTTAAGAAAATTCACTAAAATTACAACAGCAAGGTAGACTAAGAGAAAGACTAATAAAAATGTGCTAGAAAAGGTGAGACAAGCAAGAAACTCGCTGAAAAAAATTGAGAGAAAAGCAAAATTTAGATATAAGAGTTTTCGCATAACGTGTGCAATATACAACAATGTTGACTTACAGCCAATCATTGCATGTTTTCATTTTCAACATCCTCAGTTCCTAAGTGCCCCACAGCTTAAAGTGTTACCACAATTCTTTTAAGCTACCTATAATAACATTCTGAGAACATTATTTAAAGGATACATACTTACTTGGAATAAAAAGAGCTTTTGGAATAAGTTATGGTTGCAAGGACGAATTTAAGCTGGGATGATGATCCAGTATTATAATGATTTTTTAAATATCACAGTACTTATAGATATTATTACAAAATAAACTATTATTTTCATAACAAAATATAATAAGCACAATTTGGAGAACACAATTCGTCACAATACAGTTTTCCGACCCGACGATCGTTTAGCTAACCAAGTTAGCGTCATCAAGGGGATAAGTAAACTGACACTCACAAAATATAATAACAAACAAAAGAATTATGGCAAAGCTGTTTTGCAATAAGAATATCTTAGAATGAAATTTGACTATTAAACTGACACAGGTAAATTTGCAGATTACCTGCCGAATGCTTTTCAGAAAATTGTTTCCAGAAACATGTCTAGGACCCTCCCTGGATGCACAAGCCACAAGAAAAATTTCTTATTCACACCCACAAGGAAGTTACGGGACCAGGAGTGAATAGGGGTGCTGGGTGGGGTAGGTAGTAAAAAAGAAATATGAGCAGAAAATGCGAAGATGCGAAGAAGACGGCGTGAAAGCTGTCTTTTTCACATCTTGAAGCCAAATCCCCCAGAACGTCTGCCTACCCTGCTCAGCACCCCTATTCGCCCCAGGTCCCGTAATTTCCTTGGGGGGAATGAACAAGATATTTTTCTTGTGGTTTATGCAACGAGGGTGATTGTATGCACACGAGAGGGGGAGGAAGATGAAGCTCCACCAGCCCCCGCCCGCCCCTTTGTCGCAAGCGGAACGCTTATAGAGGGGAGGAGTGCTTGGTCATGGGCATTTTCCTTCCCCTCTCGCTTGCATACAACCACCCTCATTGCATAAACCACAAGAAACATTTCTTGTTTACACCCTCCAAGGACGTTATGGGGCCTGGGGTGAATAGGGTTGCTGTGCGGGGTAGGCAGGGTTTGAGGAGGATATGGCTTCAAGATGAGAAAATACAGCTTTCAATCCGCTTTCTTCACATTTTCTGCTCATATTTCCTTTTTACTACCTACCCCGCCCAGCACCCCTATTCACTCCTGGTCCCGTAACTTCCTTGGCGAGTGTGAACAAGAAATGTTTCTTGTGGTTTGTGCATTATAGGGGGGGGGGGTGTCCTAGGCATGTTTCTGAAAACATTTTTTTGAAAAACTGCAAATTTACCCTGAAACATTAATTTTGCAGTGCAGTTTCACTTGGTGTTATTAATATCTAACCATGAGTGATAATCTACTTCTTATTTATCATTTTATAAATCCTACTACACAATATTTATGATTTCCATTATTTCATCTATGACTTTAGATTGTGAAGTCTGTCAACATAAAAAAACTTACTCGTAAGCCCTGTAGAATTGGACTAATTGGGTTGCTGCTACAAAAAAATTTACACTAAACAACCCATAATTTTTTGGTATGATTACAAGTGAATAGCGTGACCAAATGGCACCTGTTACTGCAAGTGCTACAGTTTGTCGCATACTGATTTTCTCTGCTGGTCGGGCTAGATCACTTATGCCTGCAATTACCAATCCCTAGAATACAATAATAATCTAATTAATCAGCAACTAATTACTAAAACATGGTAATACTAAAACAATAACGCATAAGTACCGTATAATGGAGATATATCGAACACCACAGGTGATACCGTACAAAATCAACATTCATCAAATTCTGCAACTTATCTTCTCCGATAGGCAACTTACAATACCAAAACCTGTTAGATGTGCTGCCTAATATGCCAGTGTTGTTGTTCACTCCTTCCTTCTACGCGATTAGAAAAAAGTTTTTACGGTGCTGTTGATCCAATCGTAGGCAAGATATTTACGTCAATTTTTTTAATGCCATCAAAACCTCTTCATATCTTAGTAAGTATTGGTAATATCAGTTTAGTCCAATGAAGTAAATACTTTATAATGACCATAACAACACTTCTGCATAACAAAATTTAAAAAAACCTCACCATGATTTAGGTTAGGTTCAAAAACTTTAAAAAATGCTTTTGTAGGGTAATACCCTTTGACTATATATCATATATATATATATATATATATATATATATATATATATATATATATATATATATATATATATATATATATATATATATATATATATATATATATATATATAGGTAGATAGTCAAAGGTAATACCGAACGATGCCGCGAGTACATGTCCACCGACTAGGAACAGCATATAGGTGAAACTATGACCCCCAATCAATGGAAGATGCTTTAGAAGCAGTTGTTGATGGCAGACTCTCACTTAGTCAAGCTGCTGCACGGTTTGGTGTCCCAAAAACCACTTTATATGAAGAATATAAAGGGATGCACTCCGATAAATTAGGAAGACCACCGTCTATTCCAAGAAATGAAGAGAAATTAGTTGTCAGTGCACTTTTAAGTGCAGCTGACTTTCGTACACAGTTTAATAAAAATAATTTACGTGATTTTGTGCAACAGTATGTAAACAGAAAGGGCATTCGCATACAGTATTTTCGTGATAATCGGCCGGGCAGAGACTGGTGTGAATATTTTTGGAAGCGTAACCCTGAAATATCGAAACGAAACAGCCAAAACATTAAACAATGCCGTTTAAGTAAAGAACTGTTCCTAAATTCATAAGACTGTTCTAGCAATAAATATCACTGTTCAGTTAAATGCCTTTTTTTCATTTTTGTGTGTCCATTTGTTGGATTTTTTAAGAAAAGTGTTCGATAAAGGTTGATATGTATGCCAATATCCAGAAGTTACTTAAAAGCTGTAGTTTCCTGAGAAAAATTTTTAGTGTTCTATATATCCCCAAATTGCGGGTTATACTGAACGATTAAATATATATAAAAAAATAGGTAAATGTTGAATACATGATATAATGACTTAGAAGAGATATGATATTGCGCATATGCCCCGCCCCCTCCTATGACGTCACGTGGTGAGTAACTTTATAGAAGTCCAACTACACACTTAAAACAAAGTCATTCGCAATCAAAAAGTTTCTATACGTCAGTTTAATGCGGTTGAAGTTACGCCTATATTATCTTTTTCAGATAATATAGATCGCAGCACTAAATTTAATCTTTTTTCATTTTTATTACTTCCAACTGTATGCACTTAAATATTAGTAAAATACGTAATTTATTAAGAGGTTGTGATGAAACGTCAAACCCCACTGCACGACAGCATATTATTGTTGCATTGGACTCACCACTTAACACCATGCGCGTGACAGGACTAAAAATAGGTAGTCGGAATATCATATCTCTCGTTATTTGTATCATGTGTTGAATATAAGGTACAGAGAATAGTGACAGTTACGAAATGCAAATTTCAGCCGTTAAATTGCTTGCATGGTTGCCACATTTATTTACTAGAATTTATTTTTGTTTCTTACCCATCGCATTTGTTTCTCTCGCTTATAAAACGTTGGAAATTATCAGTAAGTAATAATAATAGTAATAATAATAATTACAACAGAGAACGGAAAATAGGAAGTAGATGTAATGCCACAATTGAGGTGAGAGTTAATAATATCAAAAATTGAAAAACTCAACGAGTGTCGCCGCAGGAAATGGACTCGAGCACAGGTTTTATTAAATCGTTATAAACAAGGACTGGGTAAAGCGATGAAAGGTGCAGTTTAAGCCGAACCCTTCGCCCAACCTCCTGACCTGCCCTGACTATCAGTTTGACTAATTAAAACGCTGGTGGCAGGAGAACTATGAGGTAATTAATCCTGGCATACATCAAGGTCATGCGAGTATAATACCTAATGTGTACATTACCTCATGGTTGTCCTTCCCCAGCGTTTTAATTAGAAATAACTGATGGTCAGGGCAGGTCAGGAGGTTGGGGGAAGGGTTCTGCTTAAACTGCACCTTTACCCAAGTCTCGTTTACGATTTAATAAAACCTGTGCTCGAATCCATTTCCTGCGGCGACACGCGTTCAATTTTTCAATTATTAATATTATTATGAACTCCCAATTATCAATTATGTTATTATAGGTATCTACTTTCTATTTTCCATTCTTTATTATGAGTATTATTATTACTTGCTGACAGTTTCATTTAATTAAAAAGACGTTAATGTTCAATATAAATCCTAAACAGTACATTACCATGATACAAATTTGTATCATAGTACATTACCTTTTATTTTGTAATCTAATTTAGAGTTAAATTTTTAGATCTGGCACAACAGCTTCACATTTATCGTGATGTGACGTCATTTGCGACATGCGCAGTTATACCTATATTCCACGATATAATGACTTAGAAGAGATATGATATTGCGCATATGCCCCGCCCCCCTCCCATGACGTCACGCGGTGAGTAACGTTATAGAAGTCCAACTGTACACTTAAAACAAAGTCATTCGCAATCAAAAAGTTTCTATACGTCAGTTTAATGCGGTTGAAGTTACGCCTATATTGTCTTTTTTAGATAATATAGATCGCAGCACTAAATTTAATCTTTTTCATTTTTATTACTTCCAACTGTATGCACTTAAATATTAGTAAAATACGTATTTGTTAAGAGGTTGTGATGAAACGTCAAACCCCACTGCACGATAACATATTGTTGTTGCATTGGACTCACCACTTGACACCATGCGCGTGACAGGTCTAAAAATAGGTAGTCGGAATATCATATCTCTCGTTATTTGTATCATGCCTATATTCAACGTTTACCAAAAATACTAAATACTTTTCAAAATATTTGTACACGTACTAAAAGGTTCCCAGTACTATGTGCTTTCACTGTCAAGTTCTAAACTTCAAAATACCTTATCATGACAGGAAATATACGTGGAAATCTATAAAAAAACGTTCGATATATCCCCGTTATACGGTACTTACCCATTTGATAGCAGGTGCCCAAAAGAATATAGTTTTTGGCCCTAGAAAGCAAAAAAGGTAGATATTTAACTTATTATTTGGATCTTTTTAAAGTTTCCATTTGACATTTTACCTGCTGGATGCTGCCACATAGGCTGTAACTTGCGCGGAACAAGTGCATCTAATACAGACATTGATTTTTTATAAATTGCGGACATAATTAAATTACTCTCATCTCTTAACAATACAGGAAAAAATTATCACAGAACGTTACAAACAGGTAAAATTGTGCTTTCACCGTGGAAGGATCAAGGTGACATGATAGATTTTTGAATATTATGATGGTTTATTAATTTTGATTTTGCGGCCTTGAAGACTCCACGCGTTCATGTCACTTGTTCGAACCATAGAAAAAGAAATGATTTATGTTAACGCAACTTTATGGATTATGAATAAATAATTATGTATCCACGATTGACGCACATCATAGGTATATCGTGGAATATGTCTCTGTTGAGATATGTCAATGGAAGATAAATCTGACGCATGTCCAGCGAAACAATGAATCTGTAGCAACTTTTCATAAGTTGGTGTGTTCTGTTATATTATTCAGGTGCGAAAATTGTTACCGTGGTTAGCGTTGACAATTATCGAACCATTACCGCTGATTAAGCAGGTTATGCTTATCAGACCTATCGTATCGTTACTCTTGCTGGCGAGTTATCTCTGGCAAGTTGTCGATTATCGTACCGTTGGTAAAGTGTTACTTTATCAAACCTATGGTATCGTCATGTTTGTTGGCGAGCTATCGCTAATGAATTATTGATTACCTTACCGTTGATGAAATGGTTTACATTTTATCAGATCTGTCATTGTGCTTGTTATCTTTATTGTGGCAAGTTACAACAAATGACTTTCTTGTGTCGCTTAAGTGGCAAACCTTTTAAGATACTGTTGAAGTAGTTGAAACGTGTGAACGCTGCGTCTGAAGATAGAGTATTATGGGTCCTACCCTGGCGAATTTTCAGAAAAAAAATTTCTTTCCCTTTCTCTTTGTTCTGTGGCTCATGTACTTTCTCCTGATGTGGGCAGTAGCGGCTCGTGCCTTAATGCTTAGTGGGTGCGCAAGAAAAAAAAAGTTCGGGACGCAGCAAGTGCGTTATGGTAGTTATTTTTTATTAAATGCTTCAAATTTGAGTAACTCAAGTTTCTACAAACTTAGAAAGTTGAGTTTTGGTGTATAGTAAGGTCTTACCCGCAGCAACATATTCACCAAATTTCATCAAAAAGCTTTGTATATTTCGGAGAAAAAAATGTTTTTCAAAATAAAACTCAAAATTTGAATAACTTAATTTTCTACAAATGTAGAAAGTTGAATTTTAGTGTGTAGTAAGGTATTTTACAGGGCAACATATCCACCAAATTTCATCAAAATAGCTTCGTAATTTTCGAAAAAAAAAGATTTTTTTTGAAACAAAACTCAAAATTTTCCCGGAAAACCTTATCCGATTTTCCTGACTAACGAACTGATCCAAGGCATTAATAAAAGAAAGGCACTTGCCGAGTTTCATCGAAATCAGTTGTTTATTTTTTGAGTTATCGGTTGGATACATATATATATATATATATATATATATATATATATATATATATATATATATATATATATATATATATATATATATATATATAAACATATAAAAATTGAAACTAACCCCGGATATGGGTTCTAGGGGTCCTAGTTCGCGCTCAATTGAAAAAATGTTTGCAAAGTCTCTCCATCGATACCTCTCTAATAGTGTATTTTTTTAAATAAAAATTCACTAAAAATGAAGGGCTCGCCTCTTTTTTTCCCGAAAATGTATCATAAAAAAACCTACTTACTAAACTAACTAAACCTAATAATTATTAACTACTTACCAAGTTTTCCTCTAGTTAGTTATAGGTTGTAGTAGTTAAAAAGTCATTTCCTTTGATAATTACTAACACAAATCACAATTCTGTCAACACTCAGCATTCACTATTTATAAGTTATTACATAACAGACCTATAATATTATCCACTGAATTAATCACAGTATCACAATTATTTTGTCCACTTATTAAGCAACCCGAAGTAGTAGCCATCATAATAATAATAATTGTCTTGTTAGAACATGTAAACAACAACGAAATGATCTAATTAAAATCAATCCGACGCGAAGCACTACACGAAAATTAGTACACACGCTCTGCGAAAAGTCCACTGCAAAACTGCAAGTGTGGAATTTGATAGCGCACAACCAGATTGCTTATTCGGTTTCAGATCTAAGTCCATCCAGTCCCGGTGCTTTTCCTGGTTTCAATTCCCGTATCAGTTTTATAACCTCTTCCTCAGATACTGGCAATAAATATATTATTTATTACTGTGCACCCTCTTTTCCTGAATCTCATTAGGCTCAATTTTTTCTGCCATTTTTTTTTGCTACATTTGCATAATATTCATTAAATTCATTTGCTATTATCCTTCTGTCTTCTATCAGTTGAGTATTCATCCATATTTCTTTAACTTCCTCATTCCGGTTTTTTCATTCGTAATCTTTTTACAGTTTCCCATAAGTTTTTTGTACTGTTTTGTCCACGAATAATCTGTCTCTGATAATACCTTTTTTTTACTTATTTAATTAAGTCATTAACTCTGTTCCTATAGAATACGTATTCCTTCCTAAGTTCGACATCGTTGGGACTCTTTCTTGTTTTTCTATATAATTCATGTTTCTTGTTTATAGATGTTATTATTCCCTTACTTATCCATTCTCTTCTGGTTTTAGTTTTATTTTTGATCCTTACTTTCTTGCTACTAAGAGCTATTGCGCTCTTCAAAGTCTCTACGGAGGAAGACGCTGTCCTTTCCAGATCATCTCTTCCATAAATTTCCGCCTAATTTTCAACAGATAAAATTTTTTGGAACTCATTATAGTCTACGTACGTTCTATATTTCTCACATTTTTCATCCTTTGCTCCATCCCTGGGTGGCACCACCTGTGCAACGACCGAGAAATGATCTGTTATAGTTGTCCGAATAATCCCAGCCGATACATCATCCAGATCACGCTTTCTAATAAAAATATGATCCAGGCATGATCCGGAATCACCCTGTACCCTCCTATGGTTGTTAATACAGGGCTTTCATTAATTCCCGAACCCCACGTGACCGCTTAAGTTAGGCAAACCGGCATACACGGTTGTACAACCTGAATTAATGAAATCCCTAAGATGCCAGTGTTGTCTCATATTTCCTTTGGGGTTTTATAAAAAATATAAAAATTATAATAAGTTGAAACAGTAAATGTCTTAAATGTACTTATTATTTAGTATTTTTAACAGCAAGTCTGTTCATGTATGGTTTACTGTTATTGATTGTTAAAAAAATAAATTAAAAACATAATAAAATATTACCTTTATTTTGTATAGATATCAACATTTTGTAATGTACGTAAACAAATTGAGGTCCGATTATTTAAACTTCTAATTTACGGTTTTAGGAATATGTATTGTGTAACATGTAACAAATATGCACCTGTTTGGGCAGATTACCGACTAACAGATTTGGTAGGGCTTCGTTACATGCGATGTCCAATATCGTCGACAACATAACCTTAACATACCTACACTTTTAACTTACGTAAAACCGCAATGAAAATGCTAAGTTTTGATAAAAACTGTTTAATTTTATTGTCCAACAGATAGAAAATTATTTGAAGAAGGTAAACACTGGTCGAACTTAGAAAATGCACAATATACAGATAGAAAATTATTTGAAGAAGGTAAACACTGGTCCAACTTGGAAAATGCACAATATACATATAAAATAACCGGTCAAAAGGGAATTGAGCGCCAATGGACTGAACTGTCAATTGATTTAGTAACTTTAGGGTCCCTAGTCTAGTGGTTTTTTGGTTATTTTGACTGCCAACTCATAAAATTATATTCCAATAAGAGAGACAGAATCCGGTCACGTGGGGTTCGGGAATTAATGAAAGCCCTGTATAAGACAAAAATTCCCCAGCGCTTAAGACATTCAAGTATTCCTGTACATAATCGTAATTTGCAAGTATATCAATATTAATGTCACCAATAAAGAAATGTAGATTCCCATTGGATTTATACTCATCTCATACTCAAGTATTCACATAATCCCTCCAAAAAGTCAGCTTGACATAAAGATGGCGACATATAAACAGTAGTACGTAAACCACATCCTTACCATATAAAATTCTTAATCTGAGAGCCCTACAACCACCAAACCTTACTTACTGACAGAAAGATACCAGATCGTCCCTAACATAGACAATAACCCCGTCGTTTTAATTATCGCTTCCTCCATAGAAACTTTGGTATCCGTCTATGCTAAAAATTGTCATACTAGGGACGAGTGACCCTCCACGTTTCACTCAATACAATATAATGAAAACTAGTTTTCATCTGAGAGAGCTCTACCAAGAATTCATTTAAGTTCTTTGAGATGCTTCTTATATTCATCTGAAATATTGTAGAGTGCTGACTGTTCAAATTATCGTACAATTCACTGAGGCAATTATATATACGAGTGTTATAGGTTGTAACTTCAAAATCCCTCAAGTATTGATCCATACTACAATGCACAAAACACACAGCAGTCGCTACGTACCCCCCAATAATTCTTGAATAAAGAAAAGTACTCACATAAATACTCACACTTGCACAAGTAAGCAGCAGTATGCCTTTCACCCTTATGCAAACAAACAAGTTAACAACCAAAGCGAAACTCCAGTCACAATCAAATATGCCTCAACCTCAATACACATACAATTTTAACTCCTATACTACCCACGAAACACACTCCTTCCCTCCAATGATTATTACCCTCAGAAACAAAATCATCAAATGCAAACAAACGATAATAATCAAATACAAAACAAATGTATCACCCACATACGATTATCATCTACACTAAATTACAATAAAAACATAATGCATACACAATATGTATAACTACAATTATAAATACAACTACAAAAAGGTGCGATTAGAATACATTAATGTACAACTTTTTTGCTTTATTTAACTTTTCCTATAGCCTGGCTCCTAGTGCCTGAAGATGAGTTACTTCTCAGGGTCCTTTCTTCTGCAGCGTCGGCTTCGTCCTCTATATTATCGAATCTAGTGATAAAACTTGCATTCGGTGTAGGGGGAGCACTATTGGACTTTTCTCCGACCTGTGGCGTTATTTCAAACTCGTCTGTCACAGGAAAATTTTCCACTGTGAAAATCTCACCCCTAGAATATAATTTACCTTTTTTTCAGATAAGCCTTCGGGTCTTGTGCCTTTGCCAATTTTAACTGCTTTTTCAGACTCTTGTTTATTCTTTGCTCCTTGCCCGTTAGATCATGATTAACATAAATTCCAGTACCCTGTAAATTCCCTGTGGACTTAGGAATTTCTACTTTTTTAAAGTATGAAATGAACTCAACGACAATGGGTCGTTTATGAACCTTCCCAATTGCGTAGACGGTATTTATATCTCTCAATTCCACAACTACATTTAACCGGTCATTGAAAAGTGTTAACACCAGCTCCAGCAGCTTAGATATACTATCATAGTCATTTGTTTCCAGTCCGAAAATAATTAGGTTATTTTTCTTAAACTCCTTCTCAATTCGCTCAATCTTCAAATTAACATCATTCTGGTAGCCGTCAAGATTTCCCTTTATTTAATCTATTTTTCCGACCAAATTATTCTGCTCGCTCTAACCTGGCCTTGAAATCATTTAATTCACACCTGATCTGTTTTACCTCGGCCAGTATTCTCGATATTTCACTCATAATATTGTTGGACAAAATATTCAATTTAATATGGAAACAAATTCTCTTTTTGAACGGAACTCTCGATCAACGAAATTATCAGCTGAGCGATAAGATACCCCAATGTGCTTTCTCTATACGTACTATATCGCAAATGATTTACATTCAACTAATCTTGTATTCTAACACTTACGACTATCTCCAAGCTCAGGTGACCACACCAGATAACTGACCACAATCTTCGTATAATGCTCTCAACTTTTCATAAATTTATTCACCCAAAATACCACTTTATTTCAACTAACTTTTACAGAGCACATTTAAGCGACTTTTTCTTTAAGAAACTTAAGATAGTCGATCATTTCGCATTGAAGTACGCATTTCCTCAGAGCGCCGAATAATACACGCCGCCGCACGACTGATGTATATGGATGTATGTATGTATGTTATATATATATATATATATATATATATATATATATATATATATATATATATATATATATATATATATATATCAAAATTTATATCGTACCTTTTGTTTTCGGCGTAACTGGCTTTTTAATATTTGGGAATTGGACGACCTAAGATGTGCCATCTATCTTTTGTAATATACTTCGTTTGCTTCCGCCTTGTAAATTCACTTCTTGAATTTCTAGGGACTGCGCATTTCAGTAAGGAATACTGAACCATCCCCTTATTCCTACCCCATATTGACATTTTCTCTCATAACTACCTTAGGTTTCTCGATGCTTGCCTGTGATGATATCACAGCTCACTTTGCAATTTGCACAAGTATTAACTACCTATTAATGATTATCTAGATTCCCACAACTCTGGTCTGAATAATATCTGCCTCTATTTGGCGAACAGATTTGCATTGTTTGACCACAGGTTAATTTCTTGGTTCATCCCTTCAACAACTTGGACAATTAACTTCGAGGTTATAAAACAAGTGCCTTTTATTTTTTTGGGCGGGTTGAGATGGTGTGTAACGGTTGTGTTTTATTCACCACCGTGACTCCCTTACTGACATAAGGAGAATCTCAAATAAGAGTAGGCGACTTTGTTTCTGAAAACCAATTTAAGTTTTGGTTTCAAAATAATTTTCTGAAAATTCGCTATTGGCTTCTACCATCGTAGTGCCCGTGCTGCATTCCTCCTATATACGTTGAAGTTAACATATCATGGGGCACAATATTAGCTTTGAGGAAAAATATCGTTGTTATTTAACTATTTTCCCGGTAAATTACAGGCTTACGTCATGATGATGTGATAGAAGACGGTTGAAAACCGCGAACCTCTGCTTAGGTCTCCGCACTCAGATAAAAATAGATCCTCCGCGCTCTGCCTCCCTCACACACATGGAGCTAAATGGGTGATTAATAAGGGAAAAGAGAACATGCTCGAACGAACGTTAGAGAAAAAGCGCCAAACTCGCTAAGATCGAGACGCGTCAATGCGGTATCGAGAGAGTTCTACGCAGACTACCTTCGAAGCAACATCTCAACTAAAGCGTGAAGCTTTCTATCGGGTCAAAATGAATTAAAATATGAACTTTCGCGGTTAATATCGACTAGCATAGTTGTCTGTAAGTGTTACAGGTGTTTTTATTTCGGTTTAAGTGAAAATCAATATCCCGTTCGCGAGAAAAGTAGTTTGAACAGTGAATCATTTGTGTCTTATACAGTGAAAGTTGTTTAACGTGCCTTCGGATGAATAAGCTCAGTTTCGTATAGCAAATTTTCAACCTCAGTCTATGAAGCAAATTTGCTTTCATGGCTGATATTCCCGTATACACTCAAGTATATCTCTGGTCGCAGAAATCTCAAGTGAAGTACCTCCTACTGTTTCGTCTCAAGTGTATCTAGTTTCAACCCCAGGTCTGCCTGACCATCTTAATAGTACATGGTCGTACAATTTATCTGGTCGTCACCCATGAAGATGTTTTCCATCACTTCATGATTTCTCTCTTGAAAGAAACTAAGCGCCTATGGTGAGTCATTTCAACAATAGTAAACAGTCACACACAACTTTGTAATATCTGAGCTTCTCTCACAAATTTTTAAGAAAATAACACATTTCCTGGCCAGGCAAATAATTGAAATATTACCTAACATATTAAAACCTGAGAATTTTAGTAGATTTGAAAAGTAGTCACCTTCACATTTAATATTTACTTTCTTTCTTGCAACATATAATATTCACTTTCTTTCTTGTTATGTGCAATGTTTGTATGATTTACCAGGAGTCCTAATTTAAGTAACTCCCACTATTAATTAATGTCAATAAATTTAAGTATGTATATTTTTAACACCTGTTTGATTGAATAACAATTCCTCACTAAACTTTTTCAACTCTGGTGGCATTGTAGCTGGAAATTATTCATCTCTATAACCTAGATATCTTCAAATTAACTCAGTAATGTAGTAACAGTGTTCTAACTCGAAGATATCATGAATCTAGGATTTTGGGCAGAACAAGACACGAGCCGAGTAAGTATTTGATTACCTGTATATATATATATTAATATATATATATATATATATATATATATATATATATATATATATATATATATATATATATATATATATATGTGTGTGTGTGTGTGTGTGTGTATTAACATATAAAAATTGAATCTGCCCCCGGATATGTGTTCTGTGGAGTTAAGTTAGGGCTCATTTGAGGAATTTTTCAAAAGTCGCGACTTCATTAGTTAATTTTTTCTACGAAAATTCACTAAAACACTCTATTGCGTGTTTATTTACTCGTGAAAATGTGGATCTTTGATCTTATAGTACTAAAAAAAAAGATACTGCATCGTGGTATAACTTTCTATGCCTATAAAAGTAATGGTTTCACGTGGGACTTTTTTATCACAAAGGAGGTAAATTTTTCAAAACGTGTACTGGAACATGTATTTTCTATTTATTAATCTAAGGGTAAACTAGGGGTCGAGGAGTCGTGGGCCAAAGGACTTCAGGGGGCAAGCTGAGGAAGTGGAAACAACAACATAATCTTTCGATAAAGCTTTCCCCAAGACCGCTATGCGCGGTGAAGAGCCGCATCCTGCACGAGGTGACCCTGCTGATAACTAAACATGACGGATCTAGACGTCGGGGTCGAAAAAAACTCAAATCCACGGTATCACGTGACCCGTGCCTAGGGATGGATGGCACCAGGGTGATGGTGTCATGAACGGAACCTCTGGAGTACCGGGCAACCCTTCTGAGTAACCCGCCTTGCACCACACAGGGGGTTCTGATGGTGTGGACAGTATACCCCCCATTCTCGTGGGAACAACAACACGAACCGACGTAGATTCGGCCACAAACTTGTCCCCAACACCCAAGCTGGAGGCTGGGTCCCACAGGAGGGTGGCGAGGTCCGCGGACTCTGGGGGCCCCTCCACTCGTGAGGACCCTACTGCAGGGGTAGAGGAACTGCCCCGACAGTCCAAGCGTCTTTCCGGAGAGCAAAGTAAGAGGCTTCGGAGGGCGCTGAAAATGACCTGTAAAACCGCAAAAGGGGAGTGCGAGTCAGGAGAGGCCGCACTCGGACTCTAGCACGCCTACTACAGACAGACCTCCCAAAAGGGCTAAGGCACCTGTAAAGGCGCAAGAGAAGAGTGCGAGTCAGAAGAGGCCGCGCTCGGGCTCTGCTACGCCTACTACAGACAGACGTCCCAAAAAGGGCCAGGGCCGGAATCCCGGCGCAGACTGGCTCGTATAGGGAAGCTGCGGGGGGCCTCGGAATGGCGGTAATTGACAGACGCCATCCTGAGGTCACGCTAGACCAGGAGAAGGTGAACCTGATCCAGGCTGCGGTGTTAGCTGCGGTGGACTCTCTTCAGGAAGGGGAGAGCCCGCCTCAGTTCCACCGGGCGCGCCTGGATGGGCTTACTCTGGATAACATGTGCCGGAA
Organism: Tillus elongatus; assembly: GCA_964006375.1. Taxonomy (NCBI): domain Eukaryota; kingdom Metazoa; phylum Arthropoda; class Insecta; order Coleoptera; family Cleridae; genus Tillus; species Tillus elongatus. Next base: position 239,549,296 of record OZ023262.1, read on the forward strand.
ACCTGTTCCGGCAACCTGTGCGGGCTCGCAGTCGCGAGTCTGGCTGCGGAAAACGATCGGGGGCCTCGGTTACATTTGCGAGGGGACGAAATTGACAGCCGTCGAGCCCAAGGAACTCCCAAAGAGACGCAAGGTCCTCGTACGGATCCCTGACACCGTCCCGCAGGAGACGGTGATCAGTAGACTGAAGATCTAGAACCCTGAACTGGGGACACAACACTGGTCGGTTCTAAGCAGTAAGGCAGAGGAGAAAGGACAGACTCTCGCCTTCTCGATCGACCAGGCGTCTTACAGAACCCTTGAATGAACCTCCTTCAAGGCATTCTGGGGCCTGGGAAGAGTTAGCTTCCGCCCACTGGGGAAGCAACCAGTGGTTGATGGGACTTAGGTTCCTTCAGGTCAACCTCCAACACAGTAGGGCAGCCACGGCCGGACTACTGATGGCTCTGTGGAACACGGATGTGGCTCTCATCCAGGAACCGTACTCATATAAAGGAGAGATCAAGGGACTCGACGGAGCTGCTGGAAGGCTCATATATAGCAGATCCAGCGAGAACCCGAGGGCCTGCATTTTTGCCAGGGAAGGGATCGAGTTTCTGTCTTTAATGAATTTCTGTTCCAGGGACCTGGTAATTATCAAAATCCGAGGTGGGGGAGCGGATGGGCCGAGGGACATTACTGTCGGAGCACCCTATCTGCCAGGACACAGCACGGACCTTCCTCCACCCAAGGAATTGAAGCAGCTGATGGTGGGTAGCAGAGCAGGTGGATGGCAGACCGTCATCCGCATGGATGCGAAAGCGCACCATGAGTTGTGGGGAAGCTGGGACACAAACTCTAGGGGTGAGGGACTTTTACAATTATTTATGAAATTTAATTCAGACATATTGAATTGAGGTAATAAACCGACCTTCGTCACAACACGGCGTGATGAAGTGGGGGGCAGCAGGTGGGAGAACTATGGAGGAAAGCTCCTCTGAGCAGTGCCCGTGCAGATATCTATAAAAAAGAGAGAGGTTACCAACGGCACGTCGGTGGGCAAGGGATGGCAGCCTTTGGGTGAGGGTAGGGTCACCGATGAGACGCATAGCTCTCTTTTGAATGGAGTCCAGGATAGCGAGTGTAGAAGCGGCAGCTGCACCCCAGATGTGGGAGCAATATTCGAGGTTTGGCCTTATTTGTAAAGTATATAAGGTATAGAGATTAGCTGGTGAAAAGTATTTGCGAGCCCGAAAGAGGAAACCTAATTTCTTAGCAGCCGCTTCTGCAATTGATGTGACATGTTGGTGCCAATTAAGATTTTGATCCACAGAAATGCCAACAAGAGAAAAGGACTCATTACTTTGAATAACTTGGTTGTTCATTGTGATGGGTCTAGCGCTGGTGTATCTCTTATGAGAAAGAAAGCAAGACTGAGATTTGGTGGGGTTGAATTGTACAAGATTGCTACTTCCCCAGTCTAATATTTTTTGGAGATCCACGGAGACAGAACCCTCCATGAGTCTGCGATCCTCATCTAATTGGGCTAAAGAGACAAGCTTAGAATATTGTATATTTGAGTGGAGGGTGCTGTCGTCCGCGTAACTATGAACTGGGTTCGATGTGCTAGAGAGGAGGTCATTGATGTGGAGAAGAAACAAAGTAGGGACTAAAGGTGAACCTTGAGAAACTCCTGCATTAATTGGATACAGTTTAGAGGAATGGCCATCCACAACAACAGAAATGCTCCTGTTGGAGAGGAAATTTGCTGTCCAGGTACAAAGTTTTGGTGCTAGGCCATAGGCCGGAAGTTTATTAAGCAGCGCTGCGTGCCAGACCTGGTCGAATGCTTTGGATATGTCTAGAGAGACAATCTGGGATTCACCGTGTAGTTCCATAGACTTGTTCCAAGAATGGGTGACAAAGGAAAGGAGGTCGGCAGTCGATCTGCGCTGACGAAATCCATACTGCCTGTCGTGGATTAGACTGTGTTTTTCAAGAAATTTTAGTAATTCGGTGTTTATATACTTTTCCATCACTTTAGAGACGACTGATAGGAGAGAAATAGGCCTGTAGTTGCTGGGAAGCGCTTTGGATCCTTTCTTGGGGATGGGTTGTGCTCGAGCAGTTTTCCAGTTACTAGGGAATATGCCTTTATTGTAAGCTATCTGAAACAGACGAGTCAGGACAGGAGCATGTTCTGGTGCGCATTTTTTGAGAACAATTGCTGGGATGTCGTCAAGGCCAGAGGCTTTCCTGGTATTAAGAGAAGAGAGCATCTTTCGTACCTTTTTAGTTTTGAAAATGATATCAGTCATTTTATGCGCGACATTGGGGACTGTTGGTGGTTGAACATTTGGAGGTGGGTTGAGAGTAGAATTGCCGGCGAACAACGAAGCAAAAAGTTCAGCCTTGCCCAGGGCGGTAGAAACAATTTCATCCCCTGAGACAAGAGGTGGGAACGTGCTTTTGCAAAAATTATTCCTAATAGATTTAGCAAGAGTCCAGAAGGGTTTGCGGCGTTGGAGCTTAAGAGGACTTTGTTTTTGATGTGGTTATTAAACGAAAGAAAGAATGCGGACATAGCGGTTTCTTGCGTCGTTAAATGCTTGACGGTTTTCTTGACTGGGATTGTGTAGAAGCGTTTTGTGAGCTTTGACCTTTTTAAGTCTGGCCTTGTCACAGGATTTAAAGAACCAGGGCTTTTGAGTGGCTGAAGAGGTTTTCTGTGTACGTGGAATAAATAATTCCATTTCAGCTTGGATAATTTCGGTGACGTTTTGAGAGACATCAGAGGGGTCAGGATGAGAGAAGTAGACAGACGCCCATGGAAATGAGGAAAAGTAATCCCACATTTCGTCCCAGTTTGCGGAGTTGTAGTGCCAAAAGATACGTTCGTGTGATGACTGTATGACCGCGGGTTGCATTGCGCAGGAAGCAGTGACCATGCCGTGGTCTGAGCGACCAAGGGGGGCGGTGACTGATATCTTATAGCATTCAGGTTTTGTAGTAAGGAGATCCAAGGGATTTGAGCTGTGTGTTGGGATACGAGGAAAGTAAGTAGCTTGCTGAACCATATTGGCTAAAGAATTGCTAAAGAACACTGCAATGGCCTCCCCTGCTCTCCCTTGTGGATCGGTTTTTGAAGATCCTAGCCATTCCTTATTATGGACATTGAAGTCACCAAGAATGGTGACCTCGGAGGAAGGATATTCAGAAATATGATAGTCGATTTTTTCAGAAAGGTAGTCAAAGAGCTGGACAAAGTTGTTGTCAGAAGGTGACCGGTAAATGCAACAGATGAATTTAGTTGCAGCCCTGAGAGAGTTTTATCCATAGTATGTATTTTCTACCAGCTTCTAAATTGGGGAGTCTGGTGCAGGGTAGATTGCTACGGACGTATGCGCACACGCCTCCATGCAATCTAAAGGAAGTAAGGAGCTCATACCCCGTGAAATTAAGGTGATTAGTGGCTGTTTTGCCACTGATTTGGGTTTCGGTGAGGAAGAGGAGTTGGGGCTTGTTAGCCTGGAGGAAATGGTGGACGGAGTTCAGGTTATAATTTAGGCCACATATATTTGAAAAGAATATGTTAAATCTTGATGTTGGCGCCCCCTGTACCCCCCTCTCCCGGAGATCCGAATGGAGGGGTATTTTACCTCCAGAATCTTTTGTACAAGGAGGAGTCATCATCATTTTTGCTTATAAGGGAAACCGACTCATACACCAGAACCGGAAACGTCCGTTGGGACTTCACCTGCCCCTTGATGTATGGGGCGGTACCTCCTCGGGCGTAAAAAAAGATCCTTTACTATTACGTATGGGAAAATTCCACTACCACCTGCTATGGATTAGATCGGATCAATGTCTACCTCTTTAAAAATAAGATTAATAAAGGGACTATCAATTGTCCAATAGTTATGCTTTTCGACATAGTAGGAGGATACAAAACATCATTTTGCATCCATGCCTATTGTCGTTTTATTTTATTATATTTATATATATATATATATATATATATATATATATATATATATATATATATATATATATATATATATATATATATATATATATATATGTGGAGAAGGGTTAAGGGCAAAGCCGCAAAGAGATAACCGCACACACGCGTTTCAAGCCCATCAGCCATCATCAGCATGGCATAGCCAGGTGAAGATGGGAACACTTCGGACGAAGAAGTCTTTTTAGCTTGCTAATTTTTAAGCAGTAAAAAGTAGCTTTGCATGATAGGCATTTATCGGGTTATCACTCTTGAAACGTATACTTGCTACATCTCGATTTATATTTTTTAAGGAGTATCCTAACGAGTCAACAACAGGGATATATTCTACAAAACTACATTTTAAAAAGCTTGCAAAGATATAGGTATATAAAATAGGATTGTTTAAAATATTGAAAGTATTGTTTTTTTTTTATATGCGATTGTACCTTGGTTCCATGTATTATAAACAGCATGACTATGTCGACAGTATATATTGGTAAAATCAAGTAAACAAACTTTTTAAAATTTTTAGTTAATTTTCACATGATTTGTGCCTTTACAAGTTAAGCAGTAAAAAGTAGCTTTGCATGATAGGTATTTATGAGGTTATACTTAAAGCGTGTACCTACATCTCCATTTAGATTTTTTAAGGAGTAATCCAAAGAGTCATGAACAAACCCATGTTATATTTGGTAAAATCAAGTGGACGTTTTTTTTTTATTTTCACAATATTTGTACCTATACAAGTGAGTTTAAAAGTCCACCTTGAAGAAAATTAATTCTAAGCAGAATTATGTTTAATAAATTTTAATAATACAAAATTTCTGTTATAATTGTCTAGTAAAAGTTCACTTTTAGCGTCCTATATTTTGGAGTTCAAATTATTACGTCCCGACTAAATATCAGAAACCATATACCCTGTTTATACATGGAACTAAGTTAAGATCACATATAACAAAAACAATACTTTTAATACTGGTTTAAATTATTTTATTTTATATACCCAGACAGCACAGACACATTCTGAGAATATACCATGAATGTTTCGAAAGAATATTCAAACATCCCCAGAACATTCTCACAAGGTACAATATATATATATATATATATATATATATATATATATATATATATATATATATATATATATATATTCATAGAACGTTCTATGAACATGAGAATTGGACAGATTCTGTCATACTAATAAGGTTCTTAGAATGTTATTTATAATACTCTTGGGAGCTCCCAGTATCTTCTTAAAATGTTCCACGAACATTCAATGAATCTTCTCAAAATGTTCATATATATATACTCATGGGAACATTGCGTTTTAAAAAAAGATATACAGGGTGTTTCGCATAAGAAACAACACAGAGCAGGGGCATGTAGGCCTAAAATATGGTGATTTAACGCAACTTACTCCTATACTAAGGTGCATCCCTGAGAAGTTATAGGCCTCAAAGTAGGGTTTTAAATTTCGAAAAAAAATCACTATCTCAGTAATACTTCAACTTAGAAAAACCAAATTTGGTACACGTTTTGGGTGTACCAAGAGCATTAATCATTGGTGAGTAGAGTTCAATCGAAGCATTTCAAAGGGTTGAATAGTGGTGATGCACCCATAAAATGTAACAGAATTTCTTAACCTATTGGCGGATCTAAAAAATTATTATTTCATTTTATCAGGAAGTAAATTATAAAACTTTTTTAGTCATGTTATTTTTCAAAAAACTTTTGTCATTTTCAAGAAAAACCCGAATAACTTGACACATATATTATTGTTACTTAAAATCATCAAAAATTAAATAGATGCCTGTAAAATTATCATGTTGAAGAATTTCTATAACTTATCGATAGGAATTTTATTATTTCTGTTGTTTGAGGTTTCTAATAAATTATACTTATTCACAATTTGACCTATACATAAGTTTATAGGCAAATATTTAATTTTCGATGATTTTTAGTAAGATTGATAAAATATGTTTCTTTACTTATTTGTGTTTTTCTTGAAAACAACAAAGTTTTTTTTAAATAACAGGAGTAACAAAGTTGTAGAGTTAAATTCCTCATAAAATAAAATACTTTCTTAAATCCACCAATCTGTTAAAAAACTATGACATATTAAGTGTGCATCGCCCCTAATTAACCCTCTCAAATGCCTTAATTGAACTCTACTTACCATTGATTAATGCTCTTGGTACACTCAAAACGGGTACTAAACTTGGTTTTTCTAAGTGAAAGTTACAGAGATATTAATTTTTTTCAAAATTTGAAACCCTACTGAAGGCCTATAACTTCTCAGGGGTGAAACTTAATATAGGGGTAAGTTGTGTTAAATCACCATATTTTACGTTTACCTACATGCCCCTACCCTGTGTTGGTTCTTATGCGAAACACCCTGTACACATTTTTTGAATGATACAGAAATTAAGAAGATGCAACAATATGAAATATTGCATTTCTCTTCAAAATTTACTCGTTTTCCACCATTTAACTGGCCTTTTATTATTTTCGTATAAATAGTTAGCTATATTTTTGCAAGCTTTTTTTAAAAGTATAGTTTTGTAGAATATATCCCTGTTTAAATAAGAAGTTACCTACTATGTTTGTCATCATTTGTTTTTCAATTTAGAGCGTTTAGTCAACATCCAGTCAGAAATATCTATATTATACGACTTACAAACAAGCTCTATAGATAAAATGAACTCAACAATCTTTATAGACAAAATGGATTGGCATGTTTGGTGGAATTCAAAAGTAGAATTATTAGTCGTTGGTTGCGTGTATAAACCTCTGTTATTATATTTTTGTGGTCTTTGGGAGCGATTTTGATTTTTGTTTCAGTTCCTATCTGCATTGTTCAACCTCAGTCATTTATATATTACAAGTTTTTTTCTAATAGTCATTTTAACATTGAGTACTGATATGGCAATATCGATGTTTATCTTTGTCATTCTGTTTTGTCTTCCCCTTACGAGTTGTTTTGCAGCCTTTTGTGTAAACTATTGGGATGGGCTGCAGTCTACGGTATGGTGGGGTGAGTCCGCAAACCACCCCAAAAAAAAAATACACACACACGCACGCACACACACAAATATATATATATATATATATATATATATATATATATATATATATATATATATATATATATATATATATATATATATATATATAAAATAGTGAATTTTTTGTTATACGAAAAATTCGCTAAAAACTGATAACCTGAAGTATGAGAATAAATATTTGGTTTCTCAAGTCTTCATAAAGTTCAAATTAGGGCCATTGAGAAGAGCTGAATAAAACAATACTTATCTCAAAAACCTTTATTTATTCTAATTGTATATCAGGTATTAAAATAGAATATGTATATTTTATAAAAAATATAAATGCCTACAGTGAGATTGATTGATTTTTCTTTTGTGATTGTTGATAACTGCAAAAAAAAATATTTCAAATTATGTTTCAGATCAAACATATTTTTACAGTAAAATAAATATCTGAATGCAAGTAATGTTTGTCTAACAACGGTTTCACCAAGTAAGGGCAACTAAAATTTATAAACAAAAGTATTTTTAATTATATCATTTTTAAGTTTACAATGGACTGACATTTAAATTCATTTATTGCTGTTGTCCTAACTTTGTAAAACCGTGCCATACTAAATACAGACGTAGGCTTTTTCTCTGCCTTGTAGATGTATCAATAAATGATGAGAGCTTTTTCGAAAAAGAATGACATGGATCGTATGGTATAGTTGTGTCTGTATAAGTATGCCATCGGGATATGTGCAAGGGAAATTATACAAAACCAGTGCACACACAAATCGATAAAAATATATTCAGATAGCCAAGCTGCAATAAAGGCACTTGGTTCCTTCGTTGCAATTCAAAAACGGCATCGATCTGTAAATCTGCCCTCAACGAACTAGGCAGCCGCAATGAGGTGTTGCTGGGCTGGATACCGGCTCACTTGGACCTTGATGGCAATGAAGCGGCCGACACGCTTTCCAGGGGCGGTGCCCAGGAGGACCTTGTCGGACCAGAACCTGTGCTGGGGATATCATCATGCACAGCAAAACGAACCTTAAAGACCTGGACAGATAGAATGACAATCCAGCAATGGCAAAATTTGCCAAAATTAGCACACCCTAAAGCCTTCATAAATAGCCTTTCAGAGTCAAGGGCTAAAAAACTTCTAGATCTAAACAGCCAACAACTCAGAACTCTAGTCGGCCTGTGTGCAGGACACTGCGCTTGCGTCACCAGATGCACCGAATTGATCTCAATCAAGAGACTGACTGCCGGCTGTGTATGGAGAGTAACGAAACAGCAGAGCATGTGCTATGTTCTTGTCCGACTGTGGACAGGACAAGACACCTGCTCTTTGGCAAGACAAAGCTTGCAACAGAAGATCTGGATCAACTTTGGCCCACAAAAATTGTGAACCTCTGTAGAAGGCTGGATTTCTTGGACAAAATATAAGACAATTAGGCGTGAGCCACAATAGACCTTAAGGTCGCAATGGAGGGACCGTTATGGCCTACTCACAGTTTAACCTAACCATGTATAAGTGGGTTTCCTACATAGTATATAAAAGTCAAAATACTTGTATTTATGGAAACTAATAAAAATAAATTTTAACATCAGAAGATTCACATATTATTTTTTTGTTACAGATACGTGGCAGTAATGGAGTCGGTATAATGCTGAATAAAAAGGCTATGGCATGTGTAAGAAATTATAAATGTGTTTCCTGACGAATAACATGGGTATGGATGAAAACGAGCATAACTGGAGTGTTTTTGGTTACCTGCTATACACTTACAAACGGCGGCAGTGACCGAGAGAGAACACTTTTGAAAAGACACAAATGAAGTACTAGACATGGGTCAACCAGATGAAAGAATAATTGTTGTCAGAGATATGAACATATATTCCTGACATTTTGGCCGTGTTATCTTTGTCTTTTGGGTTACCTAGCAAGTTTTTTAAGGTATTTTTCGTCGAAAATGTTAGTTGCAAGTTGGTTTTTTTTTAACTGCTATCTAGACCCCTCCTGATTCGAGGCTTCAAATGGTAAGCAAAGAAAGTTTTTTACGACTTTCTCTCTTCTAAGCGTCGTTGTTTCCGCTAACATTTTCCTTGTTTTCTGTTTGTTGATTAATTTCTCCACTAGGCAAGCAATGTATCTGTTATATTCGGCCACGTTCTTAATATATCTTAATTGTTTGGTATATCTACTTTTACTTAAAGGAAGATTAATTAACCTGTTTACTAAAAAAATCAGACTGGTCATTTTTTGTGTGTACGTATGTATGATGCGAGCCATTCGGAATGTAGCTTAGAGTGGTAGTTTCCTTTCTATGGACATCGAATTATAAAGTGTCTTTATTCTTCTTTAAAAAAGCCAACTTGCAACTAACATTTTCGACAAAAGATACCCCAAAAAACTTGCTAGGTAACCCAAAGGACAACGATATCATGGCCAAAATGTCGGGATTTATGAAATAAGTTGTAAAGATTGTGATCTTAAATACGCCGGACAAACAAAAAGATCCGTTAGAATAGATTCATAGAACACTTAGCACAATTACGATACGGTACTATAGATAGATCTTCCGTCACCCAACATATTTGGGATAATAATCACAACGTTAATGAGAATCCAAAATTAATAAAAAATATAATAATAAATAAAAGCAACGATAAAAAGTGTATGAACCTTGCTCCGCCACCGATTGCTTTATAAAATAAATACAGTCCAACACATCTGAGAGATAACAAATGAAACTATGTTAATTTAGGTGTCATTGAGACTTTCCAAAATCACTAGAGACCGACAACATTCAGATAAAGTAATAAAGAAAGTTCAAAACCTCGTCCAGCAATAAAAATACAATACACTGGAAAATTTGTCTGCGATTTAGTCCCCCTCTGAGTTCTGTTCTTTACCTAAGGTTCAGTATAATAGGTGATGCGAGTATAAAAGTAGTTAGAATTTTTCATCCCCTGATGACGCTAACTTTGTTAGTGAAATGATCGTGGTCTTTTTAAAATGTGTTGTGATTTGGGTTCTCCAAGTGTGCTTATCAGTGCTCATCACAGGTTCCAATATTCACTTAATAATCCATGGTTGCTTTCAACATCGACACAACCGATTGGGCGTTTCACTGACAACAATAGTCCTTGGATTACATCATCCGGTACTGGGGCATCCGATATTGCATCATACGGTGTTGCATAATTCGTTATTTCATCATACGGTGTTGCATCATCCCGTATTGCATCATCCGGTATTGCATCACCCGGCATTGCAGCATCATCCGGTATTGCATCGTCGGTATTACATCATTTTTAGTGTATAGTTTAGGTATATAAGTAGGATAATTTTGCCCATACAGTTATTTTAGCGACAGTTACTGATGAAGACAACTTTGTTGCTGAAATACGTATCTAGCGCATAACTCTGCTATTATTTTTGTGATTTTTTGGGGTGATTCTGCTTCTGACTGGAGATGAAAAAGACAGAAAATGCAGAACGGCTTTGAAGGGAACAAGAAATTGTTATGGAAGTGGATAAAAAGGGCAATACAAACTGGAACAAACAACCCAACTAGCACCAAAGTGACGCCAACTGACATCTAAACTTGAAACGAGTAGTTACTACGTAATCGCTACTACGGCTCGGTGGTGAAAATATTTTTATATTACACATTAACAATGAGAATTACGTAACATTCACTACTTATAACTACTTCAGTTATGCAACTTCTTAGTTGCTTTCACGGTATTAGCAACGTCATCATTACTAATCCAACAATTCAAAAGTTTCCAGAATATAAAGGTAGCAAACGACAATAGCCGAAACTGTGTTATGTTACTCGAATGCTACATCAAAGTTGTGGCCACTTTCAAGTAGCACTAATAGTTGCCGCGACGGTGCAGGTCAGGTCAGGTTAGGTCAAGTCTCTTCATATTACACCTAATAGTTGAGGAACTTCTTGGTGGTAAATTCTGGTGGCAATTACGTTTCTGCTACCTGAAGAAGTAAATTTTGCTATTTGTGGCTACTATAAAGTATTAATAACCCTTCAAACTTACTATAAAGTATTTTCACCCCACAGTCTCACTGATTCATAAAGGATGATCATAACAGCATTGTTGAGGTTGTACAAATCTAGTAGGGTGTTTAATTCCAATAACGTCATATGTCAATAAAATCAAGTCAGGTGACCAACCAACAAAAGTTTACAGACATTCTGCAACATTTTACAGGGAGATGAGAAGTGAAACAGGAAAAAACAGCAGTTCAGAACAGTATAATGCTGTTATAAGCACGCCATTATTTTCAACAAACATCAGTGAAACAAAACTACAAATGAGGAGTGGTGTTTCCAAACGGAATATGAACTGATTAAAAAAATATATTAGTGGTATTCTGTTTAATTAAAACAATGATATAAAATGTATTATTAACGAATCTTGTTTTTCATAAAGCACTTTCTTTTTCTCTTCAAAAAGTAATCATGAACAAAACACAAGACAATATGCATGTTAACCACAACCTAAAACTCAATGATTACTCATGTTCTGTTTAATTCAAACAACGATTTATAATGTATTATTAAGGAATCTTATTTTTCATAAAGCACTTTCCTTCCTCTTCAAAAAGTAATTCCAAACAAAGCACAAGACAAGGCTCATCTAAACCACAACGTAAAAGTTTGTTAAGTTAAAATGACAGATGACAGGCAAAGTACACAATTTTAAGTATCTTCTGTTTCCGAAACCATAGAGTGGCAAGGAGAACTATAAACACCCATTTAATAGATTACGACATAGCTGTTACTGCAAAGTAACTATACAATGTTGAGTCACAGTCCCACTTGGTAGCTTTTAGTGAAAGTAACTTCAAAGTTCCGGCTTTTCAGTATTCGCCACCAAATACAAGCTGTAACTACTTTCAAGTTCCATATTTTGGTGAATGCAACTTCAAAGTGTTTGTTTTGAAATGAGTCATTTTGTAGATCGAGATTTACGACGCCACTATTACCTCCGCTGTTAAGATAAATATCTAAAAATTCATTCATTGCTTTTTTTGCAGTTTTCCCAGCAAATTTTTAAAAACTATTAGTTTCATGTATAGAAAAGTAAATTAGAATACAAATTGCAGTTAAAAATATTGACAGTAAAGACGTCATCTGTCATTTTTATTTTATTTTTAAAATTTTGTTGATCAGGATACTCTAAGGTAGCAATACATTTTTTCTTATCTGATGATACAGTAAAAGGCTAAACCGAAGGCAGAGACGAAGTTTCTACATATGTATTTAGTATGGAACGTTCTACCAAGTCAGAGCAACAACAATTATTGAATTAATTAAAAACTTTCAAACTGCATAAGGTCTTGGTAAAATTTGTTAGTACCAAATTGATATAAATTACATAATATATTAAAAGCACAAGTATTAGCTTTTCTGTAAGATGTTCTGTATAATTATTTAGCACAATAAATAAAATAAAAATAAATATATCTGTGTCTTCTGAATTTGTTTTATTAAATAAAGTAAGTTTTTAAAATGAAACACAAAAGTTATTTGCAAACTAAAATCACTTAAGCCTAAGATTTCGCTCATTCAATCCAGTCATAAATAACAGTAGTCAAACATGTTTTCAATTACTAAATAATTCATAAGATAAAAATTATGGTATTTTATGACATTAATATAAATAAATTACAGTTTGAGAATTAATATATCTGTAAGTTGGTATATTAAATGCAAATGACAAACGAAAATAAACATATGTAGATACGTCAGTTTAAATGTGAATGTTAAAATGTTAAGAAAAATCACATGGTACATCCATTAACAAAGAATATTTCTCTGCACCACACTATGCTAAATGTGCCATTATCACATTGTTTTCAAGCAGGTAAGTTGAACATTGTGAGAGGTACGACAGGGTCGCCATATCAGTGCGGAACGAGGTAGTATGTTGTCATGACAGCTCCAAATAACACAAAATGTTAATTTAAATTAAATTGAGACTGTGTACAACTAAGAATTTTATAAATTGTCAGCCCTGGCCCTGATATTTTACAAAATTGTTAGTTGGTTATACACAGCCTCTATAACATTTTGTGTTATTTGGAGCTGTCGTGACAACATACTACCTGCTTCTGCACCGAGATGGCAACCATATCTTACATCTCACAATGTTCTAAGATACCATAGCCGTTTTACTTTATAGGTGTCTTCTCGCTGTATTTAGTATACCATGCTAACGAGCTCTCATTAAGAGAGAAACCGGTCTGCAGTTCTAATTATGGTGAGAATACATGTAGCCTTACAGGTAAGTTGATTAAACTGGAAGTTGCTATTGACGACTGGAAGTTGCTATTGACGACGGAGAGTGCAGATTATCAAATACAGGCAGAGATGTGCAAAATTCATCATGTCATATGTATAAAGGATTATGATGCATGGGACAGAAAACCGGGCTTTGACTAACCAAGAAATGTGGACATGAAGAAAAATAACAACAGCAAGGTAGACTAACAGAAAGACTAATAAAAATGTGCCAGAAAAGGTGAGAGAAGCAAGAAACTCGCTGAACAAAATTGAGAGAAAAGCAACATTTAGATATAAGGGTTTTCACATAATGTGTGTAATATACAACAATGTCTTGCTTGATTTATAGCCAATCATAGAATGTTTTCATTTTCAACATCCTCAATTCCTAAGTAACACAGAGTTCAATGTGTTAGCACAATTCTTTTAAGCTTGCTATAATAACTTTCTGAGAACATTATTTAAAGGATACATACTTACTTGGAACAAAAAGAGCTTCTGGAAAAAGTTATGGTTGCAAGGACAAATTCAAGCTGTGATGCTTATCCAGTATTATAATGCTTTTTTAAACATCACAGTACCTACTTACAGGTATTATTTCAACAACAAAAAAGTCTGAACACAGCAAGTGCATTATGGTAGTGAATTTTCATTACAATGTTTTTAATATCAAATATGTTTTTTTAAGAAAGCAGGCATCAAATTTGGTTACCAGTATAACCTATATAGTAAAAACAATGTGCCATGTTTCATCAAAATAACCTGATTGTTTGAAATGTACAAAAATTTCAGAAAGTAAACTTAAAGTGTTGCCGAAAAAACTAGTTTCTTGGTCAACCTTATAGGTTAATAGCAAATTGAGATATTCAAATTTGAAGCATTTAATGAAAATTCACTACCATAACGCACTTGCTGCATCCCGAATTTTTTTTCTTACAAACATGCATTATATTTCGATGGAAATTGGAAAAATGCAGTAACATAAGGCGTGTTCGATTAAAAAAAAAAAAGAAGAAAATTTGAATCACCCACGACTTATGGGTCACCTGTAATTGTAGAAATATTTTTTAAGGTGTAGCTCAAGACACCCTATAATTAATGTATACAAATTTTTTTCGTATCTTGTATAATAATTGATATATTGAGCTTTATTGATTATTTACGAAAATTCAACAAAAATTATATGCCATTAAACGATAAACTCTATAGCCAAGACTACTGCCAAAGCATCAGAGAAAGGGTCTATTTAAAATGAATTTTCTGGAAATATGTTAGTAAAATGAAGGACAATGACGATTGAAACTAAGACTTTAGAGTTTGTAAAACATTCTTCTTGAGACATTTTCTTTCCATAGCTCATATTAGTTTCAGGTTCTTCGCCTAAATATTACCAATTTTGACGATTTAAATTGAGACTTTGACGTTTTGAGAAAAACCCAAATTTATTTTTCTTTAAATGCCTATAACTTTTTTGTCTTTTAACCTACAGAGCTTAATTATTTTTTTAATTCCTATAACTTTTTTGTCTTTCAACCTACAGAGCTAAATTTTGGTAGGTAACTTACCTATAATGATATAAACCAGTGTACCAAATTTGGTCGCCCTTGCTTTGTTAATTACGGAGATATATTTTTTTTAAAGAAAACACAAAATTTTCCAGGAAAACCTCGGCGGATTTTCCTGGCTAACGAACTTATCCAAACCACTTGCAGAAGGAACGTATTCACCAAATTTAATTAGAATCGGCCCATTAGTTTATATATATATATATATATATATATATATATATATATATATATATATATATATATATATATATATATACCTATATATATATATATACCTATATATATATATATATATATATATATATATATATATATATATATATATATATATATATATATATATATATATATATATATATATTTATAAATTGAATCTGACCGCGCATATGTGTTCTAGGGGGCCTAATTAGAACTCATTTGAAGATATTTAGATATTTTTTCAAAATTCAAAAGTCTGGATCTCCTCATTAGTGATTTTTTTTTAAAGAAAATTCACTAAAAAACTATTCTCTTCATAACAAAATATAATAACAGACAAAAGAATTATAGCAAAGCTGTTTTGTAATAAGAATATCTTAGAATGAAAGTTGAATATTAAACTGGCAGAATAACTTTGCAATGCAGTTTCACTTTGTGTTAGTATTATCTAACCATAATTAATGATCTAGTTCCTATATATCATTTTATAAATCCTTTTACACATTATTTATTATTTCCAATTTTTCATCTATAAATTTAAATTGTGAAGTCTGTCAACATTTAAAAAAACTTACTCATAAGCCCTGTACAGTTGGAACAATTGGGTTGCTGCTATGAAAAGATTTACACTAAACAATCCATAATTTTTTGGTATGATTACAAGTGAATAGCGTGACCAAATGACACCTGTTGCTGCGAGTGCTACAGTTTGTGGCATACTGATTTGCTCTGCTGGTCGGGCTATATCACTTATGCCTGCAATTACCAATCCCTAGAATACAATAATAATTTAATTAATCATAAACTATTTACTAAAACATGGTTATACTAAAACGATAACGAATAAGTACTTACCCATTTGATAGCAGGTGCCCAAAAAAATACAGTTTTAGGCCCTAGAAAGCAAAAAAGGTAGATATTTAAGTTATTATTTGGATCTTTTTAATGTTTCCATTTGATATTTTACCTGCTGGATGATGCCACATAGGCTGTAACTTTCGAGGAACAAATGCATCTAATGCAGACATTGATTTTTTATAAATTGCAGACATAATTAAATTACTCTCTTCTCATAACAATACAGGAAAAAATTATCACAGAACGTTACAAACAGGTAAAATTGTGCTTTGACCGTGGAAGGATCAAGGTGACATGATAGAATTTTGAATGTGATTGTTTATTAATTATGCGACCTTGAAGACTCCACGCGTTCATGTCACGTGTTCGAACCATAGAAAAAGAAATGAGATATGCTTACGGAGAATGTATATGGATTATGGATAAATAATTATGTTGACGCACATCATTGACCCAACTTTCTCTTAGTGAATTTTCATTAAGAAAATTCACATTATTTTGTGGGACTTTCAGAAAAGTTCTTCAAATGGGTGCGAATTAGGGCCTCTGGAACCCATTTCCATGGTCAGTTAAAAAGTTTATATATATATATATATATATATATATATATATATATATATATATATATATATATATATATATATATATATATATATATATATATATATATATATATGTATATTATTATTATTATTATTATTATTATTAAGCGTGTTTCTGCTTACAATTAAGGTTTGGTATACGCTGGGGATTAGCAAGTGAAGCAAATCGAGTTTTTAACAACAAAAATAAGTAATGAAAATCAATGCAATATCCCGCATAGACACACATAGAGAAACTTTTAAGGAACAAGTTAGCCTTACACTCCACAGCATCTACGTCCTGGGAGTGCTAGCTGATGTTTTTAAAACATGGCGAAATACACACACGAAATGCAGTTGAACATGGCTATACCACAAAAGTAAAAATAACCCGGAAACTGACAAACATCGCTCAGCTCTGTACGAAAAGCCACTGTTCCAAAACGGCTGCAAATTGTTTCATGCATTGCCAGAAGATGTACGGCATGTAGACACTTTACCAGCTTTCAAGAAGAGACTGAAAACAATTCTCCTAGACAAGACGTGCTAGGCTGTGAACGATTTTTACATATAAACTACCACTAAATAATTTTCTTTTTTTTAGTAATATGTAATTCTATTAATAATATAGTTACCATGGTATAAACCTTGTGTACTTGGTGTTTCTGAAAAAAACAATATTGGATTAAGATGTGTATTCTGCCTCTTCTCTTTTGTGTTTTATAATTATTTTTGTTTTGCCTTTATGTTTTATTTACGGAAAATTTTTCTTACTTGTTCATACAGTTGTATGTGTTATGTTATTTTTATTGTTAATCTCTAGACGTGTATGAACACTCCTGTATCATTTATGTGACATTGACTTGTTTCATTGTTAATATATACATTATCGTATTTCTTTAGTCTGTGGTTAGCTAGTGTAGTCTTCAGGCCAAGAACGCACACAGGGGTCGAGGAGTTGTGGGCCAAAGGGCTCCAGGGGGCAAGCTGAGGAAGTGGAAACAACAACATAAGCTTTTGATGAAGCTTTCTCCAAGACCGCCATGCGCGGTGAAGAGCCGCGTCCTGCACTAGGTGACCCTGCTGATAACTAAACATGACGGATTAGACGTGGAGGTCGAAATAAACTCCCCAAATCTACGGTATCACGTGACCTGTGCCTAGGGATGGATGGCACCAGGGTGATGGTGTCGTAAACGGAACCTCTGGAGTACCGGGCAACCCTCCAGAGTAACCCGACTTGCACCACACAGGGGGTTCTGATGGTGTGGGCAGTATTTGCTCCATTCTCATGGGAACAACATGAAGATCATAAATATATATGGAACCAAAAAAAATGAGGCTCTATGAGTGGCTCCGGCTACAGACTCGTGCCTTGAGTCTATTCCGGAAACGGAGACGAGCCAGGGGGCGGCAACGTCCGCGGACTCTGGAGGTCTCACGACTGACGTAGATACGGGGGATCGAGGGATAACTTCGGCCACAGACTTGTCCCCGACACCCAAGCTAGAGGCTGGGTCCCACCGGGGGCCGGCGAGGTCCGCGGACTCTGGGGGCCCCTCCACCAGTGAGGACCCTACTACAGGGGTAGAGGGACTGCCCCGGCAGTCCAAGCGTATTTCCGGGGCGCAAAGAAAGAAGCTCCGGAATGCTCAGGAAATAGCGACCGGGACGTGGACGGTCGAGAAACCTGTAAAGGCGCAAGAGGGAAGTGCGAGTCAGAAGAGGCTGCGCTCAGGGCTCTAGTACGCCTACTACAGACAGACGTCCCAAAAGGACCAGGGCCAGAACACCGGCGCAGACTGGCTCGTGTAGGGAGGCTGCGGAAGGCATCGGGATGGCAGTGATTGACAGACGCCATCCTGAGGTCACGTTAGACCAGGGGAAAGCGGACCTGATCCAGGATGCGGTGGACTCTCTTCAGGAAGGGGAAAGTCTGCCTCAGTTCCAACGGGCGCGTCTGGTGGGGGGGCATCCTCTGGATAACCTGTGCCGGCCCGGAGTCGCGCAACTGGCTGCGGAAAACGATCGGGGGTTCAGATTTGGGAGGGGGCGGACTTGACAGCCGTCGAGTCCAAGGAACTTCCAAAGAGACGCAAGGTCCTTGTACGGATCCCTGACACCGTCCCGCAGGAGACGGTGATCAGTAGACTGATGATCCAGAACCCTGAACTGGGGACACAACACTGGTCGGTTCTAAGCAGGAAGGCAGAGGAGAAAGGACAGACTTTCGCCTTCTCGATCGACCAGGCGCCTTACATAGCCCTTGAAGGAACCTCCTTCAAAGCATTCTGGGGCCTGGGAAGGGTCAGCCTCCGCCCACTGGGGCAGCAACCGGGGGATAATGGGGCTTAGGTTCCTTCAGGTCAACCTCCAACATGGTAGGGCAGCCACGGCCGGACCACTGATGGCTCTGAGGAACACGGATGTGGCCCTAATCCAGAAACCGTGCTCCCATAAAGGAGAGATCAAGAGACCTGGCGGAGCTGCTGGAAAGCTCATCTACAGCAGATCCAGCGAGAACCCAAGGGCCTGCATTTTTGTCAGGGAAGGGATAGAGTTTCTGCCTTTAATGAATTTCTGTTCCAGGGACCTGGCAACGATCAGAATCCGATGTAGAGGAGCGGATAGGCCGAGGGACATTACTGTTGGGTCAGCTTATCGGCTAGGGGGCAGCACGGACCCCCCTCCACACAAGGAATTGGAGCAGCTGATGATGGGTAGCAGAGCAGGTGGATGGCAGACCATCATCGGCATGGATGCGAACGCGCACCCTGAGTTGTGGGAAAGCTCGGACACAAACTCTAGAGGTGAGGCACTTTTACAATTCATTATGAAATGTAATTTAGACATATTGAATAGAGGTAATAAACCGACTTTCGTCACAACACGGCGTGTGGAAGTTTTAGATCTAACAGTTTCCACCCAGTTTCTGTGTGACCTTGTTAAGAACTGGGCTGTGCCTGGGGAAGTGAGTAGCTCAGACCACAGATACCTACATCCGGCTTGAAATCGCCAAAGTCCAAAAACAAACGGTATTGTACCAGGACCCCCGCAAGGCGGACTTGGAAGCCTACAGGGCAGACCTAGCAGTGGAACTGCGGGGGGTTAAGAGTACCATAGACAATTCAATAGACCTCGAGATTGCGGCAGCCCAAGTGCGAGACGCAATCACCTCGGCCTATAACGCCAACTGCCCCATGAAAATGAGTGCGTCCACTAGGAACGTGTCCCGTGGTGGAACGACGATCTCAGACAAAGGGGGACGAAGGTTCGTAAGCTGTTTAACGGGGAGCATGAATATAGACATGCCCTAAGGACCTATAACAAAAGACTGAGGGTCGCCAGGAAAGAGTGTTTATAACTTAAATATCTGTAGAGCAAATGATGGAGTATCTTTTAAAGGTTATATGTTTCCTGTTGTTGTTGGAAAAATATCACTTTGTTTTATACATTTCAATTTTCAATGCGATAAACAAAGATTTTAAATATAATATTTAATAGGTTTGTTCAGTAACGTTTCTTAACATAATAATTGGCGAGTTCACCAGGCGCCAATAGTTGGATAGTTGTGTTAATATTTGCGTTCATCAGTCCCGCCGCGTTTCTGCTGGAACTCAACTGTTGCCAATGTGTCAAACGGAAGGACAGACAAACGTCACAAAATAGTACTTGAGGTTAACAGTGGTATGTGTGGAAAGAGTGGTGCTCTATTTTGTGTATAGACCTAAAATTAAGTTTCAAGTTTTCTTTTCAAAACTAATTATTTAAATATAATACTTTTGTGTTAAGTGTCTTGTTTGGTTCATCGTGAATATGAGTAACCTTTTAAAAACATACAATGTAATTAAGACTTGTGTTAGATTTGCAGGCAAGCACAAATTTGTCTGGCACGATGAGGGAATTCAGTACTTCGGATTTAAATATTATCCTAGGTAAGTTTAATCTCACTCTAAAATAACTAACAGCTTTAAGTTATAATTTTATTTTAGACGTGCCGACTTTGAAGATCCTCCTTGTAATGCTACGAAGTTGTTTCGTGTTCAACGTATTAAACCACTGAAAGGTTTGTTCTATTGGGAGAAAGACATGTTACGTCAATTTAAGTTAGATGGAAAAGTAAGTATTTCATGTACAGTTGACTGTAAAAAGAAAAGGTTTAACTGTTAAGCATACCGTTTAATTATTAATCAACCTTTTAATAGCTGACAATTGGTGAGAGACACAAGGTCTGTAGCCAGAGTTGTGCCAGATACCTACCCAACCAAACTACTCAAGAGTATTTTTCATGATTTCCATCTACAAGTACTCATGAGTATGATATGAATAGACTATATAAACAGTGTGAACATTTTGGTCAACTATTAGAAGATAGAGTCATGCACAAAAAATCCATTGGTGTTACAGTGCTGAGAGGCCAGAGGCCTATAGGACTTATTTAGTAATGTACAATAATATGAGTATTTTTAGGGAAATTCAAACAAGTACTGTTTGTACAGTATTGTGTGTCACAGGCATGCAAGACTTCCCAAGGAGCTGGAAAAGGAAATTCCAATTTCTGCTGTTTAAGTATGAAATCCATAGGATTATATTAGGCTAATTAGGATACATACATATATATATATATATATATATATATATATATATATATATATATATATATATATATATATATATATATATATATATATATATATATATGTATATATACGATTCGACAGCGTGTGTAGACAAGACCCGAGGAATGTGTATACATCTGCTGTCAGCGGTCGGCGTGCACAGTGTTAGACCAGTGTTGATTCAGAGTGTGTCGACACTCATGGGCTTTAGTGGGTTCCGGGACTGGCGGGGAATGAGGTGGCAAATGACCTCACAGGGGTTGGTTCCTGCCAGCCTTTTTGTGTCCCCGAGCCTGCTATAGGTATAAATAGAAGAGTGGTCTCCGACGCTGTAGATAGATGGACTTAAGAGGCCATGGAGTAGCACTGGAGGTCTGTCTGTGGCTATAGACAAGCAAAGGACCTCGTGGAGACGCCGGATAAAACAAGACTCTCTGGCTTTTTAGTAGCTGTCCTCCTGGACATTGCTGTATCATCGGGCTGTTAACAGTCCACTGTAGTCTTAGAAGACACCTTACATTGGTGGATCTTGTGGGGAATTCCATTTACCACGAATGCAGTGTCTAATCAATGGCCTACTTGCCTAGCGCTAGCCTCCTCACCATTGTTACTACTACTATAAACAATTTACTTCAAAGCATCTAAATTTTTTCAATCAATTCAATATGAAACATCACTCAAATCATGTGACATTGCCTAGTTTACAGATGATTAAGTAATTTTCATATATATATATATATATATATATATATATATATATATATATATATATATATATATATATATATATATATATATATATATATTATTTATTCTATTTATTTTGACAGTGCACAGTTAAATACTTTCCAATAACAATGAATATCATTAGAGACATTTTCCAAACAATTTAATTCCGGAAAAACCTAAAATACAACAAAACTTAATTTTGGAACATTGCACCTGTAACTTAAAAATAAATTTACTTATTTATTTATTTAAATAAAGCCCAACAGTATACAACCAGTAACAGGGCAACTAATTTAGTAAGTACATTGAAATACAATTAGAGAAATGTACAAAACAATTTATAATGCTGATAAAATAAAATAATAATATGCCAATTCACAACTAATCTCAGACAAAGTAACAATAACAAACAAAAGAAACACTGAACCACACTAAACCAAAGCCAAATCAAATGCAAAACAGTTATTTAAAAGAAACAATATAAGATTACATAGGTAATAGGTATATTATTACAGAACAAAAGTTGTTTCTTACAAAGTATTTAATTGATTGTAAGTCATCATAAATACATCCCTCCCCCTCACAAAAATAGTTACAGCTGTGACAAACTCTACTCATCGGTAACCTCAACAAAATATTAGTCCTAGCAAGTGGAAGGGCAAACAGTCTCTGTGACCTCAATAAAACAGAAGGGACATTGAAATGTAACCTTTTGACCAGAGCTATACAGTCAACAGTGTTGTGTAACAACAAACCATTAATTGCTCACCTCAGCTCCAGACTCTCAAGATTGCATCTCCTGTATATAACAGAATTGTCAATCCCTGTTGAGGATAGCCGCCAGTCATGACATAGCACAGGTACTTGGCAAGCTTTCTCTGAACTGACTCGAACAAATCATTATAAACTGAGTAACATGGGCTCCACACAACACTGGCACATTCGAGATGGGGTCGCACAAATGCACAGTACAAGCATCTCAAGCAGTCATAATCACTGAAAGGCCTACAGATTTCCAGTATAAAGTTGTCTGTAAGATTTGGTAACACACTCAAGATAATGCTCATTGAATGATAACTTTCTATCAAAAATGACACCCATATCCTTAACAGTACTAGGTCTGCTAAGTAGTGTATTATCCAACCTGTAGTCAAATCGGTCATTCTGCAACCCCCTTGAGAAAGATAGTACAGAACACTTACCAGCATTTAAACAATTAAATTTTTATGACACCATTGCTCAAGCCTAAATATATTATCTTGCAGATTTATCTGATCACAGGTAAACCCTAGTAAAAAGTTTCAAGTCGTGTGCATACAGCAGTGCCCTAACAGAAAGGTACTGATATCATTAATGAAGATATTAAACAATAAGGGACCAAGATTAGAATCCTGTGGAACACCAGAGTATGATACATACTTAAATGACGAATAACCAAGATATTCAACAGCTAATATTATATGATCAGACAAATAGGATTTAATTAAGTTTACCAAGCAAGGTGAAGACAATGACTGTTCCAACTGTGAAATTAAAATGCCATGATCCAACCTGTTGAATGCCCTTGAAACATCAGTATATATAACATCAACCTGAACGTTATAATCTAGAGCTTCAAAGATAAACTGTGTAATGTTTGTCAGATTAGTTACAGTTGATCTGGCCTTGACGAAGCCATGCTGGTTACAGCCTAACATACTTTTAAACTCATAATATATACGATCATAGAGGACACTCTCAAAGGGCTTTGACAACATAGGAGACACCACACAGACCGATAGTTTTTGAAGTATGAAGTATCCCCACTCTTATGCGCAGGACAAACTCTACCTTGTTTCCAATGAATAGGATATGTGGCAGTGCGAAAGGACAAATTATAAATATAAGTCAAAGGACCAAGACTGTGTCACACACCAAAAAAGCTTGGTCCCATGTCTGGTCCAGACATAAGCTCTGGTCTTAGCTTTCCACTCAAGACTTCATCCACTGTTACAATCTCAAAATAATTAACATCACTGGATTGA
Source organism: Tillus elongatus (assembly GCA_964006375.1). Classification (NCBI taxonomy): domain Eukaryota; kingdom Metazoa; phylum Arthropoda; class Insecta; order Coleoptera; family Cleridae; genus Tillus; species Tillus elongatus. The sequence continues at coordinate 239,573,210 of OZ023262.1, forward strand.
TTAATATTAGATGGAACTATTAAGATGAATTAGTGGGCAGAAATAGTTCAGAAAATTGGTGAGCAAAACCATTTACAATGTCCTGTGGAGGGCCAATGATTTCGCCAGAATCACCACAAATGAGCTGGGAATTCGAGATGTTCTAGACTTATCTCTAATGAAAGACCAAAATGTCAATGGGTTGCTGCGAAGCATTGATTATGAATATCGAATATACTCTCTACATGCAGAATCTGTTAGATTTTTTATCTCCCAGCGCAGTCTGTTGTAAAATCCTTGATAATAAGGACTACCTACCACTTTTCCTGAGTTTTTTTAGGAATTTTGGCTTTGTGTTTAAGCTTATCAATTATTTGATGGTTATACTACATTGGGTATTTTCTGGAAGATGACATTGATAAGGGGACATATAGGGTAGGTTAGGTTAAATTGTGAGTGGGCCATACCAGTCTCTCTCCACTGTGACCTTAAGGTCTATTGTGGCTCACGCCTAATAGTCTATATTTCGCCCAACAAAGCCAGCCTCCTACAGAGGTCAATAATTTTTGTGGGCTAAAGTTAATCCAGATCTTCTGGAGCAAGCTTTGTCTTGCCAAAGAGCAGGTGTCTTGTCCTGTCCGCAGCCGGACAGGAACACAGCACATGCTCTGCTGTTTCGTCACTCTCCATACACAGCCAGCACTCAGTTTCCCGACACCGATTTGGTGCATGTGGTGACGCAAGCGGCAGTGTCCTGTATACAGGCCGACTAGAGTACTCAGTTGTTGTGTGCTTAGCTCTAGAAGTGCTTTAGCCCTTGACTGTGGCAGGCCATTTATGAAGGCCTTAGAGTGAGCTAATCCTGGCAGATTTTGCCATTGCTGGATTGTCATTCTATCTGTCCAGGTCTTTGAGGTGCGCTTTGTTGTGCACGATGATATCCCCAGCACAGGTTCTGGTCCGATGACATGGCATGCTTAAAATTATATCTCTTAATATTTTTATTCAAAACAAAATGTGAGTTAATATTCTGAATTTTGAAATCAAACTATAAAACAGGATGATGACCATCTTCCAGCAAGAGTGGGCAGGAATGATGTGTGACCCTCACATCAAGGTTGCTTAATATCAAATCTAAGAGTCGGTTATTAGCATTCAACATATTATTGTACTGCTTAAGGGCAAAAAAATTCATAAATCGCAACAAAGCAGTCACCTCCACATGTACATTTACTGTACAGGCAACAAAACTTGAAATCTTAAAATCACCAACAACCAGTAAGTTTGTATTATAAAACTGTTTGGCCAGCTCTATACATTCGAAAACCTGTTCATACGCAGAACAACGAGCAGACGGGCTAACATAAATAACCAAAATACACAGACACGAACCACGGTATATAAGCTGTGTAGAAATTAGTATCAAGCACTTTTGAAGAAGTGACACCAGGCTGTAACCAAGTCTCTGTAATTGCAATAGTGTCCACCCGATGATGCAGTGGCACAAAAAAAATCACTCAGCTTCGTATTCAGTCCTCTCACATTTTGTAACACGCACCTAAAAATAGTTGGGTTTGTGTTGGGGGGACATAGTTTAAAGAACTGCCAGAACCCTGAGACGCAGGCTGAAATCTCCTCTTGATAACTGGTACATTATGAACATATCTGACGATTAAGTCTCTTTCCCCTGCATCACAGCAGTATTGCAATTCCTACCTAGCTGGGTATAAGGCGACTTAATAAGGAGTACGATCGTAAGAAAGGGAGATGCCCTTGTATTCAGCTTTATTTTTCAACGCACTTACACTGCCTATTACCCCCTTGACTAAAGATCTACCATAACGCACTTACTGCAGTTTTTTGTATAATGATATAATTTTATCCTAATAGCGTCACTCTTGACCCTTGTAATGGAACTTGGTTTCCAAATACATTGAATATTAATTATTACATGATATTGTATCACAGCTGCAATTTTTTATTCGGTTATGGTTTTTTGCATAAATCTTTTATATTTTTTATTCTATGTCTTTACAGATTTTTATGTATGTATATTCTTAATTCGTGTATTTAACATTGACATGTGTAATGGTACCAATATGTAAATAAATATAGTCTTTTTATTTTCCACAGCAAAGTGACATCGCAATTTTAAAAAATATACCAGAAAATAATCACCGGCTATGGAAAATAAAGCACTTAATACAAATTAAACCAATTACTTTTCCCGATGGAATTCCAAAGGATAACAAAGGAACTTACTTAAAAGAAAATGGAGAACTAGTTGTTAAAAAGCAGTTATACCCCGTTGAAGAGAAGCTAGCATTGACAGAGCGTTTCCAGAAGGACGCTAAAAAGTTGGATGGTGACACTTTGAGACGACATTCTAGGAAGAAATGGTTAGATGGTTGGTCCTTAATTTGAACAGTGTTTGGTTAAACTGCTGTGTTAGGTAAAAGTACATTTTATAGGTTGGTGTTATAATTGAGAAAATGTTATTTAAAGTGTTACCCTGTGTTTAAAAACAGTTATGCAAAAAGAAATTGCAAATAATTTAAGATTATTTAGTAATGACATTATGAATTATGTTTAATAAATATTTTAGGAAATGATTAAATGCATTACATAACTTCAATATCCTGATATACATATATTATGACAAGCGAATTGAAAATTCTGTACATAAGACAACATTACGTAAACATTGTAAATTGGATTAAAGTCTGTGTCCAAAATAATGTATAATGTTAGTACATTATCACCAAGAAGCTAATAAACAAATATCAATACGTTAGTCTGTAAACTATCCAATCTTAACGTTGCCGCTGCTGAAATGAGGGATCGCATTGGGTCATAAATCAAGATGAGCTCAACATGGGCAGATCGGCTGTACCGACTAGTGGGAACATTGCCGAACGCAAATAAGGTAGTGATCGCCGACTGAAGTGGATCCCTCCTTGTATCATTATAGCCTGAGGCAAACTTTAAGCTTGCACTTGCTGATTAGCACAACTCAATGATGTTGCATCACAACTGTTTATTTTTATATGTCTTTCGATAAACCAGTATGTTACTAACTTCAGGAGGAACTAGCAAGTACTCTTCAGGAGACACTAAATGTAGTGAATGATTGGTGCCGGAGGGAACAGATGTCTGTGAACCCCCGCAAAACGATCATTGTTCCATTTACCAGAAGAAGAAGGTTGGACAAATTAAAACCACCTATTCTTATGGGGGAAACAATTCCATTTTCGGAACAAGCAAAATATCTGGGGGTTACCCTAGATAAGAAGCTCAACTGGGACATACAGTTAGAGAATGTAATCCGCAGGGCTAAACTGTCACAAACGGCCGACAGTATGCCGAAGGAAATCAGTCTGGGAGGGTCCGGACTCCTCGACATTGAGGGTCACGGGATTCTGGGAATGATCTCAGACTTGATGCCTACAAAGATCACTAGAGGTCTGTCTTTCAAGACCGTCCTCCCGGAAAGGGAGGACTGGGAGCGAAATCAAACGACCCTATTGAAAGCCGATCTCTGCTGGTACTCTGACGGCTCCAAAACCAATATGGGGGTAGGAGCCGGCGCATATGGGGGCAGACCGATGCTAGACTATCAGCTAGCCTTGGCAAGTACGCAACCATACACCAGGCAGAAGTGTATGCCATCGAGATGTGTGCAAGGGAAAGTATACAAAACCAGTGCACACACAAATCGATAAAGATATATGCAGATAGCCAAGCTGCAATAAAAGCGCTTGGTTCCTATCAGTGTAATTCAAAAACGGTATGGAGTTGTAAATCTGCCTTTAACGAACTGGGCAGCTGTAATGAGGTGTCGCTGGTCTGGATACCAGGTCACTCGGACCATCATGACAATATTGCGGCCGACGCGCTTGCCAGGAGTGGTGCCCAGAGAGACTTTGTCGGAGCACAACCGGTGCTGGGGATAACATCATGCACAGCAAAACGCACCTTAAAGACCTGGACAGAAATAATGACAATCCAGTATTGGCAAAATCTTCCAGGATTAGCTCACTCTAAGGCCTTCATAAATGGCCTGTCTGAACAGGACACTGCCGCTTGCGTCACCACATGCACCGTATTGGAGTCGGTCAGGAGACCGAGTGCCGGCTGTGTATGGAGAGTGACGAGACAGCAGAGCACGTACTGTGTTGCTGTCCGGCAGCGGACGGGACTAGATACCTGCTCTTTGGCAAGATAAAGCTTGCTCCGGAGGATCTGGATCAACTTTCGCCCACAAAGATTATCGACTTCTGCAGGAGGCTGGCTTTGTTGGGTGAAATATAGACTATTAGGCGTGAGCCACAATAGACCTTATGGTCGCAGTGGAGGGACCGGTATGGCCCACTCACTATTAAACCTAACCTAACCTACTAACTTCATTAATCAATTGAGGTATCTTGTCGACATGTGTTGTCCGTACAAAGAAGTTGGAAACCCAGATGGCTTAACAGAGAGCTATAATAAATTAAAAAAGGTCTATAAGGGTGTAATCAACAAAGCGGAAAGAGACTACTATCAAACAAAAATTAATTCTTCTGAAAACGTAACAAAGACTACATGGAACTTTATGAATAAGGCACTGAATAGGGGTTGTTCATGCACAGGGAAAAATTTTGTCTTAAAAATTGACGAACGTCTTATAACTGACCCCGAAGAAGTCTGAAATATTGGCCATATATTTTATTGATGATACTTACACTCAAGTAGATTAGAATAGATTTTATTGTGAGTGGGCTATTTCAGTCCCTCCACCGCGACCTTAGGTCTATTGTGACTCACGTCTAATTATTTAGATTTCACCCCTCAATTCCAGCTCCCTGAGGGAGTCGATCTTTTCTTGAGGGTGAGAGTTTGCTTGGCAGGTGTACTGCAATCTGAGTAAAGTCGCTTGCCCGTTTCGAAGCTCAAAGAGAGATAACCTCTCTCCGAGTTCGTCTGGACCAGACACCCGTCAGTGTTCGCCTAGAGGCGGTATCATGAAGTCCCGCTCTCGAGCAGCATCTAATCTCCAGTTGTAATCCACCCCTAGATATCTCAGCTCCCCTCAGGCTCTTCCAAACCTGACACCTAACAGTGTTAAGACTCAAGGCAACAGCCCATTGAGTCCCGCTCCCGAGCATCACCCCAGCGAGGCCGTCTGTCCGTTTCGTAGCACACAGTATGGGCTCCAAACTCCGGGTGTTTACCACTCATCAGAGATCAGAGCCCCCCGGGACGTCTGGACACACGACACACGCCAGGGCTGAATCCATCTGGAACCCTGCTCCCGAGTAACAACCAAGTGAGGCCAATTGTCAGTCTCTGAGGCCACAGTGGAGGCGCCAAACTCCGGGTGCATATCACTCCCTAGAGATGTCTGCTTCCCCCCAGCCTCACCTGCACTGGACCCCCACCAGTGTTTCATTGACTCGAGGCGGTATCATGAAGTCCCGCCCTCGAGCAGCATCCAGGCAGGGTCGTTAGCCTGTATCGATTCTCACAACAAATCGAGCTTCCGACAGGAGACGACACCTGCGAGGTGAAACTTTGTTTGACAGATGTACTGCCATCTGGGCGAAGTCGCTTGCCCGTCTCAAAGCTCAAAGAGAGATAACCTCTCTCCGAGTTCGTCTGGACCAGACATCCGTCAGTGTTTGACTCGGTGCAGTATCATGAAGTCCTGCATCCGAGCAGCATCCAAGTGAGGTCGTTTGTCCGTTTCGAAGCTCACAGAAGAGGCCTCAACCGAGCATCGCACAAGCGAGGCCGTCCGTCCGTTCCGAAGCACACAGTGGGGGCCCCAAACTCCGGGTGTTTACCACTCATCAGAGTTGTCAACCCCCTTCAGGTCGTCTAGACACACGACACCCGCCAGCACTCAACCGAAGGCGGCACCCATCCGGAACCCCGATCCCAAATAACAACCACGTGTGGGCAACCATTCATTTCTAATCCCAGAGTGGAGGCCTCAAAATCCGGGTGTACATCACTCCCCAGAGATATCCGCCTCCCTCCAGGCCCACATGGACAAGACCCCCGCCAGTGTTTGATTCCAATTAGTCGCCTTTTACGACAGGCAGGAGTTACCTTGGGCCTATCCTTTTAGTTAGTCCCCGGACCCACAGGAGATACACTCAAGTAACTCGAGTATTGAGATCGTGTCACACCACTGTAGGTTCTGGCATTGTTGCTGACAATGCTTGGTCTAGTTTTTTTATATTTCCTGTGCCAGATTCTGATGTTATGGATGCTATAAATGAGCTTAAGGCTTCCCAAACGACTGGTGCAGACGATTTGTCGTCCTTAATTATAAAAATCTTAAAGATTACGATTATTATTATGATAACATATTTAACAAATAGGTCATTTCAGGATGGCATATTTCCTAAGGTTCTGAAGTCTATTAGTCATGCTTTGCTTAAAAAAAGTGATCACAATTACATTGGAAATTACCATCTCTTATCTTTACCGACAACCATATCAAAAATTGTGGAAAATTATTTTGTAGAAAAATTACTGAGTGGCTTAATATAAATATTTTAACTGAGTCTCTACATGGCTTTAGAAAGAGTAAGTCGGTTGAGACTGCATTGTTTCAGATTCTTCATGAGATTTACTTACACATGGATAGTGGTAAGTATGTCACATCTGTCTTGTTTGATTTGTCAAGAGTTTTTGATACCATTGATCACATGTGAGAAGTGATTATTGTGGTTGGAGACTCTGAGTCAACCCCTCACAGTCCTCAAGTGGGTGTACCTCAAGGGTCTGTGTTGGGACCTCTGCTGTTCATTGTGTTTGTTAAGGATCTGCCAATTAATGTTACATCTGGTCTTGTGACCATGTATGCAGATGACATTACTGTTACCTTATCTGCTGATAGTCACAAAGAACTTGTAGACAGTATTCAGGGTGTCATAAAGGAAGTAAAGGTGTTGCATTAGTTTCTCCATAAGGAGACCGTTAGTTGCGGTTATAGTGGATCGTAGCATGTCCCTGAGTGCGGGTTGAGTCACATTTTTGTTGTGATGACCACATTGAACATGTTTATGGCAAACTTAATAGTGCAGTTTTTGCAACTTAAATCCTCACTTGATGTGAAAAGTCTTCTGGGTGTCTACTATGCGCTGGCATATTTACACATTTCTTATAATGTTATTAGCTGGGGTCGACATTTGAATTGTGAAAGGATCTTTACTTTTCAAAAGCGCCTCTTGAGAATTATGTTTAATTTAGAGCGAAAAGAAATCTGTAGAGAACGTTTAAAAATAGAAAAATGTTGACTTTTGCGTGCATTTATATACTAACATGTGTTTTCTTCACAAAGCAAAATTTACATCTCTCAAAAATTGTGTCTCTCATACTTATTCAGCAAGAAAGGCAGAGTTACTGAGCGTCCCTCAGCATTGCACGTTCACCTAGATATAATTATGTAACTTTGTATAACTCGCTGTCAGCATCCATAAGGGATATTGGTGACGTTAAACATTTCAAATTAGCAGTGAAACAGTTACTATGCGACCAAGCTATCTACTCCATCTTACAGTATTTGAATAGAGATGTGCATGGAGACTGGTCACGCCTGTTGTGTCTCAGCTGTTTTTCTGTTATATGTGGTATAGGTTGTGTGTGTGTTTTACGGCGATTGTATATTGTGTATTTTATTACTGTGACGAGCATTTTTTATTTGTTTCTTTGTTAGTGCTATACACCGATTTTTATTGACATGTCATATATACTATATGTATCAAGATGATTAAATTATTATTATTATACCAGGTGGTCCTCCGGGAGATCCCACGATAGATTTCGGGAAAACTATCAATAGAAAAAACCTGAAAATTGGATATTACACTAAAGTCGTTGGGGTCACAGATTAAAAATATTTTCAAGATGGAGGCACTTCCGGTTATACCGGAAGTAGATGTCAATTCGCTTATTTTAAATGGAACACCCTGTATTTTATTGCAGTTTCGGATTCTACAATAAATTCTGAACACTTTTTGTAAATAATGTTCTATACCTATCATCAACCGTCCAGAAGATATTTAGACTTTAAGATAAAATTTGACATTTACGGCCAGTCATAAAGATACCGATATTTTTATAATAAGAACATATTTCGTTACGATTTTTAGAATTATCTTGAAAGATAGTTCACTTCATCTATTTCCACATCGAGACTAATGATAAAGTATACAGAGTGTCCAAAAAATTCCTGAAGTTTGCAATGAGAAATTGCGAAAATCGCGATTTTCAAATTGGAACCCCCTTTTTTTATAACACGATCGTGTTAAGCTCAAAAAATCAATGATACTTTGTATGTAATTACCTATACTCAAATCAAACGGTTTTCATTTTATTTTGAAAAAACTCATTTCAAAGCCAGATATTTTGATAAATTTCTTACCATAAGCGTTAGACATGGAAAATGAATTACCCAGTGTGTTTCTATGGAAACTTTGACAGTTTGTTGATTAACTAGCTATAAATGGCACGGTTAAAATACACACATGAAGATTATTTTAATTTATTTACTATTTATGGAGAATGTAATAAAGTAATTTCGCGAACGTGTGATACATTTGCTGATAGATATTCATATAAACAGAAACCGTCACGTAAAACCCTCAAACGAATAGTAGACAATTTCAAAAACTGCGGATCTGTCAAGAAAAAGGTGCATAGGGCTAAACCCGTTGTTAACAACGAACAAATTGAGACAGCAATTTTGGAATATTTTGCCGCATACCCTACAAAGTCAACAAGGCAAGTAGCAGTGGAGTCAGGATTGTCCAAAACCTCCGTTCTGCGAATTTTACGTAAACATAAGTTCCATCCTTATGCTTTTTCAGTTGTACAACATTTGAAGGAAACTGATTTTTCCAGAAGGGTGGAGTTCTGTGAATTTATTTTAATGCGATTCCAACAAAACGAGCTGTTTTTAGATAACATCATATGGACGGATGAAGCAAAATTTTCAAAAAATGGACTTTTCAATCGTCGTAATTCTCACTATTGGAGTGACACAAATGTTCATCCTTCTAGGGAAGAACAGTTTCAGGAAAGCCGACAGTTTAATGTTTATTGTGCTATAAGGAATGACGGCGTCGTTGCCCTAGAAATATACGACGATAATTTGAATGGTGAGAATTAATCCGAAATTCATAAAATACGTTGTTTATTATTATTTATTTATTTGTAGGTGATCGTTATTTGGAAATTTTGCAAAATTTAGAAGTAACTTATTTGGACAACCTTCCTTTGAATGAATATAGGCAAATATTTTACCAACATGATGGGGCCCCTCCTCATAATAGTCACCTGGTTAACAATCTTTTACAATCTCTATTTGCTGACCAATGGATTGCCAACAATGGGCCACACCTTTGGCCGCCTCGATCGCCTGACTTATCTGTTCTCGATTTTTTTATATGGGGTACTATAAAAAATAAAATCTACAACACTGCAGTTTCTACTAAAGAAGATTGCATGCAGCGGGTTCGCAAATCATTTCGTGAATTGGATCCGGATTCAATAAGAAGGGCCACCGAACTTATTCCTGAGGTCGTCACTCACTGCATACTCCACACTGCAAAGTTGGACTTTGAGAAACATCCAAGCGAGGCTGTTTCTTATTGTCATTTTTGAAGCTCACAGAGAGGCAGCTTCTCTCCAAATTTGTCTGGACCCGATACCCGCCAGTGTTTGCTTAAATTTCACCCATCAAATCGAGCTCCCCGCAGGAGTGGATCTTTTTAAGGGTGAACGTTGGTTTGACAGGTGTACGCCAGCTGAGTGAAGTTGCTTTCCCATTCTGAAGCTTACAGAAAGATAGCCTCTCTGTGAGTTTGTCTGGACCCAGACATCTGTCAGTGTTTAACTCGAGGCGGTCATGTGGAATCCCGCTCCCAAGCAGCACCCAAGCGAAGTCGTTTGCCCATTTTGAAGCTCACTCTGGAGGCCTCAATCTCCAGTTGTAATTCACCCCTATAGATCTCAGCCCTCCACCGGGTTCGTCTAGACCTGATACCCTCCAGTGCTATACTCAAGGCGATATCCTACCAAGGCCCACTGTTAAGCATCACCTAAGCGACGTCGTTTGTCTGTTTAAAAGCATACGTCTGGACCTCAAAATCCGGGTGTATACCACACCCTAGAGACTTCAAGCCTCAACGGGTTCGTTTGAACTCGACAACCGCTAGCTCTTGACCTAAGGCGGTATCAGCTACAACATCACTCCTGAGTAGCATCCAAGCGAGGACGTTTGTGCATTTCGAAGTTCACAGAGCGATAATCTCCCTCAGAGTTCGTCTGGACGCAATACCGCCCAGTGTTTGCTTAAATATCACCCATCACATTCAGCTCCCCGCAGGAGACGATGTTTTTTTTTTTAGGGTTAAAGTTGGTTTGAGAATTGTACTGCGATCTGACTTAAGTCGCTTGCTCATTTCAAAGCTCACAGAGAGGTAGCTTCCCTCAGAGTTTGTCTGCACCCGACATCCATCAGTGTTTGACTCGAGGCAGTATCATATGAAGTCCTGCTCATGAGCAGCATCCAAGCGAGGTTTTTTGCCTGTTTCGAAACTCACAGTGGAGGCCTCAAACGTCAAGTGTAACCCACTCCTAGAGATCTCAGCTCTTCTCCGAGTCTGTCTAGACCCGACACTCGCCAGTGCTAGACTTAAAACCATATCCACTAAGTACCGCTCTCGAGCATCATCTAAACAAGGTCATTTGTCCGTTTCAAAGCTCTCAAAATACAGGTATATACCACACCCTAGAGATCTTAACCCTGTCCGGGTTCGTTTGGATCTGCGACACCCGCTAACACTTGACCCAAAGTCGTATCATTTGGAGCCCCGTTCCTGAGTAACCTCCAAGTGAGATCCACAGTGGAGGCCTCAAAATCCGGGTGTATACCACACCCTAGAGATCTCCGCTTGCCTCCAGGCTCATGTGAACTAGACCCCCGTCAGTGTTTGACTACAGTTAGTATTCTCTTATGACAGCAGGAGTTACACTCAGCCTATTCTTTTATTTTGTCCCCGGACCCACATCAATATTATATTGAGGATTCCATATAATACTGTTATGCTCCAATATACTCCTAACAAGTACAATATAATAATTTGCAGATATTAATATCAAAGACCTGTGAAGATCTCATTACAAATCCTAACATTTTGACAGCACACCTGAAATATCCTGCTTGAAAATCATCTTAATATCAAACAACACTCCAAAATCCCTTTCAGTGACAGTAATTCTCAACTCACAATTTTCTATCTTATAACAAAATCTTACATGTATATTAGAACGATGAAAAGTCATGATAGCACCTACCACTCAACTTCATGAGATTAGAACGACACCAGTGCAATTAACTGTCGATCATCTGTGTTACCAATGATTCTAAACAATTTTAAATCATGAACAAACATAAGTGTTTTGCTGGTTTTCACAATCGAACTGATATCTTCAATAAACAGGTTGAATAATTAGGGACCTATATGTGATCCCTGGGTAACACCGGATGATGCCTCAATTGGCAAGGAAATTGATGCTGCACATCTTACATATTATATTCTGCCAGTCAGGTAGCAGTGAATTCACTTACACAATATCCATCCACCCCCAGCCAGTAGAGTTTAAATAGCAGCAAGACATGCTTTATGAGGTCAAATGCTTTTTGTAAAATCTGTATAGACTGCATCAACTGGAAGTTTTTACTCTAATGGCTATTATCAAATTCTAATGTATTACCAAGTTAATGGTGATTGACCATCCTGTTAAGAATCCATGTTGTTCATTATGAAAAATAAGCCTGGATCCAGCAACACTTCCATGGCGGCTGTTGGGGTTGAAGTCATAGCCCCTGTGATACTGTGCCGTTCAATTAGATTATAAGAAAACTGCAAAAGAGTTGAAGTATTTAAATATTGAAAAGTTTAGGGATGGAGTAAAAGAGGCATTGTTGAAAACAAACATATGTAATTTTTCACAATTAATTGAAGTTATGCAAAAACGAAAAGAATTAGCCACAAAAGTAAAAGTCTTGAATGTAAAAATAATAATAATTGGATCAATAGTGAAATTATCTTGTTAATGAGAGAAACCGATAAGTTATATGTTAAATTTTTTTAAATCAAAATGTGCATATAGCAAACAAATTTTAAAAAATGAATAAGTGCAATATGAGGAAATCTTTGAAGAAAAAAATGTGTTCAAAATAAATTGGATGGTACAATTGGAGATGAACGAAAAAACTTGGCAAATAAGAAACCATGTTTTAACAAATAAATTTGCTAATAGAAATAATAAGAAACTTGACTATTTATTAATCGATGGTAACAAAATCTCCGATGATCAAGAAATGGTCGATAAATAAAATGATTATTTTATAGATGTGGGGTACAAGATTGGCCAAGAAGTAAAAAAGGAAGAAACTGGTAAAAGTGTACAATTTTATAATCATATCGAAGAAAAAGCTATATATCTTAAACCTTGTGATGAGAAAGAAATGGTAGAATTATAGATGACCTAAATGATAATACAGCTCCTGGGATAGATAATACTACTACAAGAGATTTAAAATGTACTTTAGAATTTACATTACCAACCATTACTAAATTAATTAATAAGTGTTAGAAAGTGGTGATTATCCAGAAGTATTGAAACAGAGACTGGTAACACAGATTCAGAAATCAGGAGATTACCATGACCCCCTAAATCAAAGACCTATATCACTAACTATAATTTATTCAAAAATCTTAGACATGGTGTTGAAGTCTAGAATAGTTGATTTTTTGACTAAAACATTTAAATTTGATGAGCATCGGTTTGGATTTCAAAAAAGTAGTAGCACAAAAATGGCAGCTGTTGAAGTCATGAAGTTTATTACTACGAATGTTGACCAGAATAAATATGTGCTGGAAATGTTTGTAGATAAAAAAAAACATTTTACACAGTTGATCATAGCATTCTATTAAACAAACTGTATAATATGGAAATGTGTGGTATTGTGCGTAAACTTATATCTAGTTATATATTTGGCAGAAGGCAAACAACTGTTGTGAATAGTAAAAGAAGCACCTCGAAAATTGTAAAAACAGGTGTCCCACAGGGATCTGTACTTGGACCAATTTTGTATTTGTTGTATGTACAGAATCTATCATTAGCAAAATTAAAGGCTACATACATAACTTTCGCAGATGACACAGTGCTGTTGTATTCGCATGACTCCCAGAATTAATTGGAAAAAATAGTCAATGATAACTTGCAAACATATTACAGGTTATTAATATTCCAAAAGATTTAAATTTAAATATTAATTGTCACTTTGGCTAAATCATAAAATTTAGTGTAATAATGGAGTGAAGAAAAAATAATCTCTGGTAAGAAGCTCGAATAGTATTGTCAAGATTACTTTAAAATATAAGCATTGACTAATACATTTAGATGGAGAAGAGATGGAGAACATTATGTTCTTCGGAATGTGAAAATTGGAAGTGATTGATGTTTTGGAAGAAAGGTGTCAAATATATTTTAGAATATTAAATTTTGTCATTAAATACTATACAAGTCCTAGGACTTTCTTGTATTGACATATGTATAATTTTCAGCAAATAAATAAATAATAATAACTTTAAAAAAACTTAGATAAAACAGTGTACATAATGTTTGCATAAAAATTTAAATACATAAAAAATATGAATATAAATATAAACAATCAAAAAATTAAACATGTAAATAACTATAAATACCTTGGATTAACAATAGACAATGAGTTGAATTTTAACAAACACTTAAATAATGTAAGAAAAACAATATCTAGTCTGATAGGAGCCTTTAGAAGATGTGACTATTATTTAACTGAGAGAATGAAGAGACCAATATATAATTCATTAATAGAACCACATATGAGATATATGATGGATGTTTGGGCTTCAGCGCCAAAGGTGAAATAAAAATTGCAGAGAACACAAAATCGGGTACTAAAAGTATTATATGGTCTAAAGTGGTTTTACCCCACAAAATGTTTGTATGAAACATTAAACTTCCTATCAATGTGACTTCACCTTTTATCTTTTTTTTATAGTCTCATTTCACTTTACTGTTATCTGATTAGATTTTTGTTATTCCGATAAACTTTTTAGCGAGTTTTTGCATACAAAATAATTTAATAAAGAGGAGATGAAAACTTTTAAGACTTGATTCAATTTAAATAGCATATCTGGTTGTTTGTTCTTGTCCTAACTTATTGAAATCGTTCCATATTTAATGCAGTCGTAGACTTTTCCAGTGGCTCCACAAGTGCTTGTTTTAGTGAATTTTCTTTAAAAAAAATTTTTTTTAAGAAACGCTGAAACACGTCAATTTTAATATTGAGGGGGACATGTTTTGACATAAAACTCAACTTTGTCACATCAACCCCTTAAGGGTGGTGATAACAACCCATATATTTTAAATAGGGAACATGGGTCGAGTGTTACATCATTTGAAAGCTCTTTCTTTTCTGAATTTATCACACTTTTTTTTAGTTTTATCAACTGGTTTAAAAATTATTCACAGTTGAAGATGCAAAAACGCATTTCACTGATTCCGATAAGAAATGTGCTGATAGTCAATGTTTTGTTGGTTTGTAAACAAAAAATTGACTATCAGAACATTTCTTATCGGAATGAGAGAAATGCAGTTTATTATTTCAATTTATCGGTTGGTTTGATACTACCGAAATTTAATTTCACAATGGTGTATTCTGTAGAAGAAAGAGTTGAAATAATTAATCTTTTTTTCAAAAACGATGACTGTGCCAACCGTACTGCAAATTTGTTTAATGAACGACATCCGAAAAGACATGTTAACAGAAAATTCATTTTGGAGTTAGTTGCAAAGTTTCGACAAAGTAGTTCAGTAGCCAACAAAAACGGGATCCTGAACGTGAATTTCCGGTTAGAAATGAGACTACTGAGATTGCAGTTTTACAACAAATTGCTGCAGACGAGAAAATTGGCCACTGTTTCAAACATCAACAGAATATTGAAGCATCATAAATTTCACCCGTATAAAATTAATCTTGTACAACAACTGAATGAAGGTCATTTTGATAGACGGCTAGAGTTTTGTGAAGTTATGACTGCACGAATAGCTGATAACGGGAACTTCCTGTTCAATATCTGTTTTTCAGACGAGTGTACGTTTTTATTAAGCTCTATAGTCAATCGTAATAATTGTCGTTATTGGGCAGATAATAATCCAAGAAATTTTCACGAAGTCCACACTCAAACTCCACAGAAATTGAATGTCTGGACTAGCATTCTTGGAGACCGTTTAATCCGGCCAATTTTTCTTGATGGCAATTTGAGTGGCGAAACGTATTTGGAGTTACTAAAAGATATCGTTTACCCTCTACTAATTGACATTGTTGAAAATGATGATCGCTATCAAGAAAATCAATTCGTGTATCAACAAGATGGAGCTCCTCCGAATTTTTCACAACGTGTTAGAGAGTTTTTGAACAGAGAGTTTTCAGGACAATGTAGTGGGCGTAGAGGTGCTATTGAGTGGCCCCCTAGATCACCGGATTTAACTCCTTTAGACTTTTTTCTATGGGGCCATTTAAAGAGTAGAATTTACGCAACAGAACCGGAGTCTCTGGAAGAATTACGACGACGCATTGTTGAAGAATGCCGTCTAATAACTCCACAAATGCTCCAGAATGTCAGAGCTCGTTTTGAACAAAATTTGTACTTTTGTATGGAAGCTGGTGGTCAACAATTTGAACACTTACTTAACTGAATAAAAATTTTTGAACGTTTGGTTTTGTTTTTTAGTTTTTTAACGAAAAATTGATTAGTGCAATTCTTATCACAATGAATGAAATACGTTCCTGCAACTCCAACTGTGAATAATTTTTAAACGAGTTGATAAAACTTACAAAAAAATTTGTGTGCTGAATTCAGAAAAGAAAGCTTTCAAATGATGTAACACTCCACCCATGTTCCCTATTTAAAATATAAGGGTTGTTATCACCACCCTTAAGGGGTTGATGTGACAAAGTTGAGTTTTTTGTCAAAACATGTCCCCCTCAATATTAAAATTGACGTGTTTCTTAAAAAAAAAATTGTCTGGATGCAAATCGGTCTGTATCGTTTTCAATGCGCCACTATATATATATATATATATATATATATATATATATATATATATATATATATATATATATATATATATATATATATGGGGCTTTCCTTAAAACGCCAAAGACACAATTGGAAACGTCAAAATTGGCAACATTTAACCTGAAAGAAATATGGATTATGTAAAGAGTGTTCTGCAAACCCTTAAGTTTCAGCTTCGACCATTGTCCCGAAATATGCACGAACCCATGCAAATATGTTCGAACTTCGAACCTCTGAAATAGTATGTCTAAGGTTCACACTCGAACTTGAACTCAAACTATCAAAATCAAACTGCAAGCTATCCAAAATTCTCCACTATTCATATATCATTTCCTTAAATGCAAAATTTTGGTACATTGCAGCATACAATATTTGGTATGTAGAAGATATCTATTCTTTTTTCAAAAAGGTTCGATAAATTTTGCAGGTTGGTTGGGTGAAAATGGCATGTGGTGCTGATGTTAGTTGCGAAGATGGGTCAATATTGAATCAAAGACACAAAAAGGTAATTGGAAACTTTTTTAGATTTCCTTATCTATAGCTAAACTCAGTTATATGTACTTTTTGTCATTTATATCATCTAGGCAGTTTCATCTGACCCCTCATCAGCACTAGCCACGCATCATATTCATACAGGGCACAAAATAGACTTCAACAATGCTAAAACAATAGCTCAACTCTACAACCTCAAAACAAAAACTATTCGTGAAGCAATGAAGTTCGAAAAATGTCCCGATTATTTAAACAAAAGAGATGATGGTCTCGACTTTTGTTAACCTGGAAACCAGTTATCTTCATTAAAAACAGAATAATACTTGTTGTACTGCTTTTTTATCTGACCCGACAAATAGTTTTAATCCCCTTAATATGGTTATTTTGGTACCCGACATAATTAACCTTAACACCGGACTAATGACACTGACAAGGACTAAGGTAGAAAACAGTGGGTTCCCTGTACCATGCATTATTGGTCATGCAAAAGATTACAACTCTTCTGACAAAAACGTGGCCGAATTTCCAGGATGGTGAAGTGAAACTGCTTCTTGGTGTTAGTTGACATAGTCACAAAATAGACCTAAGTTAAAGGAATACAACACAATACAGGGAGTGGGGAGACAGATTTAAAGAAAAACGTAAATGTGTATATTTTATATTTTTATTTGTTACATTAAGAATAAACTAAAAAACTTAGTTACATATAAAAATAATAGATAACCTCCCTGCAAAATATATTTATCAAAAAAAAAACAATATGCTTTTTTATTTTATAAACTGGTAACTTTCAGCAGTGGACTTCAGCTTGTCTTTTGGCATTTATATTAACTGCGTTGCTGGTTTGTGTGTTCTGAATCTGTTTCGACTGATTCCGTTGAAGTCGGTTGTGTTCTTAAAGCTTGTGTTGCAGCAGAAAGGAATAGTTCTTGAACAAACTGACTGTGTTCCCGGCGGGTCTCTTCGGGGATCGTTTCTGTAGACAGTTCTTCTAAGTTTGCTAACAAAAACTGTGGTGTTGATGGTGAAGATGAAACATCTTCAGATGTTTGAGGGAATACATGAGATGAATTCGATCTTAAAATCGAATTGGACCAAGATGGACATGAACGAGCCTCATGACCATATGTTTCCCTTCTGGGGTTTCTATCGAATTGGTAAATTTCCCCATTGGGTGCATAATATATAGAATCAGATGCTATGTCCACTCGTTGTATCTGAGTTTGAAGCCTAAAGTATTCTCTTCGCTGCTGTAATTGGGCTGCACTTACATCATCATTATTATGGTTATTGCTGCTTATATTTCTTTCTGCTGATAATAACCCAGACCATATATCTGCTGTTTCATTATTAAATTCCCTAGAAGAAAATAATAGAGTTCACACAACCTCAAAATAGGAAACACATTGGAATTGTACATATATCATAATGTCATGGTCTAAATTGTAAAGAATGATTGGAAAATTTTATTTTTATACCGTTATTTATCTGGAAATTTTCACAAGGTGAGAAAAAGAATGTCGTAATATGGTAACATGTAGGTTATTTAGCAAACACTGATTTGAGTCATACCGGGCGTCACCGAGATTTCTGACAGTGCCGCCATTTTCTCATGAGAAGATATATCTTTTTAAAAGACATTGTTAATGCAGATGGAGAAATTGAACACAGGAGGACTGTGAGTCAGTTCCTGTTTTACCAGAAGTTACTTGTAAGTTTGTTATTTATGTATGATTACAATGATAAATTGCAGTTTGTTCCTGTTGTTTTCCGTCTCTTTTCTTGGTATGGACAATCATTTAAATTGTGATTTTCACGCTATTGAAATGGCAAAGCCTCCTTTGTCAGTAAGTGTTTGTGATAGCAATGTTAGTTTGCTAACAATCTAGTAATTTGTTTCAACATAGAATACACTGCTGTTTCTTTATCTTTTGTTGGTGATGAGAACTTTATCGATGTTGATAATCGTGCTGAGAAGTGAATCGTTAAGTTAATAAAAGAGTGAAGCTGGACACCGTGGCTGAAACTAAAACAAAAAGCAGAATCACCACAAAAATAATAACAGAGTTATGCGCTAGATACGTATTTCAACAACGAAGTTGTCTTCAGCAGTAGCTGTCAGCGACAGTGTATCTAGCGTATTATTATTATACAGGGGTGGTACACTTTTGAGTCCCCCTGCACCGCGGCCTCTCTGGCCTGTTGTGTCCCCAGAATTCACCCTAATCCTCTAGGATTCCCGTTTCTTTGACAAAGTCCGGATTATCCTGTGGTGAGCAGTCTTTAGAGTTTCTAAGTTTACCGTTTCATTCCCTAGTAACCTGCGCCGTGCTTTTATAAATGCCTCGCAGTGGCACATTATATGTTGTGGAGTTTCCTCCTCTTCTCCGCATCCTCTGCACATTGGGTCTCATTCAATCCCCAATGTATAGAGGTGTTTCTTCATATGACAGTGACCAGTTATCAGTTCTGTCAATAGTTTTAGTTTCCTGCTCAGCCTAAGCAGATCTTTTGCTCTTTGACTGGATGGTTCCCCTGAGGAGGGCTTTTGCCTGCCTTTGTCCAGGAAATTTGTTCCAGTATTCCAGATGCTACCACTGCAGCATCGTCTGGATTTCATGTCTTGCGGTTTCATATGCAACCCCACAGTATGGTGTTGGCCCGTTTAGAGGCCTTGCTCGCCTTCATTTTGCGAACTGGTGTGATAACTTTGGCATTTATATTGGTATGCGCAGGTACTTAGATCATCTTGACGATATTGCTTGCAGCCAGTTGGCTGAGGTTACAGTCAAGTACTACATTTGACCACGATTCCTGTGTCCCCAGCGCCTTTAGGACTGCTTAGTTATCAGTAGCTATGAAGATTCTCTTGCCTCTGTAATTCCTCTCCAGTAGCATGTACACGCATCATTATGGCTAATGTTTCTGCCTGGAATATGGGTGCATATCGACCCAGGCTGACATCTATCCTGCATCCCAGTGTGGTGCCTTCGTATATACCATTGCTCCATCTACTCTTTTGGCCCCGTCAGTGAAATAGACAGTTCCAGAGTCAGGATATTTATCTCGTACGGTATAGTTGTACGATAGGTTGTCTTTAGTCTGAGGTCATACTTAAGAGTGTAATTATCATCTCTTGTTCTTAGGATGTTGCTGTGACCATCCCGCGAATTTCCCTCTTCTGAGTTGGTCTTTAGGTCCCTATGATCGCCTCCGCCTCCACAACTAGGTGTAGCGTCATGGTTTCCATAGCCACTGTGGGTGTCGTCATCACCCCAGTAATGCTCAGGCAGGCTATTCGTTGTACCTTGCTTAATTTTTTCCTGCAATTCTGTGTGTAGGTTTTATCCCACCACACTAATGATGCATATGTGATGATGGGTCCCACCATTCTCAGGTATATCCAATGGGTCATGCGTGGTGATAGTCCCCATCTTGTAGAAAACATTTTCTGACAGGTCCATAAGGCCCTCCTGGCTTTATCAGATATCCTCTCCAAGTGCAGTATGAATGTCAATGTGTAACCCTAACCCCTAGATAACTGACTCTCGTGACGCTTGGGATGGAGGTGTCATATAGGCACGCCTGTTTGAGCCCTCACTAGTTTCTTTTACTTGTGAATGGCACGACAAAGCTTTATGTGGATTTACCGTCAGACCCTCTTTGCCCACCATTTTTCTACAAGTTTTAGTGCTCTCTGCATCTTCTGACACAGTTCCTCCGAACTTAATTTACTATATAACACATAGCTCTGTCTATTATTATTTCTCTGACACAGTTCCTCCAAACTTAATTTACTATATAGCGCATAGCTCTGTTTATTACTATTTTTGTGGTTTTTGAGGTGATTCTACATATTGTTTCTTTAAAGTAATAATTTAAAAAAAACCTTGAGCCTATACAGCCTGACCAGAAAGTTCTGTCCAATTTTAATTCGATATAACGGAGTGCTTAAAGTGTAGAATCCAGACAAATAGTTCAGTTCTCAATGATGATAGTTGTGATCGCACAATACATCGTGATTGTTCTAGCCTCAATGCCTCAGAATTTAAAGTGATGGACCGGAAGGGAAAGCAGCCACTTTCTACTGTGAAGACTGTCTTAATGGTTAGAGACTGATGCCATCTTTGATTAAAGCTGTTGATGAATTGAAAGTGGTGGTGGAGAGCACCAAACAGAAGTTGGAGGCAGATTCATTCTCATCTGAAAATGTATTCCACAAGGTGAATGATCATGTCTCAAGATCTACCAATATTATAATTTATAAAGCTGTGGAATCCCCAGTCAAAGGTTCTCACTGAGAGGATTTCTCATGATGTGGGCAGTCAGGGAGGTACCCAACATCCTTGAGATACCTGAAGAAGATACAATAAGGAAAGTGTTGAGAATTGGTAAGTAGGGTGACCAATCACCACGGCCATTGAAGGTGATTCTATCAATCGACGGGGTACTCAAGGTAAAAAAGAAACTGAGTAAGTCTGTGTCTAGGATGAGAATTAGTTCTGACCATACAATTATGCAAAGAAATGAGTGGAAGTCTGCAAGAGAAGAACTGGAGAATAGGCTGCAGGGAGGTGAATTTGGTGTCACCATAATATATGAAAGCTTTCCTCATGTAGCGGCGTAGAAGAGGCAGAAATAAAAACAGTTAACCCCATTTAGTTTTACTACCATAATGTTGGTGAATTGCGCACAAAGCTTGCGAACTTTGAAAGGGCTCTATCATGTTCCTGTTATGATGTGATTGTACTCACAGAGAGTTGGCTCGGTGAAGAGGTCTTGTCAGCTTAACTGGGTAATTCATTACTGTATATTGTATGGACTGTAATTATAATACAAGTTATAAGACAAGGTGGTGGGGTGTAAATGGCTCTTAGTAAGTGTTAATACAATCAAAGATGAAGGGGCCATTAGGCTTATACATGGGAAGTTTGTGGATATTCATGTGGCAATGGTTTAATTCCGTCGGAGAGAAGAAAAGACTTACAGGGTATCCCAAGCAGTGCCCTCTATCTGCTAGGGCGAAATTGGAAATTAAATATTTTTTGACGCTGTGTATAACTCATCTGTGCCAATTTTAAGACAATATATTAAATACTTTTCTGGTTATCGAAATTCAATTTCTCACACTTGAACACCCTGGTATCTCTTTTAATTGTGACCTATATCCATAACCAAAAAACAGCATCTTCAAGTAATGCAATTCAGCTGTTTTTTGTTTACATTTCACAGTTACAATGATTGTATGTACCAAAACTGATGGCATTAGCTCAAAGCTTTCTGAAAATATTATGTTTACAAAACCATTGTAAATACAAACACATTAACTTCCATTTTAAAATTCTTGAGTTTAACAAAAATGTACAAATTACGAATTTGAGATTTTCAAGTCTTCTTAAAAATACTTTTTATCTTCAGATTGTATGATAAAGACCCAAATTTTTGATGAAAAATGATCGACTTTTTTTAATGAATGGTTTTTTTTTAATCACAAGAGAATATACTTAACTAAGTGAAAAATGTAACCTGTGATGAGCACTGATAAGTACATTTGGAAAACCCAAATCACCACGACACATTTTAAAAGGACTTTACAATCGTTTCACTATGAAGAATATGAAGAATGGTGCCATTTTCAGATGAAGATGTTTGTAGTCATCAAGTTAATTAAGGAAATTCATTTACTGAATAAAAAATTAAAACAACTGGTAAAATGTCAAATTAAAAGTGAAATACCAGTTCTTTAGAAAATGATCTCGTAGAAAATCTTTCTTCACTGTCATTGAATAAAAATGAGATCGACTGCTTGACAAGGGGCTGAAATTCTGTTTACAGTCACAAAAGCACAATCTAGTAGAAGTCATTGCTAGTATTGAAACCAGAATTCAAAAATTACCTGAATCTCCAAAAAAAATTTATTGGAGAATCGAGAAGCATGCAAAGATAAAATTTTAAAAAGGTTGGAAGAAAATAAAGGAATTAGAAACAAAAATTTTAACCAAATGAAAATAGTTAAGTCACTGCAGGAGAAAGACTGTTTTTATATTAAAGCAGATAAATATAGTCATGTTGCGATTTCAGACAAAAATGAATATAAAATTAGAGTTAATAATGCCATCTAGACATGACCGTGCAAAAACTAGATAAAACCCCCATACAAAAATGTATTTCTGATGTTAAAAATCGTTTAAGGAGCTGTCGCAACCTTATAACAAAAGACTTAAGCTTTTAATAAAATCGTCTACCTTGCATATATTTGTGTTAAACACTGCAAAAATATTGTCTACATAACGAAATCATACTCTAGGAAAATACTCACTTTCATTTTCTAAATCTGTCTCACATTTACTCATGAAAATGTCTGCAATGAATGGAGAGAGTGGGCTCCCCATTGCCGTGCCTTCAGTTTGTTCAAAAACTCATTGTTAAATTGAAAAATATTTTGTTTTATACAAGGGCTTGCTAAAGTTAAACATTCTTTGCAAACTTCCTCATTTAATTATGTTGTTCAATTTTAACAACTGTTCTAAATATGTTAGCGTTTGTTTTGTGGGCACGCCAGGAATTAAAGATGTTGCATCAAATGATATCAAAACCTCGCCTTCAACCAATTTAATATCTTTAACTTTATTAATGAATTCATGTAAATTTGACACCTAATAACTTTTTTGTTTAAGACGCAAGCTTTTAAACTCATTTGACATCCACTTTGGTAGATTTGGTGTCGGAGTATCTATAGCCGAAATAATAGGTCTCATTGATTTTCCTGGTTTATGCATTTTTGGGAGACAATATTTTTTGGGCACTTTGGGATTTGCAACCTGTAACCGTCTTCCGAAGTCCATTGTTATAAGGTTTTGACAACCCTTTAAACTATTTTTCACCTCGATCACTTTGCGTAACAGGTTTTTATTTAGTTTTCTATACGGTCCTGTCTCTATTGCATTACTCACTCTCTTTATAATCCTTTTGAACAAATCTTTGTATTAAATAAAATATTTTTCAATTTAACAATGACTTTTTTTAACAAACCCAAGGCACAGCAATGGGCAACCCCCTATGTTCATTTATTGTGGACCTTTTCATGAGTAGACTTGAAGCCAACGAAGCAGTCTCCACAGATTTATTTACTATAAAACAGTTTCAGCAAGTAGGGGCAACCACAATTAATAAATATATACATATATTTACAGGGTGGCACAACCAAGATGGGGTGGAGGATTATAAATAAACGGTAAGGGATTTTGAAAAACTTTTTGGAGATGATAGGTAGCTAAACATGCTGTGTTTTCAAAATATTGCTATGGTATAGGGTGGGCAGGCTCTTTGTTTTAATGGAACATCCTATATATTGTATTTTCATGTTAAAGGTAACATTACTAGCTTTCAATAAATACCATACATGATACTTTGCTGACCAAGAACTTGCACCATCCTGTATATTGTATAATATACAGGCTCAGAGGTCGCCTCACTGACAACCACAGATAGCTGTTGGGGTATCGTTAGTGTACCCTGTTGCCGGTTATTTCAATGTTATCAGGGTAGTCTTGTTGGAGTTAAATGCTTATAACTTTTACTTCCGCATCGTCAATACGTGTGGAAATATGGCATCGGCGACCAACATTTCAAAATTTTGTTTTCTCTTAAACGTAAAAAGTGTCAAAACATATAGAAAACATGATATGGGAACGACAATTTTTTTTGGTCTGTATCTCTGTCTGTTTGTAGCCACGAGAACTTAAGAACGAATTGAGGTATTGTCTCAAATTTGGTATACAGTTAACACCACACAAACAAACTGTTCGGATTGTTTTTGCGTAAATCGCTGCAGGGGTAGCGGTTGAATGGGGGAGGATCTGGTGAAAATTGACATTTTTTTCGTGAAAACTCTAGTAATATAATGTTTTAGGTTAGTTTATTAGAAAACTTTGAATTTCATCAAACATCTGGTATTCTGTGCTGAAATTGAATTAAGGGTTGAATGCGTGCGCGTGGAAAATCACGAAAAAAAAATTGTGAAAACGGCGAAAAAATGCTCAAGAAATATAGAAAACTTGATTCTGGAACGCAAATTTTTTAGTCTGTCGGTCGGTTCTTCTGTCTACTTCTGTCACTAAGCGAAATAATTTTCGAATGAATTGAGATATCATCTTCAAATTTGGTATACAGTTAGCACCCGACAAAGGAATGCTTCGAATTGTTTTTGTGTAAGATCGCTTTAAGGCGTAGGGAATAAATGAGGGGTGATTTGGTGAAAATTGTCATTTTTCTGTTTAAACTGGAGTAATAGGTATAATGTTTCAAAGTTAATGAGTACAGGAGTACAAATATTTTCTTTGTGGTCGTCATGGACCCTAAATTTATTTCATGAGAATTTCTTTCTAAGGAGAGGAGATTCTCACAGCTATGTGGAATTTATGATTTAATTTTCAGCACTATTTTTTCATAATTCGTGCATAAAAACATTAAGCCCTTTTCCAGTGTCTAAAACGAGTAGAAAATTGATGAAATAGATGTTGATTAAATTATTGTTTTGGTCACTTTACATTAAAGGGTTATTTGCACACACATTAAAACAGTCTGGACGCAGCAAGGTCGTTATGGTATTTACTATTCATAGAAATGTTTTTAATAGCAAATATGTATTTTTTTAAAGAAAGCAGGCATTAAATTTGGTTACCATTATAACCTATATAGTAGAAACAATGTACCACATTTCATCAAAATAACTTTATTGTTTAAAAATGTACACCAATTTTCCGAAAATGAACTTAAAATGTTTCAGACAAAACTGATTTCCTGGCCAACGAACCTTAGGTTAATTGCAAACAGAGTTTCTTTTCTTACGAACATGCAAATTTTGTATCTGTGAGTCGATCGGCTCTTACGTCTTGTCTGTTACTAGGCGCAATAACTTTCGAACGAATTGAGATATCATCTTCCAATTTGGTTATCCAGATAGCATCCGACAAACAACACTTCGAATTGAGTAAGATCGCTCCAGGGAGTAGGGGATACATGGGGAGTGATTTGGTGAAAATTGACATTTTTTCGTTAAACTCAAGTAATATAACGTTTCAGAAGTTTATGAGTACATAAATACGAATACTTTCTTTGTGGTCAAGTTATGGACCCTAAAATTCATTTAATGAGAATGTCTTTCCGATGAGAGTAGATTATCATAGCTATGGGGGAGTTATGATTCCATTTGTAGCACTATTTTCTTGTAACATAGATATATAAATTTTGGTATATAGTTTACTTTTTATGGCGTAAACCTACGTACCAAATTTGGATACCATAGCTTTGTTATTTTCGGAGATAATTTTTTTTTTAATAAAACCCAACATTTTCCAGGAAAACCTGGTCGGATTGTCCTGGATAAAGAACTTCTCAAATTCACATACAGAAGAAAAATACCCGCCAAATTTCATCAACATTGGCCCATTATTTTTTGGGTTATCAGTGAGACACCCACTATGTATATATATATATATATATATATATATATATATATATATATATATATATATATATATATATATATATATATATATATATATATATATATATATATATATATATGGCCCATTTAAGATCGAAGCACCCCTGTAACTTTGTATTTATAATTCGATTTTGATGATCGAAAGATGAAAACATATAAGATGAAAAACTCTATAAATGCCGCGAAAACTGTTCTCCATGTCACTTGACCAGAGACTACTGTTGCAGTTTTTCTATGTAAAAAAAAGGGAAACAGGGTTAGAGCCGTTTTAGGAAGGAAATAAGTACGCCAGTGCATTTGGCATCACTCAAAATAGATACATACCAAATTTCATCAAAAAAATAATTATTATTAACCATTTCAGAGAAAGTTTGTTTGTGTGGCCCTTCTTACATGTAACTTTTGTATTTATAACGCAATTTTTATAAGATCTCAAAAGACAGAAAATGAAGTCTATTGATGTTGCCTATCCATCCCATTCGATCACAGCCTACAAAAACTATTTTCATATATCAAAAATTATAAAAAGGTTTAGGGGTGGTCTTAGGAAAAAATAAGTCCACCACTGTATTCGCCATTCTTCAAAACTGGTATCTACCAAATTTCATCAAAAAAATAACTATTATGACGAACTATGAAAGTCGACAACATATCAAAAGTTGAAGAAAAAAATTATAAATGCTGTGAGATTTAGTAGGCCGTGATCCAATGTCTATATACTTCGTCATCTTCTATATTTTAAGATCTCGTAAATACAAAAGTTACAGTGGTGTTTTCATAGTAGAAGGGTCACACAAATAAACTTCTCTGATGGTTAATAATTCTTACTGGCGCTAACCCCTTTGCCAGTTTTTTGACATGGAAAAACTGCATGAGTAGTTCTTGGTCAGGTAATATGGAGAACAATTTTCAGAGCATTTATAGGGTTTTTTATCTTATATCTTTTGATCTTTGATTCATCAAAATCGAATTATAATTATAAAAGTTTGTTTATATATATATATATATATATATATATATATATATATATATATATATATATATATATATATATATATATATATATTTATAACTTAAAATCGACCCCAGATATGGGTTCTACTTCGGGTTCATTTCAGAAATTTTTTCAAAATTCAACAGTCTGGATCTCCCATTAGTGATTTTTTTTTCTACGAAAATTCACTAAAAATGAATACCAACCTACTTAACCAA
Organism: Tillus elongatus; assembly: GCA_964006375.1. Taxonomy (NCBI): domain Eukaryota; kingdom Metazoa; phylum Arthropoda; class Insecta; order Coleoptera; family Cleridae; genus Tillus; species Tillus elongatus. Next base: position 239,600,591 of record OZ023262.1, read on the forward strand.
AGTTATTTTCTTATAACGGTATAATTATTTTGACTGCTGTCTAATCTTATGCTTACTATAATAAATGTATAAATTGGAAGCCTGGATAATAATATTTTTTCTTTACTAAATAATTGTTACAAAAAAAATAGATATAAAAGTTTCTATATATTAAGTCGCTAAAATTAAAGTAAGTAAAACTTTGGCATCCATTTTTATCACTTTCTTTCTTAATCTGTTTAAAAACAATGTGTTATCAAATTCAATTGCTGCAGAAACAAAGGCAAAACGTTTACGAGCATAAGTAAATAATATTCCATAAAATTTATATGTGGGTTTTCAAGAGTGCTTAGACAACTTTAATGTTATGCCTATTTCTTAGACTGGTATTTATGCATCTCTATTATTTATCAACTAAGTTTAAAACACTGGGTATGTATTTTATTTTGATTATACAGGGTGAAATGTAACCTTAACCTAAGATTCTTACAATAAATATGATTTTATATATAAAATTTAAACCGTTTATAAATTCTACAGATAACGTACGCCATTATTTGTTCTGTTTAGCGAAAAATCGAACAAAACGGAGAGCTTCAAAAGTTTTTATTAGTTGATGAAGGCATCCAGGTAATTCTGCAGTTGAATCCGGTGAATCGGCAGAGTCGTCGCGCAATAGAATGCAGTCGTTGGAGTTCACGCGCTGTTGCCACATCCTTCTCTTTATCGACTTTGTAAGGAAATAATATTTAGTACAAACTTAAAAAGTCGGGACGCAGCAAGTGCGCTGTGGTAGCGAATTTCTATACAACTTTTTTTAATGTTAAGTATGTTTTTTTTAAGAGACTAAATGTAGGTCAAACTTCAAAGGTCGAGACGCAGAAAGTGCGCTATGGTAGCGAATGTTCCTAGAACTATTTGTAATGTGAAATATGTTTTTTTCATGAGACATAACATTTTGTACAAAGTTAAAAAGTCGTGACGCAGCAAGTGCGCTATGGTAGCGAATGTTCATCAAAATGATTTTAATGATGAATATGTCTTTTTAATGAGTCATAATATTCAGTTCAAAGTCAAAAAGTCGGGACGTAGCAAGTGCGCTATGGTAGCGAATGTTCCTAGAACTATTTTTAATGTTAAATATGTTTTTTCATGAGACATAAAATTTACTACAAAGTTAAAAAGTCGGGACGCAGCAAGTGCGCTATGGTAGCGAATGTTCATCAAAATGTTTTTAATGATGAATATGTACTTTTAATGAGTCATAATATTCAGTTCAAAGTTAAAAAGTCGGGACGCAGCAAGTGCGCTATGGTAGCGAATGTTCCTAGAACTATTTTTAATGTTAAATATGCTTTTTCATGAGACAAAATTTACTACAAAGTTAAAAAGTCGGGACGCAGCAAGTGCGCTAAGGTAGCGAATTTCCATAGAACTATTTTGAATGTTAAATATGCTTTTTTCATGAGATTTAAAATGTAGTACAAACTTCAAAGGTCGGGATGCAGAAAGTGCGCTATGGTAGTGAATGTTCCTAGAACTACTTGTAATGTGAAATATGTTTTTTTCATGAGACATAACATTTAGTACAAAGTTAAAAAGTCGGGACGCAGCAAGTGCGCTATGGTAGCGAATTTTCATAGCAATGTTTTGAATTTTAAATATATTGTTTTAATCACACATCAAATTTAGACAAATTTAGACAATCTCGCCCACAGGAGAAAGGTTGGACTGTAAAATAACCCACTTTTATTAAACGGTTCGGTACAAATTCTCGTACGTTTGCAGATAGGCACATGGGCTTTCCCCATCATGAAGTATTTTGGCAAATGAAATACAGAAATTAAGTTTATTGTGACGGGCAGGAATAATTTCTTTTATAGCTATAATGAAATAGAAAGGAAAGGTGAGTAAAAATATGTATTAAAATGTCATAAAAATTAGATTGTTTGGCGATATATTTGCCCGCTTAACTGAGAATAAGTATGACGCCTCAAGATGCCGCAAGAGGCGAATCCGGTTGCAAAAACTATCAGTGTCTCATCCAGTAGCCCACAATTTTCAGCAGACCCTGCCTTTCTGTAAAGAGGGTAGGGATCTTTAACGTGCCCAACATCGCACGGTCACGGGACCGACGGCTTTACGCCCCCTCCGAAGGGCGGAACGTGCAGATATTCAACTTACTGAAATACAATGTCAGAACCTTGGTAGATGTTAATGTTACAGTTTGTACTGAAAAAGTGAAAGGAGTACCCTGGGCACGAACTCAGTACCCTTATGTCCAAAGGCACACGTTCTTACCCCTCAACCACCGAGGTTCTTAATGCACACAGAATATTATATATATAATGGTGAAAAAGAAATGGAAAGTAAATTGCGCGCCAAAACTATGTATTCGGAAAGGTCATTTAACCCAATCGAATTAAAGTTGCTTACTAATACAATAAAACAATAGACACCCACCAAATTTTATAAAATTTTGCGTATTTATTGTCAAAAATTACTTGTATATATATATATATATATATATATATATATATATATATATATATATATATATATATATATATATATGTATGTATGTATGTATGTATGTATACTTTCATTCTTCTGATTATTTAAAAGGCAGAGCCTATCGTGTATCATAAAGCTTTTGTACAGTGCAGTCGGTTGCACTGTACATAGTCATGTCAGCTTTCATAGCGAATTTCTTCTTCAAGGTTTCCTAAGTCTTTTCATAAGCTATTATTTTATGGATGTTCATTACCATAACGCAACTGCTGCCTCAATATAGGTGATTTCGAAAATTATCCGTTTTACTTGATAAATTATATCATACTTCCTACCATAATGCACATATATTTATTATATTCGTGTTCATTAGCGTAAAACACTTGCTGCGTCAATATAGGTATATTTTAACATTTTTCCGTTTACCTTGATAAATTATATCATACTCCCTACCATAATGCACATGTATTTATTATATTCGTGTTCATTAGCGCCAAACACTTGCTGCGTCTATATAGGTATATTTTTAAATTTTTCTGTTTTTCTAGCTCAATTGTATTATACTCCCTACGATAACACACATGTATTTTATTCGTATTCGTTACCGTAAAACACTTGCTGCGTCAATATAGATATATTTTTAATTTTTCCGTTTTACTTGCATACCTATATCATACTCCCTACCATAACGCACATGTATTTATTATATTCGTATTCATTACCGTAAAACACTTGCTGCGTCAATATGGGTCTACTTTAAAAAAAATCCGTTTTACTTGCATAATTATATCATACTCCTACCATAACGCACATGGATTTATTATATTCGTATTCATTACCGTAAAACACGCATTATTATACCATACGCTACCATAGCGCACTTACTGTGTGCATATTTATTTTTATGAATTCTCGGATCTTTTAATTTATTTCTACTACTAGAAGGATGTGGCAACAGCGCGTCAACTGCAACGACGAAATTCTAGTGCGCGACGACTCTGCCGGTTCACCGGATTCAACTGCAGAATTACCGGCATCCATTTTTATTAAGTACTTTCTTAACCTTTTCAAAAACAATGTGTTATCAAATTAGAAAGCTACAGAACCAAGGCAGAACTTTTTTCCTTAGGAATTGATTCCAAGAATAAGCATGTTCTGTTTAGTATACTTATTAATTAGGCATTAAGTAATATTCAATAATAATGTGGGTTAGTTTTCAAGAGTGCTCAGACAACTTTAATTTTATGTCCATTTCTTACACTAGTACTTATGCATCCCTATGAATCATCAAACAACCTAAGAACCATGCGAATATAATTTTGATTATACAGGGTGAAATTTTACCTAACCTAACATTCCTACAATAAATATGATTTTATATATACAATTTAAAGAGTGCTCAGACAACTTTATAATTTTATGTGCATTTCTTACACTAGTACTTATGCATCTCTAAGAATCATCAAACAACCTAACCACCATGCGAATTTTATTTTGATTATACAGGGTGAAATTTTACCTAACCTAACATTCCTACAATAATAATATATATATATATATATATATATATATATATATATATATATATATATATATATATATATATATATATATAATTTAAACCACTTAAAATTAAAAAACTAATAACTTACGGCATTGTAGGTTCTGTTTAGCGAAAAATCGAATGAAATGCTTCACAGCATGTACTTTGATATTTTCCTCACGAAATCACTGTGGTACCAACTACCGATTACTGAGCAGTGAGCTAGTGAACTGAGAACTGAGTGAACAGAAGAGCGTGTTACTGTTAAATAAAGCTGACGGCAGAGAAGAGTGGGGTTGTAATTTGGTTGTGGCAGCACTACAACACTCAATATCTAGGGAAATTCAACTCGGAGCTGCCAATACCGGATATGACTTCATGACGCATTTTGTTCCTTTTTACTTTTAATTTAATCGTGCGGTATATATTGCTGCGGGGTTTTAGCTGAGAAGTAAAATTCTTCAAATCTTATTTGCATACCCTAACTGAGTGAGCACGAGGGCTTGTTCTTAATGTCACATAAAGATAGCGACAAGAGTGGGGATTGTAAGTTGCTGGTAGCAACACTATAACACAATATCTAGGAACATTCGACTCGGAGCTGCCGATACCGGATATGACTCCATGACGTATTCTGGTCCTTTCAGTTTTAATTTAATCGCGCGGTATATATTGCTGGGATTTTAACTGTAGAGCAATATTGTCGAATCTTATTTGCATAACATAAAAAGAAAGTTAGCAAAACATGCGGTTTATAAAAGTGAAACTGAAGTACGGTCACCAAGTGTCAAATGTCAAAATAACTTTTGAGAGTATTCAATTTTAATGCCCTGTTGCCACTTTTCAGCCCTGATAGGGATTTAAAATTATATATACTTAATGTTATACATATACACTATGGTCGTTATTAACTGGCTCACTATTTATAGGGTGTGCCATTCAAAACTCCATATGCCATTTATTTCAAAACTAAATAGGGTATTTGAAATCTGTCAATGCTGTTTAATTAAGGATGCGAAAGGCTTGAACTTTGCGGGAAAAGTGTTTACTACCACATGTAGATGGTGCTGCTGTGCAAAGAACTTTTCGACCCCCAGATCATTGAAATAGGTTGCGTTTGATTAAGGGTTTGTTTCTATTCACAAGTTTTATAAAATCAACCGTTTTTTTAGATATTTGAGCTGAAGTAGCATTACATACAGGATACAAATCTTTACAATTTTTTTAATACAGATACTGGCCACTAGTTTCTTTAGCACATTTTAGATATTAAAATAGATATCATTAACGCATGGTAGTCAGGTTACTGTACAACATCCGGTTCTGCCGGAAAATACTTTTTTTTTAAGTTTCAAATAGGACAGCCTATACTTTCTTTTCAGTCAGAAAGATCATACTGTTACGTTCTACGGGGTTCTGAATTAGTTGACGAACAAAACACAGCTTTTCAAACTACTAATTTATTATAAGCAACTATTTTCCAACACCAGTATCAACTAAAATGTTTCTCTCTATTATTAAATGTCCATAGAATTATATTCCACTATTCACCTTCTATGATCGCTTATTAAACACCAACACTTACCGCTGACTCGCTTAATACTCTATGATCACTTCTTCACCACACCGACTTAATACTGAACTAACTTACGCACCGCTCGTCTATTTATATTGTCCATAGAGATTCTAGATCTACACTATTCTACACCTGTCACTTCTGGTCCCTTCTACAAATATCATTCCAGAGTGTTCGCTCTTACCAACACACTTTATAATTGACACCTGACCATAGAAGTTTCTCTCTATTATTAAATGTCCATAGAATTATATTCCACTATTCACCTTCTATGATCGCTTATTAAACACCAACACTTACCGCTGACTCGCTTAATACTCTATGATCACTTCTTCACCACACCGACTTAATACTGAACTAACTTACGCACCGCTCGTCTATTTATATTGTCCATAGAGATTCTAGATCTACACTATTCTACACCTGTCACTTCTGGTCCCTTCTACAAATATCATTCCAGAGTGTTCGCTCTTACCAACACACTTTATAATTGACACCTGACCATAGAAGCAACAAAGTCCATAAACTTAATTCTCATAGACAAATGTGACAATACGTTTTTAGGTAATTTTTTAATACAACAATATGATAAAAATTGAAACTGTACACAGATAATAGAACAATACTGTTTTTATGATGGAAGATAATTCCACCTAGCAGCCACACATCGCTTACCTAATCTGTGCTAGGAACTCTAAAAATTATTAGGAGACTTTAAACAATGATGTTTACATAAAATAAACATTTTTGACACATTAGGTTTTAGTGTTATAAGTGCAGTTGCATTATAAATACATATTCTGTTCTATCTAAATTGTTAATGCAATTAAAATCGTCCATCACACTAATGAAAACAAATTAAATCCTGATTTATGGAGAATCAGATTAAAATGCTCTTGCTGCGAAACGACTTAATGCAATCGTTTTCTACACAGAACACAGCTTGATATAAAAAGATTTGTAAGTTTATGTGCAAACTTAAGAGATCACGATGGTCTTAAAAAATAAAAAGTTCGAAGAACGACTGTAACATCAGATCAAAACGTAGCACAGGTATTGCAGATTATTAATAATGATCATCACACATCCCTAAGACAATTACAATTCCAGTCAAATGTTTCCATCTTGCCGAAGGATTTTGAAGAGAAATCAGTATTTTCCCTATATAGTTCATCTTGTCCATCATTGGCTGGCGATGAGCAGGTTTGATTTTGTAGCTCAGTTGTCAGTGCTTCATGAGGAGAATATTAACTTATTCAATTAGTTTATGGGGTGAGAAAACTAATTCCATAACAATGGCGATAACTGCCGATACTGGTCTGATAACAAATCCTAGATGGATGCAACACAATAAGACTATTTTTGGAGTCAACGTTTGGTGTGGAATTTTAAATGGTTACATAATTGGTGCATATCTTTATGAAGGCACTTAAACAGGTGAAAGATATATTTAAATTTTCTAAGAAATGAATTTCCAGCTTTAATGAATCATGTTCCCCTAGAATATAGAATACATGACTTATGGTTTCAACAAGATGGGGCACCTTCCCATAATACAATCACAGTACAAATTTATTTACACCAGAAATTTCCTGGACGGTGGTTGGGTACTAATGGAGTTATCAGGTCGCCAGCGCAGTCTCCTGACAACTCGAATGGATCCTTTTCATACCTTAACTTTGGAGAAACTGTTTTATTGTTCTTCATTATATGTTTGCATTTTTTATTTGAGTAATTACGTTAAAAAATAAAAATGTATGAATGTGTAAAACCAATAATCAAATTTATTTGTACATACATCTGCAATAATCACAAAAAAAGTGAATCTAATAAAACGTCATTTCTCAAAGCATTCTAATTGTTCCTAATGTAGCTGCAAATAAAACAGCCAGTGTTCTCGAAATGATTAAAAAAAGTGATAAAAACCTATATTAATTTTTTTATATATAAAAATCTGTGGCCAATAGACGTTAGCATCTGAGGTCATCCATAATTACACACAGTTCCTAACCTAACCTACCTTATATATATATATATATATATATATATATATATATATATATATATATATATATATATATATATATATATATATATATATATATATTGTTACGTTCTTCGGGGTTCTGGATTTGTTTACCAGCAAATCACAGCTTTTCAGTATAAGTTAGTGGAAATTTCTAGAAGATCTGTGTCAGTGGTAATTCATAACTGGGTGTGTTTTTTTAACAAAATAAACTCTGTACCACTTTTAAGCACGTCTATGCCTAAAACACGTAGGGTGACAGCCAATATAGACACCCAGCTATTGGTATTGATTAAAGAAATGAAGAAGCCAGAAAAATAGATGAAGCTAATGAAGAAATGAGGAAAAGATATGAAGAAGCAAGAAAAAGAGCTGAAGAGAGCAAAGAAGAAATGAGAAAGGAGGTGAAGAAGCCAGAAAAAGAAATAAAGAAGCGAAATAACTGAGAAAAAGAGACGAAGAGAAAAGAGAGGAACCGAGAAAAGGGGATGAGGAAGTCATAAAAAGAGATGAAGAAGCAAAGGAAGAAACGAGAAGAGATAATGAAGAAACAGAGACAATTCTGCAAGAATAAGCCAGCAGAACTGAGAATAGTACTCCATGTGTGGACGAACGTATAAGGCAGGTAAAAGACGACATCTTCCAACAAGTAGACAGTCGAGTAAGGGGTATTAGTGGGCGCCGCCGTGGCCGTGTTGGAAAGTCCAGTCAAACTTCCCAATTCGAACTCGGGGGACGACGGTTCGAGACTCACCGGCAGCGGATGATTTTTCAAATCACTTCTGTCGTTGAGATCGAGCTTAAGTTGGATGGTAATGCACAATAGGCCAAGGGCTGCAGTGCTATCGGGGCGGCAAAGCCGCGGACGAGCCCTGAGCGAGAAAAAAGGGGGTATCAGCGACGATGTACATGACAAGCTGACAAGGGTGCAAGCGGAGGTACAGGAGAAAATGCAATCACTAGAAAAGACGTATGAGACCCTAGTCAAGGGAAACATCAGACTCGAAGATAGCCACGTCGTAAGAATTAAGGTCCCCACATTTGATGGCTCAGTCCCATGAGGTATTTATCTACGCCAGTTCGAAGCCGCTGCTACAGCAGATCGTTGTGGTGAGAGAGAGAGAAGGCGACATCGTTAATTGTAGCTCTCAGAGGAGATGCCCTAGATCTGCTTCAAGGAATTCGCAGGGAAGAACAGGACAGTTTCGATAGCATTCGATATTACCTAAAATGAGATTTGGAGACCAGGATTTACAACAGCTGTATCGATTTTAGTTGAAAAGTCGTTGTCAGAATCGTTCGAAACTCTCCAGCAGTTCAAAGCCGACGTTGCTAGATTAACACGATCAGCTTACCCTAGAGCTCCAGTGGAATTTTTGAACCAGCTGTCGTTACAAACATTCATTGACGGCATCGGGGATACCGATACTCAACAGGCGCTGAGGATGGCGAGACATAGAAACTTGAATGATGCTTTGGCACATTCGCTAGTGTTTGAAGCGGTAAGGCAAGCGTCAGAAAGCCATGTCATAGTTCGCGGTCTCTAAGTACGAGAAGAAAATAAAACAGATTTATCCAAGGTCATGCAGCTACCAGAAAATATGGTAGAACAAATACGGCCCACGTCTCCTGAGAAATCAATAAGAGCTCACCCTGCAAATGACTTGCGTTGCTGGAACTGCGACAAGGTGGGACCTATAAGGGGCGAATATTGGGCTCTAAGTTCCCGTGCTAGGAAGAAAGTGAGCTAAGACCGGTAACCGTTTCTCAGGTTAGAGATTCTGGCAGCGCTCTCGTCATAGACCGCTACGTAAGCGGTAATAAGACTCAGATGGTCGTCGACACTGGCACACCTAGGACGATTATTCGCCGCGACATGGCACCAAGATGGCGAGTCAGAGAGCCAAACAGAGTGTACAGAGTAAATGCAGTCAGTGGTGGTCGGATCCAGGTATTTGGCGAAACTGGCGTCGAGCTGCAAATTGTGACATGCAAGGCAAAGTAGAGCCATAGTCGCCGCGAGATCAGACCCGATTATAATTGGTTTGGACGTACTTCAAGGTCAGTGCGCTAAGCCTGACCTTGGCACTAACATCCTGGCTAATCTGCGGTGAATAAATAATACCAGTTACCCAGTCAGAAGCAAGTATAAAGGAAATTATTAGAGAAGTACAAGACGAAGGGTGTAAAGACCATGTAAGTGTGAAGCTAACCCCGAAAAAGGCCAGTGAACACACTTATTGGACCAGAGCTGATGTCGACAGGAATACTAGGGCCTGCAGAGATATTTGTGCAAATAGAAACACCAGAACAAGAGCAATTGTGAGGAAGAACCAGTGCAACGTAAGAACTTCGCTTGAAGAGAGCTCCGACATATTGACGAGAAGGAAAGCCATCCATTCTGCTGTCCGAATGCACATATGAGTAGCAAGCGACCGTATCAAGACCCGTTATGACGTGCGAGCTAATTCAGCTGGTTTTAAAGAAGAAGATCCGGTATGGTTTTACAATCCAGTACGACGCAAGGGGCTATATATATATATATATATATATATATATATATATATATATATATATATATATATATATATATATATATATATATATATATATTGTTACGTTATTCAGAGTTCTGGATTTGTTTACCAGAAAAACACAGCTTTTCGAACTACTTATTTATTATGACCAGCTATTTTCCAACACTATCAACCAAAATATTTCTCTCCTTGACTTTACGTCCCTAGAACTATATTTCACTGTTCGCCTTCTATGATCACTTATTCTGCACCAACACTAACTTGTTACTGACTAATTTACTCTATGTGCAGCTCGCCTATTTCTACTGTTCATAGAGATTCTAGACCTTTCTACAACGTTCCTGTCACTTGTGGTTCGTTATAGAAATATAATTCCAGAGTGTTCGCTGTTACTAACACACTTTTACAAGATGCTTGTGACCATAGAAGTAACAGAGCACATAAACTTAATTCTCATAGAGACAGGTGTGACATTGCCCCCTTCTATAGTTTAGGTGACAGCCCCTTGCGTCGTACTGGATTGTAAAACCATACCGGATCTTCTTCCTTAAAACCAGCTGAATTAGCTCGCACGTCATAACGGGTCTTGATGCGGTCGCTTTCTACTCATATGTGAATTCGGACAGCAGAATGGATGGCTTTCCTTCTCGTCAATATGCCGGAACTCTCTTCAAGCGAAGTTCTTACGTTGCACTGGTTCTTCCTCACAATTGCTCTTGTTCTGGTGTTTCTATTTGCACAAATATCTCTGCAGGCCCTAGTATTCCTGACGACATCAGCTCTGGTCCAATAAGTGTGATCACTGGCCTTTTTCGGCATTAGCTTCACACTTACATGGTCTTTACACCCTTCGTCTGCTTGTATTTCTCCCATAATTTCTTTTATACTTGCTTCTGACTGGGTAACTGGGTCGTCCCTTCCTCTCACAGCTCTCTTCACTGGAATGACATTTTCACGGCAGGCGTTGCTGTTTTCCTTATGGTGATTTTCCGCACTACAAGGTTACTGCCAGGCCACATTATTATTTCTTCACCGCCGATTAGCCAGGATGTTAGTGCCAAGATCAAGCTTAGCGCACTGACCTTGAAGTATGTCCAAACCAATTATAATCGGGTCTGATCTCGCGGCGACTATGGCTCTACTTTGCCTTGCATGTCACAATTTGCAGCTCGACGCCAGTTTCGCCAAATACCTGGATCCGACCACCACTGGCTGCATTTACTCTGTACACTCTGTTTGGCTCTCTGACTCGCCATCTTGGTGCCATGTCGCGGCGAATAATCGTCCTAAGTGTGCCAGTGTCGACGACCATCTGAGTCTTATTACCGCTTACATATCGGTCTATGACGAGAGCGCTGCCAGAATCTCTAACCTGAGAAACGGTTACCGGTCTTAGCTCACTTTCTCCCTAGCACGGGATCTTAGAGCCCAACATTAGCCCCTTATAGGTCCCACCTTGTGGCAGTTCCAGCAAGGCATTTGCACGATGAGCTCTTATTGATTTCTCATGAGACGTGGGCCGTATATATTCTACCATCTTCTCTGGTAGCTGCATAACCTTGGATACATCTGTTTTATTTTCTTCTCGTACTTAGAGACCGCGAAATCTGATATGGCTTTCTGACGCTTGACCATTTCAAACTCTAGCGAATGTGCCAGAGCATCATTCAAGTTTCTATGTCTCGCCATCCTCAGCGCCTGTTGAGTATCTGTATCCCCGATGCCGCCAATGAATGTTTGCAGCGACAGCTGGTTCAAAAATTCCACTGGAGCTGTAGGGTAAGCTGATCGTGTTAATCTAGCAACGTCGGCTTCGAACTGCGGGAGAGTTTCGAACGATTCTGACAGCGAGTTTTTAACAAATATCGATACAGCTGTTGTAAATCCTGGTCTCCAAATCTCATTTTTAGGTAATATCAAATGCTGTCGAACCTGTCCTGTTCTTCCCTGGGAATTCCTTGAAGCACATCTAGGGCATCTCCTCTGAGAGCTACAATTAACGATGTCGCTCTCTCTCTCTCTCTCCCCAACCATTTGCTGTAGCAGCGGCTTCGAACTGGCGTAGATAAATACCCCATGGGACTGAGCCATTAAATGTGGGTACCTTAATTTTTATGGCGTGGCTATCTTCGAGTCTGATGTTTCCCTTGACTAGGGTCTCATACTTCTCTTCTAGTGATTGCATTTTCTCCTGTACCTCCGCTTGCACCACCTCTTGCACTCTCGTCAGCTTGTCATGTACATCGTCGCTGATACCCCCTCTTTTTTTCTCCCTCAGGGCTGGTCCGCGGCTTTGTCGCCCCGATAGCACTGCAGCCCTTGGCCTATTGTGCATTACCCTCCAACTTAAGCTCGATCTCAACGACAGAAGTGATTTGAAAAATCATCCGCTGTCGGTGAGTCTCGAACCGTCGTCCGCCGAGTTCGAATTGTGCAGTTTGACTGGACTTTCCAACACCCCTTACTCGACTGTCTACTTGTTGGAAGATGTCGTCTTTTACTTGCCTTATACGTTCGTCCACAAATGAAGTACTATTCTTAGTTCCGCTGGCTTGTTCTTGCAAAATTGTCTTTGTTTCTTCATTATCTCTTCTTCCTTTGCTTCTTCATCTCTTTTTATGACTTAATTCCTTTTTCTCAGTTTCTCTCTTTTTTCATCGTCTCTTTTTATCAGCTCTTTCGCTTCTTCATTTCTTCTTCTGGCTTCTACATCTCCTTTTCTCATTTCTTTGGTCTCTTTTTCTTGCTTCTTCATATCTTTTCATTTTATTAATGGCTTCTTCATCTCTTTTCTGGCTTCTTCATTTCTTTAATCAATTCCAATAGCTGGGTGTCCATATTGGCTGTTACGCTACGTGTTTTAGGCATAGACGTGCTTAAAAGTGGTACAGAGTTTATTTTGTTTAAAAAACACACCCAGTTATGAATTACCACTGACACAGATCTTCTAGAAATTTCCACGTTGTTCAACAAATAATCTGGAAAGTATTTTCACCAGCAGCTTCAAAATGCCACTTCTGACACCAGTTGTTATTTCTTCAGTGTTCTGGATTTGTTGACTAACAAAACACAGCTTTTCAAACTACTAATTTATTAAAACCAATTATTTTCCAATACCACTATCAACTAAAATATTACTCTCTATTACTAAATGTCCACAGAACTATATTTCATTCGCCTTCTATTCTCACTTATTCTGCACCAACACCAACTTATACTGACTAACTTACTCTATGTGCGGCTCGCCTATTTATACTGTCCATGGAGATTCTAGACCTTTCTACATCGTTCCTGTCACTTGTGGTTCGTTCCAGAAATATAATGGCAGAGTGTTGGCTGTCACCAACACACTTTTACAATATGATTGTGACCATAGAAGTAACAGAGTAACCAAACTTAATTTTCATAGAGACGGGTGTGACAAGATATATAGATATATATATATATATATATATATATATATATATATATATATATATATATATATATATATATATATATATATATATATATATATATATATATATATATATATATATATATAATTTTTTGTTCGAAAACTAAATACATAAATAAATTTAAAAAAAAAGTTTGGTTTCTTTTGGGTACCGCCTCTTAAATATTATTGCCATTATTACCCACAATTCACTACACTCAACGTTTTCTATCACTAGATTAGACATAGAATAGTTCAGATTCTGTCAGTAAGATACCTACTACCGAATTTCCTAAAGTGTCAAATTATTTTTGGTATCACATAGCAACTTAATTTGTGCTTTTATAAAATTTTGAATCGCGGCTTAAACATTGTTAACTAAGTCTAATGAGTCATGTGCGATACAACGTTGGATTCAGAATTTTTTTAAACTACCAAAAGGTACCAAAATCTGAAATGGCATTATCCGGTTTGCGTGAAGTTATCCATAAATTCCCAGCCATAGATTTACACGTAGGGTCAGCAGAAAGCGGGATGGATCGTCGCGATCACAATATCAGTGAAGCGGATTCAACGTAGTAAATTTATGGCTAGCCATAGGTGCCAGCCATAGATTGCTATATGCTACTGCACCTTACCGAAGAAAAAGGAAATTGTCTTAAGTGTTTTGCAATAACATAATAACACTAAACCAATTGTTTATTATTAACATAGTCATAGAGGAAAATTAAATTTAAAAGAAAAAAAACATAAGAAGATTGGGATAGCAATTAAGACGTTTCCGAAATATTAGTTATTTTTCGATATTTGCAGTAGATGTGCCAAAATCATAAAAACAAAAAATCATTACCAAGGCCCTAGTGTATAATAGGATATGTAAATTATCTTTTGTCACCTTTTGCAAAAGTGAGAAAAATGCATTTGAAGATCGGGATAGCAATTAAGATGTTTCCGAAATATTAATTATTTTTTGATATTTGCAGTCGATGTGCCAAAATCATAAAAACAAAAAATGATTACCAAGGCCCTAGTGTATCATTAGATATGCAAATTATCTTTTGTCACTCTTTTCCAAAGTGAGAAAAATGCATATGAAGATCGGGATTGCAATTAAGGATTTTCCGAAGTATTAATTATTTTTTGATATTTGCAGTCGATGTGCCAAAATCATAAAAACAACAAATGATTACCAAGGCCCTAGTGTATAATAAGATATGTAAATTATCTTTTGTTACCTTTTGCAAAAGTGAGAAAAATGCATATGAAGATCGGGATAGCAATTAAGGAGTTTCCGAAATATTAATTATTTTTTGATATTTGCAGTCGATGTGCCAAAATCATAAAAATTCTGGACGCAGCAAGTGCGTTATGGTAGTGAATTTTCATAAAAATCTTTTTAATAACAAATATGTGTGTTTTTTAAGAAAGCAGGCATCAAATTTGGTTACCACTATAACCTATATAGTAAAAACAATGTGCCATGTTCCATTAAAATAACTTTATTGTGTGAAAATGTACAAAATTTTCCAAAAGTAAACTTAAAATGTTCCCGAAAAAACACGTTTCTTGGTCAACCTTATAGGTTAATAGCAAATTGAGCTGTTCAAATATGAAACATTTGATCAAAATTCGCTACCATAACGCACTTGCTGCGTCCAGAATTTATTTTTTCACAAATATGCATTATATTTCGATGGAAAATGCAATAACATAAGGCGTGTTTGATTAAAAAAAAGGAAATTTGTATCGCCAACGCCTTATGGGCCACCCTGTGATTGCAGAAATATTATTTTAAGATGTAGCTCAAGACACCCTATAATTAATATATACAAATTTTCTTCATATCTTATATAATAACGGATATATTGAACTTTATTAATTTTTTACGAAAATTCGACAAAAATTATATACCATCAAATGATAAACTCTATAGCTAAGGCTACTGCCAAGCATCAGAAAATGGGTCTATTTGAAATGAATTTTCTGCAAATATTTTGGTAAAATGAAGGACTATGACGATTGAAACTAAGACTTCAGGGTTTGTAAAACATCCTTCTTGAGACATTTTATTTCTATAGCAGGTATTAGATTTAAGTTATTTGCCTAAATGTTGCCAATTTTGACATTTTAAATCGCCACTTTGACGTTTTGAGGAAAACCCCAATTTATTTATTTTTAAATGCCTATAACTTTTTTGTCTTTTGACCTACATAGCTAAATTTTGGTAGGTAACTTACCTATAATGACCTAAACCTGTGTACCAAATTTGATTGCCCTTACTTTGTTAATTCCGGAGATATAATTTTTTTTCGAAAGAAAACACAAAATTTTCCGGGAAAACCTGGGCAGATTTTCCTGACTAACGAACTCATCCAAGCCATTTGCAAAAGGAATTTTTTCACCAAATTTGATCAAAATCGGCCCATTATTTTTTGAGTTATCGGTGTGATACATATATATATATATAAATATATATATATATATATATATATATATATATATATATATATATATATATATATATATATATATATATATATATATATATATATATATATATATATATATATATATATATATATATATATATATATATATATATATATATATATATATATATATATATATATATATATATATATATAAACATATAAAAATTGAAACTGACCCCGGATATGTTTTCTGGGGGGCCTAATTAGCGCTCATTTGAAGAAATTTTTTCAAAATTCAAAAGTCGGGATCTCCTCATTAGTGATTTTTTTTTAAGAAAATTCACTAAAAGAAAAAATGATTACCAAGGCCCTAGTGTATAATAAGATATGTAAATTATCTTTTGTCACCTTTTGCAAAAGTGAGAAAAATGCATATGAAGATGGGGATAGCAATTAAGGAGTTTCCGAAATATTAATTATTTTTTGATATTTGCAGTAGATGTGCCAAAATCATAAAAACAAAAAATGATTACCAAGGCCCTAGTGTATAATAAGATATGTAAATTATCTTTTGTCACCTTTTGCAAAAGTGAGAAAAATGCATATGAAGATCGGGATAGCAATTAAGGAGTTTCCGAAATATTAATTATTTTTTGATATTTGCAGTAGATGTGCCAAAATCAAAAAATGATTACCAAGGCCCTAGTCTATAATAGGATGTGTAAATTATCTTTTGTCACCTTTTGCAAAAGTGAGAAAAATGCATATGAAAATCGGGATAGCAATTAAGAAGTTTCCGAAATATTAATTATTTTTTGAAATTTGCAGTCGATGTGCCAAAATCATAAAAACAAAAAATGATTACCAAGGCCCTAGTGTATAATAGGATATGTAAATTATCTTTTGTCAACTTTGCAAAAGTGAGAAAAATGCATATCAAGATCGGGATAGCAATTAAGGAGATTCCGAAATATTAATTATTTTTTGATATTTGCAGTCGATGTGCCAAAATCATAAAAACAAAAAAATGATTACCAAGGCCCTAGTGTCTAATAGGATATGAAAATTATTTTTTGTCACCCTTTTCAAAATTGAAAAAAATGCATATGAAGATCGGGATAGCAATTAAGAAGTTTCCGAAATATGAATTATTTTTTGATATTTGCAGTCGATGTGCCAAAATCATAAAAACAAAAAATGATTACCAAGGCCCTAGTGTATAATAGGATATGTAAATTATCTTTTGTCACCTTTTTCAAAAGTGAGAAAAATGCATATGAAGATCGGGATAGCAATTAAGGTGTTTCCGAAATATGAATTATTTTTTGATATTTGCAGTCGATGTGCCAAAATCATAAAAACAAAAAATGATTACCAAGGCCCTAGTGTATAATAGGATATGTAAATTATCTTTTGTCACCTTTTGCAAAAGTGAGAAAAATGCATATGAAGATCGGGATAGCAATTAAGGAGTTTCCGAAATATTAATTATTTTTTGATATTTGCAATCGATGTGCCAAAATCATAAAAACAAAAAATGATTACCAAGGCCCTAGTCTATAATAGGATGTGTAAATTATCTTTTGTCACCTTTTGCAAAAGTGAGAAAAATGCATATGAAAATCGGGATAGCAATTAAGAACTTTCCGAAATATCAATTATTTTTTCATATTTGCAGTCGATGTGCCAAAATCATAAAAACAAAAAATGATTACCAAGGCCCTAGTGTATAATAGGATATGTAAATTATCTTTTGTCACCTTTTGCAAAAGTGAGAAAAATGCATATGAAGATCGGGATAGCAATTAAGAAGTTTCCGAAATATTAATTATTTTTTGATATTTGCAGTCGATGTGCCAAAATCATAAAAACAAAAAATGATTACCAAAACCCTAGTGTATCATTAGATATGCAAATTATCTTTTGTCACCCTTTTCAAAAGTGAGAAAAATGCATATGAAGATCGGGATTGCAATTAAGGAGTTTCCGAAATATTAATTATTTTTGATATTTGCAGTCGATGTGCCAAAATCATAAAAACAAAAAATGATTACCAAGGCCCTAGTGTATAATAGGATATGTAAATTATCTTTTGTCACCTTTTGCAAAAGTGAGAAAAATGCATATGAAGATCGGGATAGCAATTAAGGAGTTTCCGAAATATTAATTATTTTTTGATATTTGCAATCGATGTGCCAAAATCATAAAAACAAAAAATGATTACCAAGGCCCTAGTTTATAATAGGATGTGTAAATTATCTTTTGTCACCTTTTGCAAAAGTGAGAAAAATGCATTTGAAGATCGGGATAGCAATTAAGAAGTTTCCGAAATATGAATTATTTTTTGATATTTGCAGTCGATGTGCCAAAATCATAAAAACAAAAAATGATTACCAAGGCCCTAGTGTATAATAGGATATGTAAATTATCTTTTGTCACCTTTTGCAAAAGTGAGAAAAATGCATATCAAGATCGGGATAGCAATTAAGGAGATTCCGAAATATTAATTATTTTTTGATATTTGCAGTCGATGTGCCAAAATCATAAAAACAAAAAATGATTACCAAGGCCCTAGTGTCTAATAGGATATGAAAATTATCTTTTGTCACCCTTTTCAAAAGTGAGAAAAATGCATATGAAGATCGGGATAGCAATTAAGAAGTTTCCGAAATATGAATTATTTTTTGATATTTGCAGTCGATGTGCCAAAATCATAAAAACAAAAAATGATTACCAAGGCCCTAGTGTATCATTAAATATGCAAATTATCTTTTGTCACCCTTTTCAAAAGTGAGAAAAATGCATATGAAGATCGGGATAGCAATTAAGGAGTTTCCGAAATATGAATTATTTTTTGATATTTGCAGTCGATGTGCCAAAGTCATAAAAACAAAAAATGATTACCAAGGCCCTAGTGTATCATTAGATATGCAAATTATCTTTTGTCACCCTTTTCAAAAGTGAGAAAAATGCATATGAATATCGGGATTGCAATTAAGGAGTTTCCGAAATATTAATTATTTTTTGATATTTGCAATCGATGTGCCAAAATCATAAAAACAAAAAATGATTACCAAGGCTCTAGTGTATAATAAGATATGTAAATTATCTTTTGTCACCTTTTGCAAAAGTGAGAAAAATGCATATGAAAATCGGGATAGCAATTAAGAAGTTTCCGAAATATTAATTATTTTTTGATATTTGCAGTAGATGTGCCAAAATCATAAAAACAAAAAATGATTACCAAGGCCCTAGTGTATAATAAGATATGTAAATTATCTTTTGTCACCTTTTGTAAAAGTGAGAAAAATGCATATGAAGATCGGGATAGCAATTAAGGAGTTTCCGAAATATTAGTTATTTTTTGATATTTGCAGTAGATGTGCCAAAATCATAAAAAAAAAATGATTACCAAGGCCCTAGTGTCTAATAGGATATGAAAATTATCTTTTGTCACCTTTTGCAAAAGTGAGAAAAATGCATATGAAAATCGGGATAGCAATTAAGAAGTTTCCGAAATATTAATTATTTTTTGATATTTGCAATCGATGTGCCAAAATCATAAAAACAAAAAATGATTACCAAGGCCCTAGTGTATAATAGGATATGTAAATTATCTTTTGTCACCTTTTGCAAAAGTGAGAAAAATGCATATCAAGATCGGGATAGCAATTAAGGAGATTCCGAAATATTAATTATTTTTGGATATTTGCAGTCGATGTGCCAAAATCATAAAAACAAAAAATGATTACCAAGGTCCTAGTCTAATAGGATATGAAAATTATCTTTTGTCACCATTTTCAAAAGTGAGAAAAATGCATATGAAGATCGGGATAGCAATTAAGAAGTTTCCGAAATATGAATTATTTTTTGATATTTGCAGTCGATGTGCCAAAATCATAAAAACAAAAAATGATTACCAAGTGCCTAGTGTATAATAGGATATGTAAATTATCTTTTGTCACCTTTTGCAAAAGTGAAAAAAATGCATATGAAAATCGGGATAGCAATTAAGAAGTTTCCGAAATATTAATTATTTTTTGATATTTGCAGTCGATGTGCCAAAATCATAAAAACAAAAAATGATTACCAAGGCCCTAGTGTATAATAGGATATGTAAATTATCTTTTGTCACCTTTTGCAAAAGTGAGAAAAATGCATATCAAGATCGGGATAGCAATTAAGGAGATTCCGAAATATTAATTATTTTTTGATATTTGCAGTCGATGTGCCAAAATCATAAAAACAAAAAATGATTACCAAGGCCCTAGTCTAATAGGATATGAAAATTATCTTTTGTCACCCTTTTCAAAAGTGAGAAAAATGCATATGAAGATCGGGATAGCAATTAAGAAGTTTCCGAAATATGAATTATTTTTTGATATTTGCAGTCGATGTGCCAAAATCATAAAAACAAAAAATGATTACCAAGGCCCTAGTGTATAATAGGATATGTAAATTACCTTTTGTCACCTTTTGCAAAAGTGAAAAAAATGCATATGAAGATCGGAATAGCAATTAAGGAGTTTCCGAAATATGAATTATTTTTTGATATTTGCAGTCGATGTGCCAAAATCATAAAAACAAAAAATGATTACCAAGGCCCTAGTGTATAATAGTATAGGTGAATTATCTTTTGTCACCTTTTGCAAAAGTGAGAAAAATGCATATGAAGATCGGGATAGCAGTTAAGAAGTTTCCGAAATATGAATTATTTTTTGATATTTGCAGTCGATGTGCCAAAATCATAAAAACAAAAAATGATTACCAAGGCCCTAGTGTATAATAGGATATGTAAATTATCTTTTGTCACCCTTTCCAAAAGTGTGAAAAATGCATATGAACACCGGGATAGCAATTAGAACGTTTCCGAAATATAAATTATTTTTTGATATTTGCAGTACATGTGCCAAAATCATACAAACAAAAAATGATTGCCAAGGCCCTAGTGTATAATAAGATATGTAAATTATCTTTTGTCGCTTTTTGCAAAAGTGTGTAAATGCATATGAAGATCGGGATAGAAAATAAGAAGTTTCCGAAATATGAATTATTTTTTGATATTTGCAGTAGATGTGCCAAAATCATAAAAACAAAAAATGATTACCAAGGCCCTAGTGTATAATTAGATATGTAAATTATCTTTTGTCGCCTTTTGCAAAAGCGAGAAAAATGCATATGAAGATCGGGATAGCAATTAAGAAGTTTCCGAAATATGAATTATTTTTCTTCTTAATTACTTTAAGTCCGATACTGACCGCTTTGAAAATGGAGATCAGTAATAAATAATTTTAGTGTATAAAAACACAGTAATAGAAATATTGATACCCTTAATTTTCATTGTTTTTTTCTATTAAAATGCTCGATTTTATTGCATTCTTCGGTAGACTGCTCTAATGGTAAAACACTGAATTTTTTCCACGAAATAGACCTACCGATTTATTAAAACTTCTAGATGTGGACTGGAACCTGTGATGAGCACACATAAGTACACTTGGAGAAGCCCAAATCACCACAACAGATCTTTTTAAAGACCTAACGATAACATCGTTAGCTTCATCACATGATGAATATTCTGAAAATTCATCATCTGATGAAGCTAACATTGTTAGCGAAACGATCGTTAGGTCTCCAAGTGTAGTTATTAAAACTTCTAGAATAGCTTAATTTCATAATTGGCCGTTCAAGGTCAAAAGACATGTATTGTAGAAAACTTGCAAGCCGGCTTGTATGAGAAGTATAAGACAGACATTAAATATTTATACATGGAAGGCGATTTTATTTTCTAATAGTCCAATTATCATAAACTAAGTAGCTCAGTTCAAAATGCAAGTGGCCTAAGGTGTCATAAATATCTGACATAATTTACAAGCAAAGTGCCGACTGCATTGTCAATGTAATAAAAATATGCTCGGCATTCCTTCGGCTAAAGTCTATAGGGGTATCAAGGGCCATCTTATCTTTAGATAATTTACAACCATACCTTTGACAATATGGTAAAACTGTATTATAAAATTTGGTACCTACCTGACGAAAACAAAAGCTTTAAAAAGAGCGGACCGTATTCCCTCGTTTCCTTTGTTTAAATTGAACAGATCAGTGTTTTTCATTTGAGGCTATATCCACAGCATGTGTGCTATATATTCTTTTAAAGCGAGTTTTTGTGAAAAAAATGAACTATTGACGAGATTGCAATTGTAAGGCTATCCAATACTTTTTTCAAATGAAGGCACAAGTGTCTAGAATTTATATTTAAGATATGTTTGCCTTTTATCACACCGATAACTCAAAAAATAATAGGCCGATTCTGATGAAATTTGGTAGGTACCTTCCTCTTGTAAGTGGCTCTGATAAGTTTGGTATCCAGAAAAATCAGCATAGTTTTTTCAGGACAATTTTGAGTTTCCTTCGAAAAAAAAATTTTTTCTCCGAGAATAACAAAGCTCAAGACCATAATTTGGTATGCAAATTTATATTACGCAAAGTATAACATATAATATATACAAAAATTTGGATTTATAAGTTAAAACAAAACAAGTTATAGGCTTTTAAATAACAAATTTAGGTGCCAGTGATGACTAGAGAAATGCAAAAAGGACAAGAAACAGCAAAAAAGTTACGTTGAGAATTTCATACATTTTCTTTGTAAAATTTCAAACTCGCGATTTGAAACGTCAAAACTGACCATTTTTAGACAAAGAACCTGAAGCGAATACTGGTTATGTGGAGGAAATGTTGTAGGTAGTTAATTTAACAAAGCCATTGTCCGTTTTATTAAAATATTCGCAGAAAATTCATTTTAGACAGACCCTTTTTTGATGATTTAATAGTCTATAACTTTTAGCGAATGCTCGTCGAAAAAAATCGTTTTATTATGCACTAGGGCCATGGTAATCATCTTTTATTTTTATGATTTTGGCACATGTACTGCAAATATCAAAAAATAATTCATATTTCGGAAACGTCTTAATTTCTATCCCGATTTTCATATGCATTTTTCACACTTTTGGAAAGGGTGACAAAAGATAATTTGCATATCCTATTATACACTAGGGCCTTGGTAATTATTTTTTGTTTTTATGATTTTGGCACATCTACTGCAAATATCAAAAAATAATTCATATTTCGAAAACTTCTTAATTTCTATCCCGATCTTCATATGCATTTTTCATACTTTTGGAAAGGGTGACAAAAGATAATTTGCATATCTTATTATACACTAGGGCCTTGGTAATCATTTTTTGTTTTTATGATTTTGGCACATCTACTGCAAGTATCAAAAAATAATTCATATTTCGGAAACTTCTTAATTGCTATCCCGATCTTCATATGCATGTTTCTCACTTTTGCAAAAGGTGACAAAAGATAATTTACATATCTTATTATACACTGGGGCCTTGGTAATCATTTTTTGTTTTTATGATTTTGGCACATCGACTGCAAATATCAAAAAATAATTCATATTTCGGAAACTTCTTAATTGCTATCCCGATCTTCATATGCATTTTTCTCACTTTTGCAAAAGGTGACAAAAGATAATGTACATATCCTATTATACACTAGGGCCTTGGTAATCATTTTTTGTTTTTATGATTTTGGCACATCGACTGCAAATATCAAAAAATAATTCATATTTCGGAAACTTCTTAATTGCTATCCCGATCTTCATATGCATTTTTCTCACTTTTGCAAAAGGTGACAAAAGATAATTTACATATCTTATTATACACTAGGGCCTTGGTAATCATTTTTTGTTTTTATGATTTTGGCACATCGACTGCAAATATCAAAAAATAATTAATATTTCGGAAACTCCTTAATTGCAATCCCGATCTTCATATGCATTTTTCTCACTTTTGAAAAAGGTGACAAAAGATAATTTGCATATCTAATGATACACTAGGGCCTTGGTAATCATTTTTTGTTTTTATGATTTTGGCACATCGACTGCAAATATC
Organism: Tillus elongatus; assembly: GCA_964006375.1. Taxonomy (NCBI): domain Eukaryota; kingdom Metazoa; phylum Arthropoda; class Insecta; order Coleoptera; family Cleridae; genus Tillus; species Tillus elongatus. Next base: position 239,624,589 of record OZ023262.1, read on the forward strand.
AAAAAATAATTAATATTTCGGAATCTCCTTAATTGCTATCCCGATCTTCATATGCATTTTTCTCACTTTTGCAAAAGGTGACAAAAGATAATTTACATATCTTATTATACACTAGGGCCTTGGTAATCATTTTTGTTTTTATGATTTTGGCACATCGACTGCAAATATCAAAAAATAATTAATATTTCGGAAACTCCTTAATTGCAATCCCGATCTTCATATGCATTTTTCTCACTTTTGCAAAAGGTGACAAAAGATAATTTACATATCTTATTATACACTAGGGCCTTGGTAATCATTTTTTGTTTTTATGATTTTGGCACATCGACTGCAAATATCAAAAAATAATTAATATTTCGGAAACTTCTTAATTGCTATCCCGATCTTCATATGCATTTTTCTCACTTTTGCAAAAGGTGACAAAAGATAATTTACATATCCTATTATACACTAGGGCCTTGGTAATCATTTTTTGTTTTTATGATTTTGGCACATCGACTGCAAATATCAAAAAATAATTCATATTTCGGAAACTTTTTAATTGCTATCCCGATCTTCATATGCATTTTTCTCACTTTTGAAAAGGGTGACAAAAAATAATTTTCATATCCTATTAGACACTAGGGCCTTGGTAATCATTTTTTGTTTTTATGATTTTGGCACATCGACTGCAAATATCAAAAAATAATTAATATTTCGGAATCTCCTTAATTGCTATCCCGATCTTGATATGCATTTTTCTCACTTTTGCAAAAGGTGACAAAAGATAATTTACATATCCTATTATACACTAGGGCCTTGGTAATCATTTTTTGTTTTTATGATTTTGGCACATCGACTGCAAATATCAAAAAATAATTCATATTTCGGAAATTTCTTAATTGCTATCCCGATCTTCATATGCATTTTTCTCACTTTTGCAAAAGGTGACAAAAGATAATTTACATATCCTATTATACACTAGGGCCTTGGTAATCATTTTTTGTTTTTATGATTTTGGCACATCGACTGCAAACATCAAAAAATAATTCATATTTCGGAAACTTCTTAATTGCTATCCCGATTTTCATATGCATTTTTCTCACTTTTGCAAAATGTGACAAAAGATAATTTACATATCCTATTATACACTAGGGCCTTGGTAATCATTTTTTGTTTTTATGATTTTGGCACATCGACTGCAAATATCAAAAAATAATTCATATTTCGGAAACTTCTTAATTGCTATCCCGATCTTCACATTCATTTTTCTTACTTTTGCAAAAGGTGACAAAAGATAATTTACATATCCTATTATACACTAGGGCCTTGGTAATCATTTTTTGTTTTTATGATTTTGGCACATCGACTGCAAATATCAAAAAATAATTCATATTCCGGAAACTTCTTAATTGCTATCCCGATCTTCATATGCATTTTTCTCACTTTTGCAAAAGGTGACAAAAGATAATTTACATGTCTTATTATACACTGGGGCCTTGGTAATCATTTTTTGTTTTTATGATTTTGGCACATCGACTGCAAATATCAAAAAATAATTAATATTTCGGAAACTTCTTAATTGCTATCCCGATCTTCATATGCATTTTTCTCACTTTTGAAAAGGGTGACAAAAGATAATTTTCATATCCTGTTAGACACTAGGGCCTTGGTAATCATTTTTTGTATTTATGATTTTGGCACATCGACTGCAAATATCAAAAAATAATTAATATTTCGGAATCTCCTTAATTGCTATCCCGATCTTCATATGAATTTTTCTCACTTTTGCAAAAGGTGACAAAAGATAATTTACATATCCTATTATACACTAGGGCCTTGGTAATCATTTTTTGTTTTTATGATTTTGGCACATCGACTGCAAATATCAAAAAATAATTAATATTTCGGAAACTTCTTAATTGCTATCCCGATTGTCATATGCATTTTTCTCACTTTTGCAAAAGGTGACAAAAGATAATTTACATATCCTATTATACACTAGGGCCTTGGTAATCATTTTTTGTTTTTATGATTTTGGCACATCGACTGCAAATATCAAAAAATAACTAATATTTCGGAAACGTCTTAATTGCTATACCAATCTTCTTATGTTTTTTTTCTTTTAAATTTAGTTTTCCTCTATGACTATGTTAATAATAAACAATTGGTTTAGTGTTATTATGTTATTGCAAAACACTTAAGACAATTTCCTTTTTCTTCGGTAAGGTGCAGTAGCATATAGCAATCTATGGCTGGCATCTATGGCTAGCCATAAATTTACTACGTTGAATCCGCTTCACTGATATTGTGATCGCGACGATCCATCCCGCTTTCTGCTGACCCTACGTGTAAATCTATGGCTGGGAATTTATGGATAACTTCACGCAAACCATTATCCGATAAGGAAACTCAAAATCTAGTAGGCCTAGATTCATTCTAAGCTACCCGTTTGATAGCTCGCGGCCAGTTATGACAACCCTGTTATTCTATCGACATTTCATTTGAAAATAAATAGGATACGAAAAACACTACCGATTTTCCTAAACTGTCAAATTATTTTTAGTATCACATAGCAACCTAATTTGTGCTTTTATGAAATTTTGTATCGCGGCTTAAACATTGTTAACTAAGTCGAATGAGTCATGTGCGATACAACGTTGGATTCAGAATTTATTTAAACTACCAAAAGGTACCAAAATCCGATATGGCATTATCCGATAAGGAAACTCAAAACTTAGTAGGCCTAGATATATGCTAAGCTACCCGTTTGATAGCTCGCGGCCAGTTATGAAAACCCTGCTATTCTATCCACATTCCACTTGATAATAAAAAGGATACTAAAATGCAGCAAGTGCGCTTAGGTCGCGAATTGTCATAAAAATATTGAAAATCACTGTTTTATTTTTTATTAAATGCTTAAAACTGTTTTTCTTTTAACATAAAAATTTGTAATCTGCATATATAGTATACGCTTTACAATAAAAATCTGCGAACTAAAGTTGGTTGCCATAGCTTTGTTATTTTGAGATACAATTTTTTTAAATCTTTTGAACTTTGATATGTGGCTAATGGACACAATCCACTAATTTTGTAATCGCTAAATTTAAAACTCAGTGACAGTTCTGGCATTGTGAGGTCCTGCATCGTGCTGGAACCACTTTAAATTATATGATAGGTATATATTTGATAAAGAGCCTCGGTGGTCAGGAGTAAGAACGTGTGTCTTTGAACGGAAGGCTAATAGTTTTGGTTCCCAGGGTTCTCCTCTCACTTTTTCAGTACATAGATAAAATTAACATCAACCGAGGTTGTGGCATTGTATTTGAACAAGTTGAATGTCTGCACGTTCCAGCCTTCGGAGGGGGCGTAAAGTCGCTCCAGTGTACATGCGATGTTGGGCACGTTAAAAATCCCTATCCTCGGGTTCGGCAAAATTTCCTGGTTAGTGAGATGAGATCGCTCACTGGCGTCAGTAATTGACCATAGTCGCGGAAATCGACCGCAGTTAAAGTACAACAAAAAATTGCTAAAAGATATTGTGCTAATACAATATAGAAAGATGGTAAGCATGAATGGTGGCAGATGACTGAAGAAATGAGACAAGCTGATAAAAAATAGTTAAATGTATATTAAATATTTTAATCATTACAGTAATAATAAACTAAAATATAAACGCAATAGGTAACTTTCCTGCACAAAAAATATCAATAAACAAGGCATGCTTCTGCTTGTTGAACTTGTACATTTCCGAGCAGTGGACTTTAGATTGTCTAAGCCAGGCAGACGAAAAAAGAAACGTAAATGTATGTATTTAATATTTTAATCGTTACATTTAAAATAAACTAAAAGATCCATATAAAAATAATAGGTAACCTTCCTTAAAAAAATTGCGTGACAGGAAAAACATTAGCTTCTTTATTTTACAAATTTTTCACTTTCAGAGCAGAAGACTTCAGATTGTCTTTTATCATTTAAGTTAACTGATCTAGCTCTTCGTCTCATAGCTGCATTGCTGGCTTGAGTCCTCTAAATCAGATTCAACAGATTTAGTTGAAGATGGTTGTACTCTTAAAGCTTGTGTTATAGAAGAAAGGAAGAGCTCTTGAACGAACTGACTATGTTCCTGGCGGGTTTCTTCTGGGGTCGTTTCCAGAGACAGTTCTTCTAAGTTTGCTAACAAAAACTGTGGTGATGGCGAACGAGGCAAAACGTCTTCAGAGGTTTGAGATGATGCAGGAGCCGAATTCAACTTTGAAATCGAATTGGACCAAGCTGAACAGGCATAAGCCTCATGACCATTTGTTTCTCTTATGAGGCGTCTATCTAACTGGTGATTTGCTGCGTTTTCATGCGGACATGGCACATATATATGCGGAGGTGGAATGTCCACGTGTCCATCTATCTGATGTCGACGCCTAAAGTGTTCTCTTAGCTGCTGTATTTGGATTGCAGTTATATCGTTATTATTATTGTTATTGCTACTTGAACTTGTTTCTTCTGATGACAACTGTGACCATACATCTTCTGTCTGATTATCGAATTCCCTAGAAGAAAATAATGAAGTTCACAAAACCTTAAAATTAGAATCATTGGAATCTAACATATATACTGACCCTCCAAAAAAATCAGAACGCCCAGTAAGAGTGGACCATTTGCAATAAAAAATTGTGTACTCTGTTTTGTCTCTGATAGGAAATAATAACAATATGGACAAACAAAATTGAACAGTAGGTGTACAGTTTTTAAATTTTGTTTTATCAAAAAATTATCTCTTTAAATGTGCGTTTCCTTCAGTCTGAAGCAATATTTCGTAGCGATTTGTGCTCAATTTATTAAGCCATTATGTTTAGACGCCGTTTACAGAATTATTACAAACCTTTATAGGTGAATTTGAAAGGGGGCGCGTTGTTGGTATACGGGAAGCGTGTTATCAGACAAATTTCCGACCGCATAGGACGCAGTGTGTTAACAGTATTACAGTGTAGGTCCAGGAGATCTGAAGAAGGAATCCATAACCGTCATGAATCCAGACGACCTCGAGGAACTTCAGCACGGGGAGATCGGCGTTCTTGATAATACTTTGTTACATTCGCCATAGATAATAAACAAATGTAAATAATCTTCAGGCGTATAATTTTATCGCCCCGTTATAATTATTGATAACTGTCAAATGGTAAGTAATTGGTGACATTTCTGTGGCACTTGATTATTCTCTGACGTCGTAATAGCTATCTGCGTTGCATTTTTGCAATAGAAAAATATGAAAATGCCAATTATTTCGAAAACGACAAATTTTCGCACCAGACAACCTGATACAAGGTTATCCTTATTTTAAATGCTAAATAAGATAATATTAGAAAGTATGGGATTTATTTGAAAAAATGAGTTCTGGCGGGTTTTTTAAGTTAATTGTTAAATTTTTTTTCTGGCCATCCTGTATTAATAGTTATCAAAATCTCATACGGAGTCTAATAAAGCATGCCCCTTTCTACAAGTAAACCAACTCTAGTTAACTTAATAAAAGCTTTCGTATAGAAAAATTTCACAAGCATGTTTTGGCCTGCAAACGTCATTTTTGACATAAAATTTTAAATATGTCGAAAACAGTTAGACTTAGGTATAAGACATTTTACATAAAATGTATCTGCAATTTGTCGTGGAATCTAAAAATGCGAAATAACAAAGTTGACACTTACATCCGGTATAACCGGAAATCCCACCATTTTGAAATGATTGTAACCGAGTTGTCCTATTGACATTAGTACATGACCAAATTTTCAAAAATTTTCAACAGCTACTTTTTGAGAAATCGATCGATGCCATTCCTGATGGAACACCTGTATAGCGATCAAACGAAAATAAAAATCGTCCTTTGATCGTAGATATACAGGTGTTCTATTTGAAAAACACTTATGGAAGCTAGAGGTTGACAACCGACATCAAATTTTGAATAAAAGTAGATACCATCGTATTTGCAGCAAACTCAAAGGCTCTTGGATCATTTGCCTGTTTCACACTGTATATATAGTATATCCACAGCATGTTCGCTCTATGCTGTGGTAGGTATACCCACAGTTCATTTAATGACATTCTTTCGTTCATTGTCTCCCTGCCTGCATTGTCTCCTAAACTGGGAAGACAATGGACAAAATGGTCTGCATTCAAATTTATATTCCAAAAATTACAGATTTAATTAGTCTAATTGAAGATTGACACCTCTGATAAGCACTGATAAGTATACTTAGAGAGACCCACTTCACCTAGATTTTTAAAAACACCTGACGATTGTTTCAGTAGCAAACTTAGCGTAATCAAAAGATGGAATATTCTGTAAAATATTCTATAAAATTTCTAGGAAGATATTCGCAAGACATATTACCTAAGTATATACTGACATTTATAAGACCAATGAACAGTGTACTTGTGAGTTACATAAAAAAAAGTCTGGACGCAGCAAGTGCGTTATGGTAGTGAATTTTCATAAACATGTTTTATAATAACAACTATGTCTTTTTTTAAGAAAGCTGGCGTGAAATTTGGTTACCAGTATAATCTATATAGTAGAAACAATGTACCATAGTTTATCAAAATAGCTTTATTGTTTGAAAATGTACAAAAACTTTCCGAAAATAAACTTAAAATGTTCCCGAAAAAACTGGTTCCTGGCCAACGAACGTTAGGATAATAGCAAATTGACGTATTAAAATTTGACACTTTAATGAAAATTCGCTACCATAACGCACTTGCTGCGTCCAGTATAAATTGAAATCGGCTGCAGAAAAGAACAAGCACTTATGCAGCCACGGGAAAGTCTACGGCTGTATTAAATATGGAACGGTTTCACTAAGTTAGGGTAATAAACGACCAGATGTGCTATTCAAATTGAATTAAGTCTTAAAAGTTTTCATCTCGTCCTAATTGTATTTGTCATACAAAAAACTCACTAAATAATTGATCGGAATTACACAATCTGATCAGATAACGGTGAAATAAAATAAAAGACTAAAAAAATTTTTTAAAAAGTGAAGTCATTAACTGGCATCAGAACGCGTGTTATAGGAGTCCATTATTAAATTTACTCTGCTCCCTCCACCGCTCGGCCATACTTGACATGACAGATCTATGTCCTAACAGGTATATACCGTAGTATTTTAATTTGCTAACGTATTGATTATTTACAGCATACAATTTTTGTTTAAAGTGGATTTTTTTCTCACATTTTAACGACATGAAGGAAAATGACGGCTGAAACACAGATCTAAGAGCTTGTTAGTCATTTTGAGCCGTATTTTTAACTCGCAAGGCGCTAATGCGTACTAAGATATAACTACCAGAATTATCAATTTTGACGTTTCAACTTTTTTTTAAAATCAGAGGCTTGTAATGTATTTGTCTTTTAACTTAAAGATCTGAATTTTGGTACAAAGGATACTCTTTATGACAGAAATCAGCGTAACAAATTTGGTTACCATAGCTTTTTAATTTCCGGGATATCAAATTTTTTCAAAAGAAAACCCAAAATTTTCCCGAAAAACCTTGTTCGATTTTCCTGGCTAACGAACTTATCCAAGCCATTTACGAAAGGCAGGTACTCACCAAATTTGATCAAAATCGGCCCATTATTTTTTGAGTTATCGGTGTGAGACACACACACACACAAATCTATATATATATATATATATATATATATATATATATATATATATATATATATATATATATATATATATATATATATATATATATAAATTGAAGCCGACCCCGGATGTGTCCTAGGGAGCCTAATTAGCGCTCATTTGAAGAAATTTTTTCAACATTCATAAGTCGGGATCTCCTCATTAGTGAATTTTTTTAAATTTTTTAAAGAAAATTCACTAAAAAAGTCTGGATGCAGCAAGTGCGTTATAGTAGTGAATTTTCATTTTAAAAATTGAACAAAATATGTATTTTTTTAATGAAAGCAGGCATCAAATATGGTTACCAGTATAACCTATATAGTAGAAAAACCATGTTTCATAAAAATAACTTTACCGTTTGAAAAAGTAGAAACATTTTCCAGAAAATAAACTAAAAATGTTCCCGAAAAGTTTTCCTGAATTAATTGAATATCTTTGTCTAAAACGAGAAATACAACTTGTAGAACACTGTAAATTTTCTTCATATCCAATTTCTCTACCAAGAGAAACAGCTTTCTCCTGGAAAAATAGCCCAGTTATAGGAATGTTTGCGTGCCACTGATGTTTGAAGCAATCAACCAATGCTTTGTCCAAATCCTCCATGTCTGTTGTTTTCAGACTTTTCCTCTTGTTGACAGTAGCGTTGGAACCACTAGCCTGAACAATATAATTCTCGCAATTTAAAATTGTTGATAATGTAGACAATTCAATACCGTACTGCCTACAAACATCACACCTGTTATAATATCAACATTTTCTCTTCAGTGGTAAAGCGTTTTCCTTTAATACCAGACGCAGATATTGTGTAATGAATACTCTATTCTAAGTCCAACCTGCCTCAAACGCGCGACGATCGAAAAGTGATTTAAACAGGACAAACAGAAAGCCACACATAGCTTTTTAATTTTCGGATATGAATTTTTTTCGAAAGAAAACCCAAAATTCTCCCGGAAAACCTTGCCAGATTTTCTCGGCTAACAAACTTATCCAAGCCATTTACAAAAGGAAGGCACTCGCCAAATTTGATCAAAATCGGCCCATTATTTTTGAGTTATCGGTGTGATACATATATATATATATATATATATATATATATATATATATATATATATATATATATATATATATATATATATATATATATATATATATATATATATAAAACATATAAAAATTGAAACTGACCCCGGATATGGGTTTTAGGGGTCCTAGTTTGCGCGCATTTGAAGAAAATTTTCAAAATTGAAAAGTCGGGATATCCTCATTAGTGATTTTTTTTTAAAGAAAATTCACTAAAACAATGTGTGCAGGCTCTACAGCAAAAAGAAGTGAAAACACCCTTTTTTCTCCCTTAGGGCTCGTCCGCGTCTTTACCGCCCCGATAGCACCGCAGCCTTTGGCTTATTGTGGATGCCCTTTGTCTTTTGTACTCCACCCATTCCAAAATCACTGTGCCTTGAACTAATCTGCACAGCAATAGGTAGGGTGAAGTTTTATATTGCTCTGTCTCCGGTCTAGGCTGTCCGTAGATCAGTTGTCTTTTGCGTTCCAGAGCTTTACACTCGCACAAGATGTGCTGGGCTGATTCCTCCCCACTCGCCGCAGAGCCTGCATGCTAGGTCCCCCTCGAACCGCCCCATTTTATGCAGGTGCTTCTTGACGGCCATTTGTCCCGTCAAGAGTCATGTTATGTTCCTGAGCTGTCCTCTGCTAAGATTTAGCAGCTCCACAGCTCCCTTTGAACTGGGTTCCTCAATTATTGACTTCCCATGTCTGAGCCCTGGACAGTCTGCCCAGTACACCTTATGTTCGTGTCTGACCCACGACTTAATGGATCCCCTGGCAGTGCTCTTCGTCGCGCCCAGGACCGGTTCTGGTCTCATAAATGGTTCTGCTGACCCTCTCTTCGCGAGACTGTCAGCTTCTTCATTGCCTTTGACCCCCGAGTGACCCGGCACCCAGATGAGGGTGACCTCATTCTGCTCAGCCAGCTCGCTCGTCTCGTCTCGGCATTCACTTACCAGCCTGGAATTTACCCGTGGACTACTTAAGGGCTGCCTGGGGCTTTGAGGATCCGCTTGTTGGTGTAGCCCCTCCTCTTGTTCTCTCGCACGCGGTGCAAGAAGGCGTACATTTCGGCCTGAAAGCCCGTTGCATGAGCTCCGAGGAAAATACTGTGAGATACCCTCTAATGGTGACTTAGACTTGACAATACGATATGTACGAGGTGTTCCAAAGATAGTTAAGAAAAAATATTTAAAGCTAATGTTGCCTCGACATCGACTGGTAGTTTAAGCTAATTGCATCGCCCAGGAGACCAAAAGTTTGTAATCTCAATTGTAGTTACCAGAATGGTCGTGGTCTTTGCTCTAGACTAAGTGATTTCTTTTGTGTGCATCTTCATCTAATTTGGACGTTGTTGAATTCAGTAAGACTTGGTTCTCTTCCGCCATGAGCAGCGGGGAAATAGCCGACCACAACTTGTATACAATTTGTAGGCAAGACAGAAGATTTCATGCCATGGGAGTTACAAGTGGTGGCGAATAAATGATTCTAGTGAAAAACTCGATTTTTGTTCAGCAGTTGGATTTTTATTTAAGTATTAATTTTAGTGCAATAGATATTGTCGGTTGTTTGGTTAGATCTGAAAATGTTTCAGTTTATATGTTTTGTGAGAGCCTCGGTGGTTGAGTGATAAGAACGTGTGCCTCTGAACCGAAGGGTACTGGGTTCGAGCTCAGGGCACTCCTTTCACTTTTTCAGCATATACTGTACAACTAACATCAACCGAGGTTGTGGACTTGTATTTGAGCAAGTTGCACGTTCCGCCCTTCGGAGGGGGCTTAAATCCGTCGGTCCCGTGTCCATGCGATGTTGGGCACGTTAGAGATCCCTACTCTCCTTACAGAAAGGCAGGGGTTCGGCAAAATATCCAGGATAGTGGGGTGAAACTGCTCCCTGGCGTCGGTGATTGGCCATAGTTGCGGAGATAGGCTGACCTTAAAGCAATAAAAACACACAACACATTTTTTGTGTTTATATTACACCGAGCATTTCTTCGGGTGAATACATTGCATTTTTAAACATTACAATTGTTTCCTAAATTGTATGGTAATAATTTAATTTCTTTTGGCGACTTCACAGCCCCGGCATTTACAAGCGCTACTAGCTTAAATAAATTTGATCCAAGAGCAAAATGTCTATTGGGTTTTATTGATTAAAAAAACAATTTAACAATGTCCATAATTTAAATAGCAGACTGCTAGATCTTGTTCTATCCAATTTAGACTGCGATGTAACTAGGCATACTTTTCCGTTAACAAGAGAGGATGCGCATCACCCACCACTATTTGTAGTTGCGTTCAGTACAGGCCTTTCTTCTATATTTGGCTTTAATACTGATACTTAGAAGTACAATTTTAGATAGGCTGATTTGCCAAATTTGTATCAGGCCATGGTGCCCACTGACTGCTCTTTCATTGAATTGTACGATGACGTCAACCAGGCTTGTTATCCTTATCATCTAGGTCGTTTTCGAGACTTGCGTTCTGAAATCAAATTACTTGTTAAAGATTGGTATGACTCATATTTGCACCGTTGTCAGCACAGGATTAAAATCGATCCATCACGATTTTGGTCTTTTATAAATGGTAAGAGAACATCTTCGAGAATTCCTTCTGTTCTCCGTAACGGCAATGGAGTGACTTACTATACTCCGCAAAGTATAGTTGATGCCTTTGCCTCACACTTTAGAGCAGTTGACTCTATTTCCGGCTCAAATTTTGACTCCGCAAATAATGTATCTAGACAACATGTTTGTGGTGTACCAGCAATCGAATAACAAAAGGTTCTAGACTCTCTGAAAAGATTAAAACCCAAACTAACGCATGGTCCAGATAATGTTCCCAATTTTCTAGTCAAAGACTGCCCTACTGCATTTTGTCAGCCACTGACGTTTTAGTTTAATTTGTGTGCAAAAAAGTCCATATTTCCTCTTGTGTGAAAGCAAAGTAAAATCATTCCTGTTTTTAAGCGCAGGGTGACAAGGCACCCATAGATGATTATCGGTCTTTAAATATCTTATCGAACTTTGCAAAAGTTTTTGAAATAGTATTGTATAGCAGGATTTATAATCTATCACCATTTGGTGCGAAAACGATCTACTGTAACAAACTTGGCCGAATTTACTTAGTACGTCTCGAAGTGTCTTGATGCGGGTGGACAGGTAGACGTTATTTACACCGAAGGCCTTTGGCAGAATTGAACACGATATTCTTATCCAAAAACTAGCAAGGATGGGACTAAATGACAGTTATACTGCAAACCTTATTCTTATACCGGTGATATTCAATTTTGCTACTCATTTCCTAGACAGGAAGTAGGCAACGCAGTGGAATACGTCAATTCTGACTTGCAAAATATGCGGAAGCTCACCGCTTGAAAATAAACTGCCCAAAGTGTTCAGTCTTGTTTTTTGGTACACAAGTAATTAGCTTAATTCCTCACCCAAAAATCACTATTAATGGCGAGGTGGTTGCCACTATGCAGAGTTGTAAGAACCTAGGTCTTATACTAGATACAAAGTTGCGCTTTACTGCTCACATAAATGAATGTATAAAGAGGGGTTTTGCGGGTCTAAGGTTATTATATCTGCAAAGGCATATTCTTACTCGGGAAATGAAAACAATTTTATGCGAGACATTTGTACTATCGCATTTTAATCATTGCGACGTGGTCTATGGTCCATGCCTGACTCGGGCCGATGCGAGCAGAATTGAGCGTGTTTAAAGGTGCTGTATGCGGTACAGCTGGGGCATCCGAAAATACGATAGCGTGACTTACAAGCTAAAAGAAATGGAATGGCTAACGAGGTTCAATAGACAAAAGGTACACATGATCTCTCTTTTTGGTTCTATTTTGGATCTTGGGGCGCTGCAGTACCTCTATCAGAAAATGCGATACAAGTCAGATGTATATCATTTAAATATTCGAAGTAAGGGTGCATAAGTCTGCGATATTTGAGAGGTCCTTTACCTACAGAATTTATATAGAGTTCAACAAATTACCTGATAAGCCAAAATTTTGTGGGTCTCTGGTGCGCTTTAACAGGGAAGTTAAATAATATCTAAAAGATCTACAATTCAAACAAAATAGATTATATATCTAAGAATGCGAAGCTGTGGGTGAGGGGGGTGAATGTTGCTGGGGTAATATGGTGGATGGACGATGAACGGATGTTTATAATTAATTAATTTTGGGGAGATTATGTATGATAGATGGCAGTAAGTATTAGAAAGACCGACTGGTGTATAGAGGATAGGAGCCCTTACAGAGAGCATCGTGTATCGACGTTGCCAGATGTGGTCCTTAATGGCGGGCAATTTAAATAAATGAAATTATAGGCGATTTGGGGCTTGATGTTTATGTATATCGAATAATACAGGTAGGTATACAGTTTTCACTTTTGTCGATTCTAAAATTTGGTTGAACTATAATAAAAGAGACATCCATATAAATTCGAAATAAATGGTTTTATTTATTCATAATAAACAATATAAAAAGAAGACTCATAAATAACCCAATATAATTATACATAGCTTATGGTCATGTTTCTCGTCAGTGGAGGTGTACAACGATTCAGATAGTTTCTTTGATGATCTGGATCTCACCACCTTCAGGTTTTTTGTTAAACACATTTTTTCTGACGACTTTTTTCTTTGTAGGGAAAAGTGTTTGCTTCTTTATCTTTTTATTTGGCGGAGAATTTGTAATTTCCCTACATAATAACTTGCTAGCATCCACATCTTCCGAGGCAGGTTTCATGGCCAGCAACACTTTCAATTTTTTTGACATAAAGGTATGTTGGTCATGTGAGAAGTTATTTGCAATTATTTGCAAAGCAGATGCCTCAATAGCTGCTCTTAAATCTGGTTCGTTAGTCAACTGACGCGATGATTTATGCATATTTTGTGCAAGCTCGTTTATTTCGGCTTGCCCAAGATGTGCATCACCTTTTTGACGAGTGTCTCGTGAGAGAGCTGTACATGGCTTCCAAGGTCATATGCATATGTTATTTATCAGATTTATCGGTGCTAATTTCACATATTAGTGTTTATGTTTCACAATTTTCTGTAACTATAGGCCCACTGTTTCCGATTTTTTACTAAAAGGTCTTTAAGTATCACATTTCACAATGAAAACAAAAAACGGGCATCTTCAAGGGCAAAACAAAGTTTAAATAAAACAATTAGGTAAACCGCAAACAGTTTACCAACACGAACTGAATATAACCTAACCTCAACACAGTGGATTGTGAGGAACGTGACAGGCACCAACAATGTGGCAACGTCGGTACACGATGCTCTTTGTAGGTGCTCCTTAGAGAGGATGGCCATGTTCGATTATTAGTGCTCGATTATTGGTGTTCGACTATTAGTGTTTTGATCTTACAACAGGCGATACTTCGGGACGTGAATTTGTTGCACGGAAGCTTTATCAATCACAGCTTTGTTGTTGCGATTCTCTGTGGGACATGCTTTATTTGTTTATGTTTGAATAGTTTGGGACGGGATGGAAGAACAGCTTCAGCTGAATCCCGTCCAATTTGTTGATCCTCATAATGTTTATAATTAGATAATTTTTGTCTTACTTTGTATCTAGATTTGAATGTATATATAGTGTGAGAGGAGAAGCAAATAAAGGTATTATTATTATTATTATTATTATTATTATTATTATTATTATTATTATTATTATTATTATTATTATTATTATTATTATTATTATTATTATTATTATTATTATTATTATTATTATTATTATTATTATTATTATTATTATTATTATTATTATTATTATTATATCGACCTGATAAAGTTCTACTTGTATAATAGGAATAGTTTTGTGAAGTATACCGGTCATAAATCCGATAAGTTTGTTACTTCATTTGGAGTACCTCAGGGTTCTAATCTTGGTCCACTTCTGTTTTTGATAGCTATCAATGACATTGTTGAACGTTTTGATGTAGAAGTTTTACTTTAAGCTGATCACTTAAAGTTGAATTCTAGAGTGTGTGGGCCTGATGACTGTGCATTATTACAGAATAACCTAAATCGTTTACAGGAATGGTGCAGTGTAAATGTTTTTTTTTATTTTTTTTTATTTTAATATATATTTTTTGTAAACAGCAAGTGTATAGGGAGATAAAAGAAGATAAAAGAAAAAAGTTAAAGAGCTTGTTAAATTAACATTCTTAAGACAGGTTTTGCCATTGTGAAAAGCAAGGTCAGATGCATCCTTGTTCATTTTGAAGGTTGACAGTGACTGAATGAGCCAGTTCTCAAAGTCAAAACTCTAATCAAAAAAAAAAGGTGTTACTTTAAATATATCAAAGTGTAGACTCTTTTAATTTAGCAGGAGTTATGCTCGTCACACATATGATTACATGTTAGACCATCATGTTCTGGAGAGAAGAGAAGAAGTTAAGGATTTGGACAGAAAACTAAGTTTTCCTTTATACTGTGAACTGACCTCAAAAGCCGCACTAAAATCTTTATTTTGAGATCATATCGAGACTTTGATAACGTGTCGTGCTTTGAGATACTCTCTAACGCTTTTGTCAGATCCGTCTGGGATATGCTGTACAGGTTTGGGCTCCATACTACCAACGGGATAAGAACCTCCTAGAACGTGTCCAGCGTAGGTTCCTAAAGTATTTGTGTTATAGAGAGGATAGTCATTATCCGGAACAGGGTGCATCGTATGTATGCTTCAGCGTTTTAACATAAATTCAATTAGTAAGGGCATATTTATTAACCTCATTTTGTTTCTGTTCAATTTATTCCACAACAAGATGGACCCAACTAACAAAAATGTTCTATAATTTTTAAATAATAGTGCAAATTCATTGTGTTACTGTTATATTACTGCTCTTCGAAAGCATTTTTGTTCTATTAAGACTGCCAAGGTGAGTATTTAGCTTCTCGCAGCAAAATGCTTCTTTAAATTTATTGTTAGAATGTTCTTAGAGCAGAATTATAAAACATTTTAGAGATTTCGTTGTTTTGTAAACATCTAAACAACAATCGTTATAGAATATATTAGCTTACAGAACAAAATTGTTCTGTAATGGCTTTATAACAACGATCTTCCAAAGATATCTGTCAACTTGCAAACATTTATAAAGCTTTTCTTTAAGTGATTATGTGAGCAATTATAAAACAGTTTTGTTAACATTTTCTACGATACAATATAGCTGCAAATAGCATAGTCTACTTGAACGCAGGTGTTAAAAAACTATTTTATTGTTAGATGGAACGCGACTGTAATAGAACACTTAGAAAACAATTATAGTACAAAATTATTCGTTTGCATAAAAGTGCGTTCACTGGGATCTTTATAAAACATATGATAGCTTTTGTAAGAAGCACCGTTATATACTTTTTATTTCGTGGGAAGTTGTGTATTCTGTAGCGTGTAATTTCTAAACCTGTCCAATTTGCAATAAATAAATAAATGGAAACGGGTAAAAAGAAGCGGTGCTTTTTGAAGGAAAGTCAATAAATATAAAAATATTTTAGAAAGTAGCAAATTTGTTAATAAACATGTTAGTAGTATTTTACATAGTAAGCAGCACAACAAACAACAATTTGGGTTTGAGGTTAAGTCACATATTGCTACTACATTTATGTTGCATAAATATCGCAGCTAACGCGAGTTTAGCACTATACTGATGTGTAAGTGTTGCCGAAAATGCTTTTATAGAACAATTAAATACACCATATGTGTTATAGAGCTACGCGCAGGTCTTTCTCAGTGCAGCAATGAAAAACATATTATTTTAAAGCTCTATAAGCGCTGTTTGTGTAATAATCTGCTTACTGCGCCTTTTGAAGCCACACTGTCAATATGATCATCAGTTTGCCCAAATATTAAGGCACAGGACCGTACTTAGCCATAAATAGTTGTTAATGGTTAATTATCCATGATTATTATACAACAATTAGAGATATTACATACACATCATATTACATATTACATACATATACACATCATCACATCTCACACTCGCACGTGCACGCATTAAGATCCGAAATTATTTTCTGAGAAATAGTAACATACATAAACAATAGTGTTATTTTATAGGGTACATACGTAGTTTTGGAGTAGCTATTCCTTATATTTTGTGTTCTGCAAGTCATGTGCAAATTATTTGTATTACCTAGTTAATAGGGACTATAGAGTTGTATTTTCTTTTAATCGTAACCCAACTACCAATTTGATGTTGCATTGTAGTCATAAGAACGTTTATAAAACAGTTTTTATAAAACATGACTGTTCCTATAAACGTTTTGGTAACGTTTATACAACGCTTATAAACGCAAAATGGGCGCAGGTTTATACACTTTAGTTCTTTAGTTTATTTTATAAGGGATGTGTAAGGTGTTATAGAATAGTTTTAAAAATGTTTACCGAGCTGTAAAAGAATATGATATACGATACTTATAAAACAGTTTTATAAGGGACAATAATAAAACTAAAAATCATTTACCATGGTGCCAGTTATGGAGCCTTAATAGAGTTGCTATAAAACATGTTTTATTAGAATTTCTTTATAGTTTACTTTGCAACTTTTTGTTGCATACTGCAATACCTATAAGAGTGATATGTCTTTTAAATGTTTTTGTTAGAACTATTTTATCCTAAAATTGTTCTCTAATATTGTGAAAGTAATATAAGTACTAAAATATGATGGCGTAAGAAATAATGTTAGTACGGTGTGAAAATTAAACTCAAAGAGTCTCCTTTTGGCTACCAGCAAGATGGATTTCACCTGCGAAGAAAAATTTTCTGTGTAAAATATGCTACATATACCATAAATTTTGAAGGGCCCTCGAAACAATGAATATTTCTTTAATTTGTAAAAATTGACTCGAAATTAAATTTTTAGTTTTTTTTTAATTTTATTGACCTAAACCCATTCTGTTACACATTTCGCATGTTTTATATTCATAATATATTGTGAAAATTGTCAGGTCATAAATATTTCTATATTTATTAATTGATTTTTTTTTCGTTCAAGATGGCTACCAAACAAATACAGGAATTGCATAAAAACATGGCGTCTGCTTTATAAATCACTTTTATCACCACCGCAACCATTACAGATGATATATTAAAAGCTGTAATATGAACAGAGACGTATTTAAACAAAAATAAAGTAGGCTTGGCATTGACTTTTATTGTCAATTTTAAAGTTTGGCTTTTACAGTAAAAGTAGACTAGCGCCACCGATATTTGTCAAATCTCTATGTATGCTTTACATCTTACTACATTTTTTCTCCCCATTCCTACAAGGGATCAAAAAGTTTTAGGATTTTGATATTTTCATTTTACAATAATCCCTTGCAGACAATAATAACAAAGCCAATTTCTTCACTTTAATTAATTTTAAGTCAGAATATAATTTCGGATCTTAATGCGTGCACGTGCGTGTGTGAGGATGTGTATGTGCGCAAAATGATTTTGGAAACACAATAACGTTCGAAAGGTGTGAGGTAATAAGTTCATTTTTTGGTATAAGTTACATAGTGCTACAAATTGAATCATGACTTCCACAGAGCAGTGATAATGTATTCTCTTTAGAAAGACATTCTCATGGAATGAATTTAGGGCCCATGAGTTGACCACAAAGAAAATATTTGTATTCCTGTACCCATAAACTTTTGAAACGTTGTATTACCCGAGTTTTATTGAAAAAATGACAGTTTCCACCAATTCACCCGTTATTTATCCCCTACCCCCTGAAGTGATCTTGCCTAAAAACAATTCGAAGCGTTCTTTGTCGGGTGCTAACTGGGTACCAAATTTGAAGATCATACATCACTTCGTTCGAAAGTTATTGCACCTATTAACAGAGAGACCGACAGACAAAAAAAATTTCGTTTCAGAATCAAGTTTTCCATATGTTGTGAGACCTTTTGCGCCGTTACCAAAAAAAAATAATACTTTGCGTGTGTACACACAAAATTATTGAAATACATTTCTAAATCTAATAAACAACGGTTTCCTAATCTCGTTAACACGCTAGTCGCATGTTTAGAGGAAGACAAGAGACGATACGTTCAACTGTCAAACTCCATTAAAAACTCCACATGGCATCATGCACGTGGTTCTGCGAAAACCATATAATTCATAGGTGTAATATCTCTACTTGTTGTATCATGATCATGGGTAACTAACCATTAACAACTATTTATGGCTAAGTACAGTCCTGTGCCCTAATATTTGAGCAAACTGATGATCATATTGACAGTGTGGCTTCAGATGGCGCAGTAAGCAGATTGTTACACAAACAGCGCTTATAGAGCTTTAAAATAATATGTTTCCCATTACTGCACTGAGAAAGACCTGCGCGTAGCTCTATAACACATATGGTGTATTTAATTGTTCTATAAAAGCATTTTCGGCAACACATACACATCAGTATAGTGCTAAGCTCGCGTTAATTGCGATATTTATGCAACATAAATGTAGTCGCAATGTGACTTAACCTCAAACCCAAATTGTTGTTTGTTGTGCTGCTTACTATGTAAAACACTACTAACATGTTTAATAACAGATTTGCTACTTTCTAAAATGTGTTTATATTTATTGACTTTCCTTCGAAAAGCACCGCTTCTTTTTACCTGTTTCCATTTATTTATTTATTGCAAATTGGACATGTTTAGAAATTACACGCTACAGAATACACAACTTGTCACGAAATAAAAAGTATATAACGGTGCTTCTTACAAAAGCTATAATATGTTTTATAAAGATCCCAGCGAACGCACTTTTATGCAAAGGAATAATTTTGTACTATAATTGTTTTCTAAGTGTTCTATTACAGTTGCATTCCATCCAACAATAAAATAGTTTTTTAACACCTGCGTTCAAGTAGACTATGCTATTTGCAGCTATATTGTATCGTAGAAAATGTTAACAAAACTGTTTTATAATTGCGCACATAATCACTTAAAGAAAAGCTTTATAAAGCAAGTTGACAGATATGTTTGGAAGATCGTTGTTATAAAGCCATTACAGAACAATTTTGTTCTGTAAGCTAATATATTCTATAACGATTGTTGTATAGACGTTTACAAAACAATGAAAAACGAAATCTCTAAAATGTTTTATAATTCTGCTCTAAGAACATTCTAACAATAAATTTAAAGAAGCATTTTGCTGCGAGAAGCTAAATACTCACCTTGGCAGTCTTAATACAACAAAACTGCTTTCGAAGAGCAGTAATATAACAGTAACACAACAAATTTGCACTATTATTTAAAAATTATAGAACATTTTTGTTAGTTGGGAACTACTTGAGTTATTATTAGTTTAGGATATGATGTTTTTTTACAGCATGATGCTACATGTCGGCCATATCATTGGGATTTCCTGTTGACTTCAACAAATAAATAAAATAATTAAATAAAAGGGGTATTTGCGAGTCAACTTCTGGTGGCGAGTGTATTTTTCATAGTAGTGATTTGTATATGGATTTAAACATTAATCGGTTGCACAGTTCACTCAGTAGCAGTGATTCACTCAAATACGCCAAGAGTAAACTACCCCTGAATTGGGGTATTTTTCAGTCAACTTCTGTTTTACTAGCAATGATTATATATAAATGTATAGCTTTGTCAGATTCATAGTTTTTTCTGGTAGCCCTAAAAATTGAAAAACGCAAAGAGTAAACTACCCTTAAATAGAAAGTTTTTTCTTTGAAACTTTGGTAGCAAGAACACATTATCATTAGGATGCACAATATAAAAGATCAAAGAAAGCCTTAAAGATTAAAGCATCGGTCAGGAAATTACATCCTCCCGTTAAAAATAAAGTTTTTATCATTATGGGCTACAATAAACAGTTTATGTAAAACAATTACGTTATTATATTTTATAAACAACATATTTGTCTAATAAGGTAGGTAAATAAATAATAATTCGTAATTTTCTGTACCTAAACTATTTACTACAACGTGCATTGAAATATAAATTTAGCAGATGACGTGGCGCGTTTGGGGATTGAAGTTACGAGGTAACCTAGGTATAAGTTTTATATATCTTGGGTGTAGGTAGTCTAATAAAATGTAAGTAGGTATAGGTAGTTCTGAAGCCTAAATGTTGGTAATTTCATGTGTCATCTAAATGACTCTCACAAAAAAAAACTTGCATCAAAACGTTGGCATTAGTTCAAATTTAACTGGGTAAAATACTCGCATCCATTTGTATAACTTTCTGTCAGTTTTTAAACTTCATAAAACCACAGAACAATGGCAACTTTTCCCTTCACAATTGTTTAAAGAATAGGCAAAATTGTGTTATGTTGGGTGTATAATAAATTACCTATTAACTAGGTATTAAGTAAAATTTAAATAATCTCGTACCTAAGAAATACGTAATAAATAAATGGATTAGTTTTTGAGAACGCTTAATAGACTACTTATAACATTTACTTTTTAAACTGGTATATCTTATCAAATTCCGCAGAAGAATTGCGTATTTAATTTTGATTTGATTATACAGGGTGAAATGTACCTTTAACCTAACATTCCTACAAATATGATTTTCTATCTGAAATGTAAAAACAAAACCAAAACTACATAGTAACTTACGGCATTGTTGCTTCTGTTTGCCGAAAAGTTGAATAGAATATGGAATGTTTCTTTGGTAGAGTTTCACTGCTTATAGTTTGTGGGGTTTCGTACACGATATCACTTTTGTACTCACATACCTACATGAGCAGAACGACGAATAACCTGTTGTCGAATGAAGTTATTGGGAAGGGAAGGGTGGGGAATGTAAGTTCGTGGTGGCAGCACTATAAGAGAAGATTCGGTATCAGGGGAAATTCGACTCGGAACTGCCAATATCGGATATGACTCCATGGCCCACTGTTAAAGTTATTACGTGGCATATATTGATGAGGTTTAACCCTAAAACAATGTTAATCCGGTTTTATTTGCATAACATAAAACATACAAAAACAGGCGGTTTACAAACCAAGAATTTAAACATATAATCGCCAATCAGAATCCAGGAAAACAAAGAGAGAAATATATCTGCCATCTCTCTCAACATTGGCGCGCTGTTTGAATTATTAAAATAGTTGTCTAAATTGAAATTAAAAGTCTGGAGGCAGCAAATGCGTTATGACATAGTGAATTTTCATAAAAATGTTTTTAATTTTAAATATCTTTTGTTTAATAAAAGACATCAAATTTGGTAGATAGTATAACATCTATAGTAGAAACCATATACCTACCATATTTCATCAAGATAATTTTTTTGTTTGAAAATATATAAAAATTCTCCAAAATCAAACAAAATTGTCTGAAAAAAACTGGTCCGATTTTCCTGGCCCATGAACCAATTCAAGGAATTTACACCAAAAGTACACTTGCTGATATATAATTATTACCAAAAAGCTTTCGACAAAAATTCCAAGAAAAAGTGTTTACATGAAAATTTGCACTCCCTCTTAAGAAAATTAGCCTTTTTTACAAAAACGGGCTTAAACAATGTTCCACGAAATTCATATAAAGGTCTTTTTACAAAAATTAGCTAAAAAGTTTTTTACACAACAATTCGATGAACAAATATGTTCCACGAAATCTCGAAAACAGCTTATTCATGTGAATTCGCAAACATGTTTTTTCCAATACTAGGTACTTCTTAATTACTAACATTTCTAAGCATCTGACAAGAAATGATTTCCACGAAAAAACTTTAAAAAATGTGCGAAAACTGACAAGGTAATATATTTTACACAAAAATTTGCTGATAAAATACATAAAAGTATATAAACTCTATTTAAAATTAAAATAAGAGAAGGGTGTTCCATTTGAAAAAAAAATGAGTTACGGAAGTTTGAATTCCTACATATGGCATTTTCATTCCTTTAACAAATAAACGAAAACCTTTTATGGGATTCTGGTCCAATCATATATTTTTTTCAATTTGTAAATTTCTTCCAAGTATAAATTTTTTTTTCAAGGAAATTCGCTAAATGGTTTGTAAGAAAATGTGCTATTACAAGAACATTTCGTACATGAAAAATCGCCATTGAAATAAATTAAAATTTAAACAATCTGATCTAAATACCGCCGTAGAGACTTCTTTTACGGGCCCACAACGAAATTTTTCTTTTGCTTAACGATGCCGTAAAAAAGTCCGGACGAGGCAAGTGGGTTATGGTAGTGAATTTTCATAAAAATGTTTTTAATAGCAAATATATGTTTTTTTAGGGAAGCAGGCATCAAATTTGGTTACCAGTATAACCTATATATAGTAAAAACAATGTGCCATGTTTCATCAAAATAACTTTATTGTTTGAAAACGTACAAAAATTTCCGAAAGGAAACTTAAAGTGTTCCCGAAAAAAACCGTTTCTTGATCTATCTTATAGGTTAATAGCAAATTGAGATTTTCAAATAAGAAGCATTTAATCAAAATTCACTACCGTAACGCACTTGCTGGGTCCCGAATTTCTTTTCTTACAAACATGCATTATATTTCGATGGAAAATGCAAAAATGCAATAACATTAGGCGTGTTCGACTAAAAAAAAAAAGAAAAATTGTATCACTTATGGGCCATCCTGTGATTGTAGAAATAATGTTTTAAGATGTAGCTCAAGACACCCTATAATTAATGTATAGAATTTTTTTTCATATCTTGTATAATAACGCATAGATTGAGCTTTATTGATTTTTTACGAAAATTCGACAAAAATTATATACCATTAAACGATAAACTCTATAGATAAAGACTACTGCCAAGCATCACAGAAAGGGTCTGTTTGAAATGAATTTTCTGGAAACATTTTAGTAAAATGAAGGACGATGACGGTTAAAACTAAGACTTCAGGGTTTGTAAAACATTCTTCTTGAAACATTTTCTTTCCATAGCCCGTATTATATTCAAGTTCATTGCCTAAATGTTGCCAATTTTGACGTTTGAAATCGCGAGTTTGACGTTTTGAGCAAAACTCCAATTTATTTTTCTTTAAATGCCTGTAACTTTTTTATATATTGTCCTACAGAGCTAAATTTTGGTAGGTAATTTACCTATAGCGATATAAACCCGTGTATCAAATTTGGTTGCTCTCACTTTGTTATTTCCGGAGATATAAATACAAAATTTTCCGGGAAAACCTCGGACGATTTTCCTGGTTAACGAATTTATCCCAGCCTTTTGCAAAAGGAAGGTATTCACCAAATTTAATCTATATATATATATATATATATATATATATATATATATATATATATATATATATATATATATATATATATATATATAAGCATATAAAAATCGAAACTGACCCCGGATATGTGTTCTAGGGGGCCTAATTAGCGCTCATTTGAAGAAATTTTTTCAAAATTCAAAAGTCGAGATCTCATTAATGAATTTTTTTTAAGAAAATTGACTAAAAGAGAAACCGATTGCAGAGAAGGAGACAAGCGCTTGTGAAGCAACAGGAAAAGTCTCTACGGCTGTATAAGTATGGAATGATTTAACCAAGTTAGGGGAACAAAAACCACCTGATCTGCTATTAAAACTAGAATTCATCTCATTTATTTGATTTATTTACTTTCTATCATAAATCGTACAATATGTCTACACAATAAGCCTGAGGCTTGTGCTGTATATTAACGTAATTTAATAAAATTCTACTAAAAACTGCTTGAAAACTCCATCGAAATGTAGCATACTTCTAATTTTGACATACCAAATTTGTTTGGCTTCTACTTATTCCATCTAATGAACCGGTCTTTGCCTTCACTCTTTATTGATTTTAATCCTTTCACAATGCCTTCCAAACTAAATATCATTTTTATAGCCGATATTTTCGTCTAAATTGTTAATTTTGAATTTAACTAAATATGACAAATTATTTCACTAGCGGCTCGTGCCTTAATGCATTGGGGGTGCGCAAGAAAAAAAAAGTTCGGGACGCAGCAAGTGCGTTATGGTAGTAAATTTTTATTAAATGCTTCAAATTTGAATAACTCAAGTTTCTACGAACTTAGAAAGTTGAATTTTGGTGCATAGTAGGGTCTTACCCAGGGCAACATATTAAGTAAATTTCATCAAAATAAGTTTGTAATGTTCGGAGAAAAAATCAAAATTTTAATAACTCCATTTTCTAAAAATGTAGAAATTTGAATTTTAGCGTGTAGTAAGGCCTTTTACAAGGCAACATATCCATTAAATTTCATCAAAATACCTTTGTAAACAAAACTCAAAATTTTCCCGGAAAACGTTATCCGATTTTCCTGACTAACGAACTCATCGAAGCCATTTATAAAAGAAATGCACTTGCCGAATTTTATCAAAATCAGTTGCTTATTTTTTGAGTTATCGGTTGGATACATACATATTCTCATATATATATATATATATATATATATATATATATATATATATATATATATATATATATATATATATATATATATATATATATATAAACATATAAAAATTGAAACTGTCCCCGGATATGGGTTCTAGGGGTCCTAGTTTTTTGCAAAGTCTCTCCATCGATACCTCTTTATTAGTGAGTAAAAAAAAGAATTCATTAAAAATGAAGGGCTCGCCTATTTTCCCCCCAAAAATGTATTATAAGAAAAGCTACTTACTAAACTTAATAATTATTAACTACTTATCAAGTTTTCCTCTAGTTGTAGTTATACGTTATAGTAGTTAAAAACTCTTAAAGTTAACCTTTAAATTAAAAATATCCACAGTATCATAATTATTCTGTCCACTTATTAAGCAACCCGAAGTAGTAACCATAATAATAATAATTGTCTTGTTAGAACATTTAAACAAGAACGAAATGATCTAATTAAAAATCAATCCGACGCGAAGACGAAAATTACTACGTAGTAGGTACACACGCTCTGCCAAAGGTCCACTACAAACTGAAGTGTGTAATTTTATAGCGCACAACAGATTGCTTATTCGGTCGTTTTAGACGAAGATCATCAAGATTCGGCGATCATTTCGCACTGAAGTATCGCATTTCGTGCGAGCGCCGAAAAATACACACCGCCGCCCGATTGCTTTATATGGATATGAATGTATATAACGTCTGCAACGATTAACACTATACTTATTCTGATTCTGTATTATTCTGTATTAATGGCTGCCGCCTCTCTGCGATCCTCGATATACTAATTTTGTTTGTTGAATGCAGGAGGTATAAAAGTAAATAAAAATTTATTAATATAGCATAGCAAAAATATTGTTATTTCCAGGCGGCAGTGCGCGGGCACGGGCGCACTTTTTGAGGAGCCGCCTCTAAATTATTTTGACAAATATCAAATAAAAGAGTTCTCATCTCAGTAATGAATTTGTTCTATAAACATTCGCTGAAAATTCATTGTAATTACATAATCTGATTATATAACGTTAAAAAAAAAAGTCTGGACGTAGCAAGTGCGTTATGGTAGCGAATTTTTGGTAAAAATATTTTTAATGGCAGTTATGTGTTGTTTTTAAAAGGCCATTTGGTTGGCAGTATAACCTATATAGTAGTAACAATGTACCATATTTCATTAAAATAGCTTTGTTGTTTCAAAAAGTACAAACATTTTCCGAAAATAAACTTAAACAGTTCCAGAAAAAACGAACCTCTGCATGCTATTTACACACCTGCAAAGATATAATTATTGACAAACAGCTTTATGACCCAAGAAGAAGAAAAAAATTATGAAATTTTGCAAAAATTTCTTTTAAAAAATTCACCAATTTTTTGGCCGAAATTGCCTTCAGTAATGTTACAAACTATTATATTTTTAACAAAAATTCGACAACTTTTATTTACAATAACTTACTAAACATGCATTATTAATTACCAACATTTCACAAAGATGTTACAAAAAATGATTTCTACAGAAACACTAAGAACATTTCTGCGAAAACTTTTCAAATTCAGCCACTATTTGAGAGTGCCTCTATACATACGGCAGCTCGATTTTTTCGACGAGTCCTACAAACAAAAAGCTCTCTGAATGTTACTCGAAAAATATTTTGAACAAATTTGGCGAGTATCTTCCCTTTGTAAGTGGCTGAGATAAGTTCGTTAGCTAGGAAAATCGGACCAGTTTTTCGGGAAAAATTTTAAGTTTTCTATATAAAATAAAAACCTTATATTTCTTATATAATTTTTATCTATATCCCCGGAAATAACGAAGTTATGTCGAGAAAATTTGGTACGTAGCTTTACATTATAAAATGTGAATTACATGTAAACATTTAGATGTATACGTTAAAACGAAAAAAAGTTATAAGCATTTAAAGGAAAAAAATGGATGCCACTGGTGATCAAAGAAACGCACAAGACCAAAATATTGCGCGTTAAACAAAATCTACTGAATATTAGAGACAAAGACTATTAAATGATGTCTCAACAAAGTCCTAGATTTCAGTTTTTGATAAAATATTTGCACAAAATCCAATTGAAATACAAATTACATAATTTGTATTTGTTGAAACATCATTTAATATTTTCCATGCATCGTGCCCAGAACCTTTGTTAAAACGCATTAGTTTTGACGTTTTAATCGTCGCTTTGACAGTTTCAGAAGAAAAACTATAACATTTCCAAAGTAATTTCTCTCATGACTTTTTAAGCCAAGAAAACATAGTCTTCGTCTGTAATATTCAGTAGATTTTATTTAACACGCAATATTTTGGTCTTGTGTGCTGCTCTGATCACCAGTGGCACCCATTTTTTTTCCTTTAAATGCTTATAACTTTTTTTTTCTTTTAACGTATACATCTAAATGTTGACATGTAATTCACATTTTATAATGTAAAACTACGTACCAATTTTGGTTGACATAGCTTCGTTATTTCCGGATATAATTAAAATTATATAGAAAATATAAGGTTCTTATTTGATATAGAAAACTTAAAATTTTTCCGGAAAAACTGGTAAGATTTTCCTGGCTAACGAACTTATCCCAGCCACTTATAAAGGGAAGGTAGTCGCCAAATTTGATCAAAATATTCGTCGAGTAATCAGTGTGATACACACACACGTATATATATATATATATATATATATATATATATATATATATATATATATATATATATATATATATATATATATATATAAACATATAAAAATTAAAACTGACCCCGGATATGTGTTCTAGGGGGGCCAGTACACGATCATTTCAAGAATTTTTTTCAAAAGTCAAAAGTCGCAAATTAGTGATTTTTTTCTACGAAAATTCACCAAAAAGAATCACAAATTAAAATACCAATCGCAGTGTCGAAGTATTTCTGAAAAAAAAAGTGCTATATTTGATTAGCTGCATTTCCATATATTGTATATGATAAAATAATAAGTATGTCCTGATAAACAATGAAATAAAAGAAAAGCATCTAAATATCTCATTTAGCTTTATTGTATTTCTTATCTCATCAATTAGCAGGTCATTGTTAGCATATTTGCTGTATGAATAACGCATTGGTATTTTTCAAATGTAAAAGTAAAGTATTTCTAAGAAATATTACACATCATATCAACACTTCTTGGATAACTTTGATTTATTTCATTAAGGAACTTCCTGGAACTACATTAATCCGATTTTAGTAGACAAAATATGCATACGACAGAAAGCAGATAGCAAAAGTATTTTTGATTGTTTCTGAAATAGCATTTTCCAGTGCTCTATCGGCACATAATATTCAATGATAATAATAATAACCGCTTACTTTGCAATTTTTTGTGAATTTTCTTTGAAAAAACACGACCGCGACTGTTGAATTTTGAAAAAATAATATAAAGAGAAATTCTTCAAATCAGCTTGTATTAGGACCTCTAAACCCGATCTTCAACGCTTGTTTAAATTAAAAGTACTACTTTTAGTACTATGCCGTACTAATAGTGTAAAATCTTATGAAAATTCACTATTATAACGCACTTGCTGCGTCCCAAAATTTTCTTAACCCTTTTTATCCTCTTCCAAAACCATTTATTTTTTCCTTAAACCATTTTACATATTCTTAGCCTCCTTCGCTTCCAGTTCTTGCTTACTGTTACTAACTATACACTTCTGCACCCAGTTCTAAACTTCATGTATTTTACCAGATGTTACTCCGTCTCATATCTTTGACACTGACCATTTTTCTTTGTTTTCTTTTCGTTCACAGCTCTTTTTAATATTTGATTTTATTATGCATTCCTTTTCAAACACCCAATTTTCATTTCCCCACAGGCCTCTTTGGACATGCCAACGCTCGTATTTTTTAGTGCCTAAATGATATGACCTTATCATATATTTCGCTTAAAAAATGTAAGGAAAATTCTCTATTACCCCGTCTCACATCTTTGACATTGACCATTTTTCTTTGTTTTCTTGTCGTTCACAGCTTTTTTTTTAATATTTCATTCTATTATGCATTCCTTTTCAAACACCCAATTTTCATTTCCCCACAGGCTTTTTTGGACATGCCAATGCTCGTGTTTGTAGCACCTAAATGATATGACGTTATCATATATTTCGCTTTAAAAAATTTAATGAAAATTCTCTATTAATAATGGCAAACTAAATACGCGTTAAAATTTGTAATGAAAACTACACACAAGGGAAAATTGAATTAAGGTCAAATAGTCACATTACTTTACGCATGAGATCTGCAGACTCAGCGGTGTACAATTCAAGAACGCATACAAAGATCATTTTTCTAAAAGTAAACTACCAAGAACTAAAAGCAAGATTCGATATATAGCGTTTTAACGTATTACAGCTAAGAAGGGGTATAAATATCGCACCTCATATATCTCTGTAACTGATGAGGAAAGCTTCACGCGGAAAAGAGACAACGTCGACAGACCCAGAAGCGTGTCGGTTAAAATGCAGGTGGTGTCGAACTAGCCGAGAAGGGTGAGCGGTTTGTGAACAAGACCGCGCATTCATTATCTCGTCCGCCACGGTGCAGTTAACATCTATAGTGTTAGTGTAGCCACAAGCTGTTGTCTTAGAGTCAGCTCCTGTAAAGTAAAGGGCAGGTAGATATAATTACTTCTTATAGTACAAATTACTAAAGCGAGATTTATTTTAAATAGGGTTTCCTGGAATTGGTTCAAAAATCTCCTAACCTAAACATTCTCTTAAGATCATCACCGTTGAAAATCTAAAATTCTGGGTAGGAAACAATCATTTATCATAGTGTGGGCTTTAGCGAATTATATATTAGGCTGGAAGATCAACTTACGAGTAACTGAAGCAGCGTATCAGAGGAATAAACTAATTGTCGTTATGTTAGATTAAAATATTGTGTTTACTAACTTAATAAACTCTTTCTGTTAATTTTTCGAATCCAAAATTATTGTAATTTCTTTTGTTAGTTAACTCTTGTTACATAGTGATCAAAGAAAAATCTATCAGAATAATACTGTACCTAATCATGGCCACGAAATATTATTAGGTAGAAATTTAGACCTACAGAACTTTTTATTGCTTTTAGAAATATTTTAAAATGTGACCAATTATGTCTGTTGTGTAAAAATGTATAGTGCCTTATCTTTAAATTCAGTATGATACATTTAATTATTACCTTGTAATATTTGTGTAAAATACAATAATAACCACCCAACAAAGATTAATAAAAAATCATATTATTGTTTTAATTAAGAATATCGTTGGTTCCTCTTCTTACAGTTTCTTTTAGAACAAATTTTTGTAAATTAACATCTAAAATGAAGAAGCATTCTGTCTTATCTTTTCTTATCCGCTTACAGTAATTATTCAGACAGTGGCATCCCTATTTTGCCTTTGTTTTTAGTGAATTTTCATTAAGAAAATTCACTAATAGAGAAGTATCGATGGTGAGACTTTTGGAAAATTTCTTCAAATGAGCGCGAATTTGGACCTCTAGAACCCATATCCAAGGTCGGTTTTGATTTTTATATGTTTATATATATATATATATATATATATATATATATATATATATATATATATATATATATATATATATATATATATATATATATATATATATATATATATATATATGTATCCAACTGATAACTCAAAAAATACTTGACCGATCTTCACTAAATTTGGAGATTACCTTGATTTTGTTAATGGCTTGGATGAGTTCGAAGATGAGCACCGTAGGTTTAATTTTTTGTATAAAAAATGCAAAGGAAATTTTTAAAACGAAATATTTTTTTTGTTTGAAGTACTGTAGTGATTCAAATGAAAATTACACATATAAGGAAGATGTCAAAATAAAGTTGGTAATTAAATTTCAACTTAAATAGTCCACGAGGAAAGAAGTTGTTTGAAAATGAAAAATGTGTAAGAAATAAATAATGTGTAAGAAATAAATAATCTACATCAGTTTGAATTGCATAGGCATTTCGCACATTCAACGTCGACAAGGATAGTTAGAGTATTAATGTGTTTTTTATTACTTTAGACCCGAAAAATGTAAAATTGTCGAAGCCAGACAACGGTAGTTAAATATAAATAAGCAGGGTTGTCAGATATAATAAAAATTAACAAAAATAAAGTTTAATTTGATTCTTAGTATGAAAACATATGGACCTAACATATTTTTTTTTAAATTATTAATGACATAATTCAAACAATAATCGCGGTACAATAACCAAACATTTTGAATTACCAAATCCGTATCATATTTCAAATTAAAACGTATTTGTAATTTACAACTTTTTTTTATTTTCTTAAGTTATTGGTTTATCAGCATAATTGAAGACGGGGATGTAGGATATAATTTTCTCTGTTAGTGGCCTGGGCTGGAATAGTATACGCATGCTGGGAGAGTTTCGAACGGCATGGTATTCGTTGATATGTGGTTGGTTGCATAGGCTCGAGGTCCGTAGATAGAATTGTAAGAATCACGTTCAATTGATGTCTGGCAACAAGGTACGATCATGCTGTCACTTGCGATGTTTAAAATTCAACCTGTTGCCCTACAAGAAAATTCCTTTCTTTGCTTTTATTCGCATAATTGAGATAACTGTAAGAAATTGAGAGATATCCTACATAGATTGCATGGAATAGCCGCTTTGCTGGACTACAATAGGTTGAGTTAACAGGTAACCTATACAGGACTAACTCGACATCAGTAGTGTCTAATTAAATCGAGGCACGATAACCCTCAACAAGAGGTAATGTAGACTTGCGAATTTATTTTTTTATATCTCTATATCCGATGTTTCGCATTTTACAGGGATGTAGTGTTAGGCAATTGAAGACCTTGCTTTCACCTAAAGGGGCGTGGTGTTTGGCAATATCTAGTGTTGTGTAAATAGAGGCAATTTCTATTGTTGGGTAGCCTCTGGATGTTTTATGGTGTGTATTTCATTGTTTCTGGTTTTAAATTAATGGTCCCATTACGTATGGTACAGAGTCACAAGCATGGTATGGTAAGGAGACCATCTTTGGATTCATTTGCAGGTCGTAGTGGTAATCGATTGTCATAGTTGTACTTCCAGACAGTCGAATGTCAACCGAGAGATCCAAGGCAGGATATAGAGTTTATGGTTCAGATAAGTTGTAGCCTGTATGCTTATAAAAGACATATTACTTTTGACCCTTTTAACGGCATTTATGAATATAATAGCTTCCTTTTGACTGGTCATTAGGGTGATTAGTAGATTACGTTGCTATTAACAGACAGATAAAGGTATCTTGAGAGTTTGCAATGCTTCATGTTTATTATTTGAGCTGTCTGAAGCTTACATTGATATAATTGGTCGGAATTTTGCGTAGGTGACTCAGTAATTATTAGGATATTTTTACCAAGGTGTACAGCTTGCTTCACATACTATACAGAGTGATAATATTATTTGAGCTAGATATAGCATCTTAATACTGATATTTTAAAAGCGTATGTGAACTACACATATACACGTTTTGTGGTAGCTTCTTGATTTTAATGTAGTGATACTTTTTGCTAACTAATTATACAGCTTGTCTTGTCATTGATATCCATATAATTGATAGTAGTTTTTTATAACTGGAAACCATACGATTAGTTACAGCGTAGGATATTTTGTTAACCAGATTGGTTACGGTAGCTTAGATGACTCTCAATTTGCTTGCCCGAATATTTGAAGGTGTATATATTCATCGTTGACTCATTGTGTGACCTATTATAGTATCTGATTGTGTTTTTAATACACCAGAATGTTATTATATTTCTTTTTTTTTACTTTGTGTTATATTTAGTCTGCATTTACTCTCTCATCCCTGAATCAGTGATACTGTTTTAACTAGTGTGTATTTGCTGCTATATTAACCCTGGCATATCGGACAAGCGAGCATAAGTTTATATGTATGTGTCATATATTATTTAGGAGGATCTAATGGTTGCATATTTATGCCACTTACATGCACCCACGGGTACTTTCCTCTTTTAGGTTAATGTAAGTTACAACATTTTAATATCCAGTCCTGCAGAGTTTTTGTCACGGGTTTGACGTCCGACGTATCTCCCAGGTTGGCTTTAGGTACAGCTACCAGTGCAGTTCAGCGAGTTCTTGATTATAGTTGGATTGCAGGTGATTAAGGAGAGGTATTGTGTGATAACATCTTACTTTAATATCCGGTACTGGGTGTAAAACAATCAAGTGGCGCCCCCTTTATCTTAACATCGTGTTTAAGGAACCCACGGCCGTCTCCACTGTCTAAAGGCTGCCGGCCACCTAGAATACCGGTAACTTTACTCTATATTTCCAATAGATTATAACGTTGGTTGTGTTTGAAGTTTAATAGGTAGGTTATAGCCGAGAGGGATTATATAAACAATTTGGGCGGTCACAAAGTATGCAATGGCTGGCAATTATTTTGCGCTATGAGGAATGTCTCTGAATGTAACTCAAAGTTAATAAGATGTTCACACTTTGAAAAGTGTTAATCGATAAAACACTAGAAATCAGGTTATATTTTTGTTCCATAATTACCTCAAATATTTTGTTTTTCTACCTAGTTCAAACTATTTTCTTCATTGATATCTTCTATTCCATCTCAAACAAATCGTTTCTGTGGAGTTCGAAGAGAAACATTTCTCTAGTTTGTTTACCTCTGTCTTGTAAAATATGTTTACATTTACTGATGAAATCCAATTTCCTTTTCCGAACTTACTTTTGCATTCCTTTATAGCATATGTTATAAAACCAATTGTATTTGCAGTAATTTATAAATGCTTCTCTTCTAACATATCTGATTACACAGATAACCATGATTACATAGAAATTAGATCTACTTTGCAAAGTATACAATGGCTAGCAATGATTTACCGCTATATATCATATCTCTGAATATAACCCAAAGCTTAATAAAACTGTTTCAATTTTGAAAGGCATTAAATGACAAAATACTAGAAGTCCGATTATAGTGTTTCTTCATAATTAGTACCAATGTTTTACTTTTCTACCTGTTTCAAAATATTTTCTAACTTACAAATGCTTCTGTTATAGCTAATATGATAAATTATACGACAGTGATCACAGAAAAATATTTCCTCATACATACACATATGGTACCAGAACAGTTTCTAGGCGTGACAAACAGCTTTGCCAAGGGGTCCATTAAGTCCTGGATCAGAAACGAACATCAGGTGTACTGGGCAGACCAGGGCTCACACATGGGAAGTCAGTAATTGAGAAATCCAATTTAAAGAGAGCTGTGGAGCTGCTAAATCTTAGCAGAGGACAGCTCAGAAACACCACAAGACTCTTGATGGTACACATGGCCGTCAAGAAACACTTGCATAAAATGGGGCGCTTCCAGGGGGACCTGGCGTGCAGACACTCCCGCTAGGGGAAGGAACCATTAAAAACGTTAAAATTAAAACCAACTAGGCGTATTGTTTTGCCTCTTTTTTTTTTGTTGAAGATTTATATTTCATGTAACTTTAAATTTACTAAACTGTTGGAATTGTGATACATAGTCTTCTTTAATTAGTCGATAGTAGATAACACTAGAACTAAATTCACTTTCAAATGTATATTAAAACTATTAATATGACCTATATATTATATTGATTTTACATGACAGCTCTTTCCCAACGATGTGTCTTTTTTAGATAATTTATCCATAGCGGAGGGAAACAGCTGCCACGTAATTATAATAATAAAATGTAAATCTTACACCTGTTAGTAAATATATTATTTTACACGATTTTCATTAACAGCCTTTGATTGTATTGTCACAATTAGCGAATTTTGTCCCTTGCTTAAATATACCTTGTATTGTTTTTTGTTAATTCCACTTTTAAAATTGTATTAAACTTCCTTTCTTTTAACTTATTGTTTATTTTCTGTGAGAACTATTAGGGAATTTCCCACATCCAAGGTTCATTTCAATTTTTATATGTTTACATACATACACACACACACACACACACATATATATATATATATATATATATATATATATATATATATATATATATATATACGTATCCAACCAATAACTCAAAAACTACTTGCCCGATTTTGATCAAATTTGTAAATTGCCTTGGCTATGTTGATAGCTTGGATGAGTTCGTGGATGAACACTAGCTCTAATTTTTCTCAAAAAAAAAAAGGGTAGAGAAATTTGTAAAACTACAATATTTCTTGAAATATTAACGTGGATTCTAATGAAATATTGTGCATGAGTAAAGGCGTCACAATATTGCTAGTAGCCAAATTGTAAATTAAATAGTCAGAGAACAAAAAATAATAGTGGTATAGATGAGACAAACAATGTGAATAATGTTAGTAATACTAGTAATAGATTCTTCTTTTTTAAAGGCTCCTGCTTGAGATGTGAGTGTGGTTGGTGATATTGTATTGTAGTGGATCATATACCTGCTCACGTTGCACTATTGCATGAGGGAACTTTATTGTTGAGTAGATTAGCCAAGGGCTAGACTTCGCCATGAGGTTTCATCTTAAATTAGTTTAAATTGAGAATTTTAATTCATTTGTAGCGATTTCTTGTTTGTATTGTATGTAATATGGGCGATTAATAATAATAATAATAAAAGGTCGGTTCGCAGTTTACCTTGACACTTTTAGATAAATCAACTGCTGATAAATATAATTTGACACCACTAATGCACGTCGACACTACTCTTTCCCTTTGCATTCCTTGTCTTTACTGAGTTTTTTACATGTGAACTTCTTCATGATCTGTTACTATAAGTTAAAAAACATTTAAAGGAGGTACGACTGCAAAATCTGAAAAAGACAGCTGTTAGAGATCCGACTAAGCTATTTTTTTCGCTTTTCCACTCATATTTACAGTACCTTTTCCTCGCCCTACACCCTTATCAACTCCTGGTCCTGTAACTTTTTTAGAGGTTGTTTATAAGAAATGTCTGTTGTGGGTTATGCACCTAGGAGAATCCTAAGCATGTTTCGGAAAAAAATTCTCAAAACCCTCCATGAGGTAAACTGCTAATTTACCAAATTTATTATATATATATATACTTATATATATATATATATATATATATATATATATATATATATATATATATATATATATATATATATATATATATATATATATCATTTTGTGCTGTTTAGACAAATTAAATTCCCGATTGTCACTTATTTTGTTTATTTTATTAAATTAACCCACTATAAAGATTTATCTAGAGATCTTGTATTTTATTTGTCCCTTTGGTAGTACCTTTCTTTTTATAAATGAAACATCTTAATCTTATGAAAATTCACTACCATAACGCACTTGCTGTGTCCCGAGTTTTTTGTTCCAAGATCTCTCAGATACTTACCGTTAATAATTTCTCGTTAGTGTGCAATACTGCACAGGGTGCTTTAAAAAAGTTGACGAGTACTCTGTACGATATAACTTTATAAGAAAAATCAGATGCTTTTTTTTCTGGCGGCACAACATACAATTAATAGCTGTTTCAGATACATCCATATTTTTCCTCATTGCAGTCTTTGACGTATTTGTTCCATATAATATCTACAGCTGTCATATTTCTTCTATTAGATAAGCATACGGTCTTCTTTTCCCATGCGTTATCGCCAAGTACCCCAACTCTGATCTTTAGTTGTTTTTTCCTCGCTCTCTTTATCCATCCGGTTTGTCTCAGTTGTATCTAAAATACCATAAAAATAGTGCTGCAAATTGAACCATAACTTTCACATAGCTGTAATAATCTACTCTCCTCAGAAAGACATTCCTGTGAAATGAATTCAGGATCCATGACTTGATCACAAAGAAAATATTCATATTCCTGTACCCATAAGCTTCTGAAACGTTATATTACTCAAGAGTTTTAACGAAAAAATGGCAATTTTCACCAAATCACCCCTTTTTTCCCTCCCCCCTGAAGCGATCTTACCCAAAAACAATTCGAAGCGTTCCTTTGTCGGGTGCTAACTGGATACCACATTTGAATATTCTATCTCAATTCGTTCGAAAGTTATTGCGCCTACGGACAGCCGTACAGCCCCGACTGACCGACCGACAGACAAAAAAATTCGTTCCAGCATCAAGTTTTCTATGTTTTGAGACTTTTTACGCCGTTTTAGAAAAAAAAAATAGTAATTTTTGTCATTGTTATTCCACCCTACACATTCAACCCCTACTTTAATTTCAGTACAGAATACCAGATGTTTGATGAAATTGACAATTTTCTAATAAACAAACCCTAAAACATTATATTACTCAAGTTTTAACGAAATATTTTCAATTGTTACCAAATCACCCCCATTCATCCCCTACCCTCTGGAGCGATTTTACCCAAAAAGAATCCGAACCGTTCGTTTGCCTGGTGCTAACTATATACCAAATTTGAAGACAATATCTCAATTTGTCCTAAAGTTTTCGTGACTACAAACAGACAGACATGCAGACAGCCAGACAAAAAAAATTTCATTCTCAAATCATGTTTTCTATATGTTGTAACACTTTTTACATTTGAGCGATTTTTTTTTAACATTTTCGTCGTCGACGCCATACTTCCACGTGTTGTGGAAGTAAATGGGCCAGGTGACCTACAATCAGCACCTTACATAATCCTAGTATCCTTCAATAACGAACGCAGCCTCTAATCTTATATAATTACATACTCAATTATTTCTTTACTTCTTTTATTACCCCTTTGTCACGCATACTTTTAGATATTTGTATGTTTAGGCCACAAATAGTTGATACTAACAGGCCTTTTTCCAGACATACAGTTTAGGATCTTGAGGCCGAAGCCCATGCCTTCCCGTCCGAAGACTTTAGGCCATGGTATCCTCCTACAATGTTAGGTCGAAGCCACCCTCAAAAGAACCCATACAACCTCCACATACTAAAAAATCAGCAGGTAATTTAAGACCTTAGGTCCATAGAACCCTCCTCGAGTTCATACGAAATGTTCACCCCACTCTCGCTTTTCCCGAGATCTCTATTTTTCTAATCGGCGCTCTCTCTTTCTTCACGGTTTGCCCCAATGTCAACTCCGCGTTTCCTCCTGCAGCTCTCTTTCCGCAGCCCATTCATGATTTCCTCGTTCTTGGTAGACTTAGTTACGTTAAACGAGTCTTGCAAAGTTTTCTCTTGCCGTCCTACGATTTTCCATCTGTCAGTCTTCCAGCACGTCTATTTGTCTCCTGCTCTCCGTTTCCGCACACACATTCTCCTATTCCAGGCCTTAGGTTAAACCTACTAAAGTAGCCATTGAAAGGCCCGTGAGCAGTCAACATGCTCACCGCCCTGTGACTCCAGGTCTTGAGGCCCGCACCCACGCTCTCTATATATCGATGTGGTCCTACCCTTTCTCTTCGCGTCCCAGTGCCTCCGCAATTCTACGTTAGTGTTCTCCCTGGCAGTTCGTTTGAGCATCCTACTCGTTATCGAGGCCTCTACCCTCTCGTGACCTAAGGGGTCACTTCTGGCTTCCAGACATACAATCAGACACGCACTAGTCTTGTTAACTCTTGCACCTCCGTACGGTCTACCACTTTATCTGTTTCGTTTCTTCTCACACCTACCCAGGCGTTCATATGATCGGCAATAACTATATCCTGATAACGTTGTCACGTGAAGCACTGCGTTCACATGTTTTCAAAATTTCTCTCTCTCTCTCTCTCTCTTTCTCTCTCGTTTGCAGTCACTCTTTATGGATGGATATCAGGAAACAGAAACAGTTTCCGTATACTCATTTTTATCCGTACCCATACTATTCTTGGAAAAACTTTTATAATTTATTACGCATCACAGCTGTTCCATTTAGCATTGCATTACATTGGCAATCAAGGTAGTTGACCTCTTGACTATGAAGATGTTCTTCAATACCGGACCACATTCACAAGTATCCATTCAACAGTTCCTCATTGGGGCACTTGTGTTATTGTCTCGTTCATACACATAACGATCTTCCTTGCAGCCATATCTTGCACAGTCTCATTTCCGCTATCTTTCACATACAGTGTGAAACAGCCTAATGCCAAATGGAATACATTCAGTATCCCAACTATTGTGCATATTTATATAAAAGTCAGTTTTACATTAAAAAATGACACCCTGGGGCGTAAAAACTTCACCCCCTTCAAGTGACAGTTGCAACCACAAAATTTTTAAATAGAAATTATCATATCCCGATAAGAAGTCTAATAGCATAAGATCAGGTAATCGTGCTGGCCGTTCTACGATCCTCATCGCTCTATCCACCGATTTGCGAATATTAAGTTGACACTGCTCGACATTGATTTGGTAATGCGCTGATGCTTCATCCTGCTGGAACCACATCACATTCGCTCAAACTTGTGGGTTTGCTCGATCAGGATATAAGTTTACCAAAGTTGGCAAGACATTATTTTGGAGCAGTGCTAAATAATTTATCTCCATTCAAATTGCCATCAATGAAAAAGACCATAATGACATGATTTCCAACAATTCCTGTCCAAAGATGAAAATTTTCAGGCTGCTGCGAATGTTCTTCTCTCATCCAATGTGGATTTTCTTTAGACCAGTAGCGACAATTTTGACGATTAGCATGGCTGTAAGTGCACCCTTCAGAAAACAAAACATGTTCTAGTTGGACAACATGGACATGAGCTACTGGCTCTATCAATTTATAGGCATGCATTTTATTTTAATGTTAGAATATTCGATGAATGGCTACAATCCAATGTTGTGGCTGCTTACCCACGCGAAGTATGTGGGTTTTCCTCAAACTCAAGCATTACATCAAACTTAATATCATTACTCAGTGCATTAAAAGGTTTTTTTTTGTATCTACTTTACATATCCAAGCTCGCGAAATTGCTTTTCAATTTTACTAATAAAATTGTCTCTTGTGATATAGGCGACAATTTTTCTTTAAATATGCGAGGACCTTCGATCTGTTATCGGCGTTTTGAACAAAACTAACATTGTCAACTATGAAAAATGTTGAAAACTTTTTATGTACCCTTTAAATTGATACTGTCCCAAAAGGACACTGAAATTTTGTTGCTTGTTTTCTCATTATCAAGAATGAAACTCGATTACAGATTAATTTTATATCCACATCGTCAAGATGTGCGGAAGTAACGTATCGGTGACGAATTTTTTTTAATGTCGCTAAACGTCGTAAAAAGTGTCAAAACATATAGAAAACATGATTTAGGAACCAAAACTTTTTTGTCTGTAAGTGGCCACGATAACTTTAGAATGAATTGATATATCATCCTTAAATTTCGTATACAGCACCCGACAAATGAACGGTTCGATTGTTTTGGGGTAACATCGCTCCAGGGGTAGGGGCAATATAACGGGGGCAGACGCAGGGCCTACTACGGGACGCGCTAGTCTGGTTCACGGACGGATCCGGCGGGGAGCGTGGGACGGGGGCAGGCGTTTATTCGGAAGGGACCGAGGGTAAGACAGTATTTCCCTCGGGGCTCATGCAACGGTCTTTCAGGCCGAAATGTACGCAATCTTGCACAGCGTGCGAGAGAAGAGGGGGAGGGGCTACACCAACAAGCGCATCCTCATAGCCACAGACAGCCAGGCAACGCTTAAAGCCCTAAGTAGCCCACGGGTAAATTCCAGGCTGGTTAGTGAATGACGAGACGAGTGACCTGGCTGGGCAGAATGAGGTCACCCTCATCTGTGTACCGGGCCACTCGGGGGGTCAAAGGCAGTGAAGATGCTGACAGTCTCGCGAAGAGAAGATCAGCATAACCATTTATGGGACCAGAACCGGTCCTGGGCGTATCGAAAGACACGGCCAGGGAACCATCAAGTCCTGGGTCAGAGCCAACATAAGACATACTGGGCAGATTGTCCAGGGCTCAGACATGGGAAGACACTAATTGGGGATCACAGTTCAAAGAGAGCTGTGGAGCTGCTAAATCTTAGCAGAGGACAGCTCAGGAACATAACAGGACCCTTGACGGGACACATGGCTGTCAAGAAACACCTGCATAAAATGGGTCGGTTCGTGAGGGACTTGGCATGCAGACTCTGCGGCGAGGGGGACAAAAACAGCCCAGCACATCTTGTGCTGTGTGTAAAGCTCTGGACCGCAAAAGACGACTGATCTACGGACAGCGTAGACCGCAGACAGAGCAATATAAAACTTCACCCTACCAATTGTTGTGCAGACTGGTTCAAGGCACAGTGATTTTGGAATGGGTGGAGTAGAAAATATAAAGGGCATGCACAATAAGCCAAAGGCTACGGTGCTATCTGGGCGGCAAAGACGCCCTAAATAACATTTTATTGTTCGTTTATTAGAAAACTGCCAATTTCATCCAACATCTGGATATTCTGTTCTCAAATTAAATTAGAGGTAGATTGTGTGGGGGATGGAATATCGCTGACAGAATTTATTTTCTAAAACGACGTAGTCTTAAAACATAGAAAACTTGATTCTGGTATGTAAATCTTTTCGTTTGTCTGCTAGTAGGCGCAATATCTTTCGAACAAATTGATACATCACGTTGAGTACAGGAATAGGAATATTTTTTTCGTGGTCAAGTCATGGACTCTAAATTCATTTCATGAGAATGTCTTTCTGAGGAGAGTAAATTATCACAGCTATGTGGAAGTTATGATTCAATTTGCAGCACTATTTTAGTGTGTTGCAGCGAAGTTCGTCAATCAGCTGAATTTATGTTTTCTTGCTGTTAATTTTTGTAATAATTTTAAAACCATAGCATTTTTGAATAGAGAATGAAGAGATATTTCAAATGAGGTATCACAAGCCCCTTACTTCCCATTTGAAAATTTGGGGGTTGCAACTGTCACTCGAAGGAAGTGAATAAGGGACAAAGTTTTCACGTTGATCGAGAAGTCGTTTTTTTAAGCTAAAATTGACGTGTCGGTTTTTTTATAAATATGCACAATAATTGAGATACGGAATTCATTCCATTTGGCTGTTACACACTGTATGTAGATCAAAGTTGTTACAATATTGTGATGGGGCCAGTCTATTCACCCTCCATGGCTCATATAGTGATTGGCCGTTGGATGGTTTGTAATTTTCTCAATGTTTAAGGAGATGGGTCAGGGGGTCTTTGTCTTCGGACCAAATAACTCAAGCATTTAAAAACTGAAATCACTAGTTATAAACAACATTTTTTGATCATGTGACAAAATTCTAAATGCCAGTTATCGTCTTTAATTAGCTCTCCTGGACAAACTCTACTTTGTAATACTTTATTAGTATCCTTTGGAAGATATATGCCTCTATTCTGGTGCTGTAAGTATGAACTATTTTAATATAATCTAAAACAGTACCAGGTGTTTTGGCTTACCTATATTAAAATATTTTCAAGTAAAAAGCCCACGCTTAGAAATCGAATGTCTGGACTGGCATTTTTGGAGACCGTTTAATCGGACCAATTTTTTTTCATGGCAATTTGAGTGGCGAACCGTATTTGGAGTTACTTAGAAGATATCGTTTACCCTCTACTAATTGACGTTGAAAACGATGATCGCTATCAAGAAAATCAATTAGTGTTTCAACAAGATGGAGCTCCTCCGCATTTTTCACGTGTTAGGGAGTTTTTGAACAGAGTTTCCAGGACAATGGATTGGGCGTAGAGGTGCTATTGAGTGACCCCCTAGATCACCGGATTTAACTCCTTTAGGCTTCTTTCTATGGGGCCGGTTAAAGAGTAGAATTTACGCAACAGAACCAGAGTCTCTGGAAGAATTACGACGACGCATTGTTGAAGAATGCCGTCTAATAACTCCACAAATGCTCCAGAATGTCAAACCTCGTTTTGAACAAAATTTGTACTTTTGTATGGAAGCTAGTGGTCAACAATTTGAACACTTACTTAACTGAATAAACATTTTTTAACGTTTGGTTTTTTAAAGTTTTTTTTAACAAAAAATTGACTAATTAGTGCATTTCTTATCACAATTAATGAAATAAGTTCTTGCAACTCCTACTGTGAATAACTTTTAAACGAGGTGATAAAACTTCCAAAAAAATTAGTGTGCCGAATTCAGAAAAGAAAGAGCTTTCAAATGATGTAACACTTGACCCATGTTCCCTATTTAAAATATAAA
The DNA here is from genome assembly GCA_964006375.1 of Tillus elongatus. Lineage (NCBI taxonomy): Eukaryota > Metazoa > Arthropoda > Insecta > Coleoptera > Cleridae > Tillus > Tillus elongatus. Next base: position 239,667,812 of record OZ023262.1, read on the forward strand.
GGTTGTTATCACCACCCTTAAGGGGTTGATGTGACAAAGTTGAGTTTTGTGTCAAAACATGTCCCCCTCAATATTAAGAAACTGACCGCGGATATGGGTTCTAGGGGTCCTAGTTCGCGCTCATTTGCAAATTTTTTTTCAAAATTCAAAAGTCGGGATCTCCCCATTAGTGAATTTTTTCTACGAAAATTCACTAAAAACATGGGTATGCACACCTCTACTGGATACTGTCAGTTATAAATTAAAATGTATTGACAATGAGTTTAATGGGCGATTTTACATAATAGACCACTTACAATTACACTAACAAGTTCATTAACTGATTGACTGTAAACATCTGTTGAGATCATGATCGACATTAAATTGATTATCTGAACGCCGCCTAAAATTTGCTTTGTAAAAAACGGAGTAAAGTAGGTCCATGATGTGCTTCGTTGTTTTTTCCGTATACATAGTTAGAAACAAAAATGTACTCTTATCAGAGTGGTCGGCATTGTATATAGAAAATCTTTACTGGATGCCGAATACTCTGATCGGAGTGTAGGTGTAAGTTTTATATGTCCACTGGTTTTGACATATAAAATGAATTTCTGAACTCAAACCATTAATTTGTCAACTATTAAACATTATTGTGGTATTCTTCAAAACACTCCAGGCAAAAACCAGGTTGTCCAGAACACATTTTGCATTCATATACTGTTTGCTTCCGAATTTTGTCTGCTTGCATGCCTTGCATTCCATTCTGCTCACTCTTTTGGATTAATTGCCTTATTTTGTTTCTTTATTTTACTAATGTTGTGAACATTTCTGCGAGGAGCAGAAACTCTAGATAAATCATTAGTGGATCTTCCGGCCAGCAAACATCTAAATATTTCTAATCGAAAGCCGTAGAGACGTAAACGATCGGACTGGGAGTACTTATTGTATAAGAAATATGCATTAATTCAACTCATCTGAAGCACACATATAAACAGCTTTTTGTACCATTGACTGGTCTTACAATTGCAAGATCTGATCTTGCCTGTCCACTCCAGACATGAAAGCATTATACCCAATAACAGCCATAGGTTTCAACTTTCTTGTCATCTCTTATTTCTAAAAATACCCATTTCTCTTTAAAACTCTGTACTAATGTACTGGACATTACGCTTGTCACACCATTTTCCAACGTGTACTCCATCAAAAAATATAGATTTATTTTCTCCTCGTTTCAGAGTTGCCGTCATCACCTCTCTTGGATAATTTTTTCTGTCAGCTCCAAGTGTGCCAGTGCGATATGTATTTTCCTGTAACAACGCATTAGCCAACTTAACACTCTTATAAAGATTGTCTAAACACACAGCATGTCCATTACAGTTTCTCTTCAAGCAAATGCAAAACTACCTTTTCTGCATGTCCTTTTCCATTGTAAAGATATGAAGAACATTAAATAAATACGAACTTTTAAGATCACCTATCTGGCTCTGTAAACATATACAGGGTGGAGCATTGAAAACGAAACAGACCGATTTGCGCCCAGAGAATATTTTTTAAGAAACGCTGAAACACCTCAATTTTAATATTGAGGGGGACATGTTTTGACATCAAACTCAACTTTGTCACATCAACTCCTTAAGGATGGTGATAACAACCCTTATATTTTAAATAGGGAACATGGGTCGAGTGTTACATCATTTGAAAGCTCTTTCTTTTCCGAATTCAGCACACTAATTTTTCTTGAAGTTTTATCAACTCATTTAAAAATTATTCACAGTTGGAGTTGCAAGAATGTATTTCATTCATTGTGATAAGAAATGCACTAATTAGTCAATTTTTCGTTAAAAAAACTAAAAAACAAAACCAAACGTTCAAAAATGTTTATTCAGTAGAGTAAGTGTTCAAATTTTAGACCACCAGCTTCCATACAAAAGTACAAATTTTGTTCAAAACGAGCTCTCAGATTCTGGAGCATTTGTGGAGTTATTAGACGGCAATCTTCAACAATGCGTCGTCCTAATTCTTCCAGACTCCGGTTCTGTTGCGAAAATTCTACTCTTTAAATGGTCCCATAAAAAGAAGTCTAAAGGAGTTATATCCGGTGATCTAGGGAGCCATTCAATAGCACCTCTACGCCCAATCCATTGCTCTGGAAACTCTCTATTCAAAAACTCCCCAACATGTTGTGAAAAATGCGGAGGAGCTCCATCTTGTTGAAACAATTGATTTTCTTGATAGCGATCATCATTTTCAACAATGTCAATTAGTAGAGGGTAAACGATATCTTCTAGTAACCCCAAATACGTTTCACCACTCAAACTGCCATCAAGAAAAATTGGACCGATAAAACGGTCTCCAAAAATGCCAGTCCAGACATGCAATTTATGTGGAGTTTGAGTGTGGACTTCTGCCCAATAACGACAATTATGACGATTGACTGTAGAGTTTAATAAAAACGTACACTAATCTGAAAAACAGATATTGAACAGAAAGTTCCCGTTATCAGCTATTCGTGCAGTCATAACTTCACAAAACTCCAGCCGCCGATCAAAATCATCTTCATTCAGTTGTTGTACAAGATGAATTTTATACTGGTGAAATTTATGATGCTTCAATATACGCTGAATAGTTCTTCTATCAGCACATTTCTTTCAGAATGAGTGAAATGCGTTTTTGCATCTTCAACTGTGAATAATTTTTAAAAGAGTTGATAAAACTTCCAAAAAAATTAGTGTGCTGAATTCAGAAAAGAAAGAGCTTTCAAATGATGTAACACTCGACCCATGTTCCCTATTTAAAATATAAGGGTTGTTATCACCACCCTTAAGGGGTTGATGTGACAAAGTTGAGTTTTATGTCAAAACATGTCCCCCTCAATATTAAAATTGATGTTTCAGCGTTTCTTAAAAAAAAATATTCTCTGGACGCAAATCGGTCCGTTTCATTTTCAATGTGCCACCCTATATAGTCTGATACCATACTTATAGCGCTTGTTTTTTATATACTGCTTGAACTGCAGACGACCACGCCAAAGTATCATAGCTTCGTCCCGAGATAGCTGGGTAATAAATTCCATTCATTTTTGTGTTAGAAAAATCTACAACAGATCTTACCTCTCTCAGACGATCATCCGGAGATATTCCCGGACTGGTAAAATGTAGGCACCTAAAATTAAGGAGGAATCTGTTTCGGGGAATATTTTCTAAAAGCGGATAAATAAAATAAAGGGTCTGTTTTCCAATAATCGTTCAGACGACTCAAAAGTATAGTTCCGGTATGTAGCAACAGACCCAAAAAAATGTTTCAATTCGTCCATAGTTACATCTTTCCAGGTAGTGTACGAAATTTAGTAGATCTTTTTAGGCGAAAAAGAACCTCAAGTACATAAGAATTTATTTGTTCTACAATATTATTTGAGATTTTCGTCAATGATTAGTTAAAAAAATCAAATGGTGTCGTGGAAGGAATTTTCACTAATATTCCTGGAGTTTTCTTGAACTGAATTACTTTCATCAAACCTGTGTCCTCCTTGCTTTATTATTAGCACTTGATACTGCTTGATTTGCATTTGCAAATACGTTTAAAACATTGGGATCATCATCAGACTGAGCTAGAACTTTTCATCATTTGTCTCGGGAAGAAAATCTTCACCACTGTTTTCATTATTCAAAATCTCAAATAACTCTATCAGTTAACATTTTTCTTTCACAATCGTTTTTATCGTCAGTACTACGTCTTTTATTGCATTCATTTTAATCTCAAATTACAATCACACCAGAAAAAAAAACGTGAGACCAACAAAAGCACGTGTAGACCAAAAACTTTTTCGATGACTCCACGAAGAGCTAAATGATTCACAAGCAACGCCGACAATACTGATAGCAAACAATAGTGTAGTACAGAGTACTTTGATCGACGTGGGCAGCGCTGACAAATGAAGCTGATGCACTCCGATCGGAGTGATCGGCAGTCAACCGGTTAATAAACAGTAAAGCGATGTATCACTTTTTGTTTGTTTTAAGTAATTCATTTAATACTTTTATAATCAATTATGACCAATTAAATAGGGTTATTTCTTTATTAACATTAATTATAAATATCAATAATTTTTACGTTATTTCACAAAGAAAAAAAAACTGAATTTCGACTAGACTTCATAAGTTGAGCCTGGAAACTGGATGTTATTAACATTAATTATAAATATCAATAATTTTTCAAACAAGAAAAAAATAAAAATTGAATTTTGACTAGACTTCAAAAGTTGAGCCTGGAAACTGGATGTTAAAAATGACAAACATAAAATGGAAACAATTTTATTTATAACTTAATAACATAGTACTGACTGTAAGAGGACAGGATATTTAAAAAAGAAAATTTTAGCCTTAATTGACAAATATCGCAACTAAGGTGTTTATTTTAAACTAAGGCTCTGTACATTATGCAATAGTCTCACGTCTCACGATACACAATAAAGATCAATAAACTCCATTAAATATATGACAAATGTAAGAAATATGCTCAAAGTCACTGGGTACCAATAATTTAAATTCGTCATAAATTCAAATGGAGTCCATCTACAAAAATAAATGTCCTATTGCTGAATAATAATGAAACATAATGTATGAAGTTACATGATGTTTTATGTAACAGTAACGGAATTGATGTATGTACCAATGTGGCAGTGATTTAGAAGGCGAACAATAACAAGAACGCCATCATAAGACAGAACAGACCCATAGCTTCAGACAAAGCAAATCCCAAGATGGCATATGAGAAAAGCTGTTGTTTTAGGCTGGGGTTTCTGGCATAACCAATGATAAGGGAACCAAATACTGTTCCAATTCCAGCACCTGTAAATTTAAATCAGTAAGTACATACATTCACGAAAATATCATTAAATAACAAAAAAATTAACAAGCACATACCCTAGAACAAATCCTCTTCGGAAGCAAATAGACAATCAGTATAACAACACAACTTTCTTCAAAGGCATGCAAAATTTCAGTTTATACTTTGGTACTTTAATGATTAAATGCTAGGATAGAAATAAATACATTGCCAAGATTTTATAAACTAGGTAAATGTATTTTATATTTATGCAACTAAAATTATTCTTATAAGAAATCACATATAAAAACTTAAAAAGCAAACAACATAAGAAAAGCGATCATTAGGCAAAACAAACCCATTGCTTCCGATAATGCAAAGCCAAGGATCGCATATGAAAACAATTGCTGTTTTAATGAGGGGTTCCTAGCATATGCAATCATTAAACAACCAAATATTGCTCCAATTCCAACACCTGAAAAGTTTCATGCAAGGTTAGAAAAGCAGTTAAAATTAGTCATTGAACCTTTCGATGTCTAAACTTTTAATGTATTAAGATCAGAAACCACCTTTGGCAATGATAGATCACTGTATAGTTAGTCAGAAATTAAACTTCTGACCTCCATAAAAAAAAATTAAAAAAAACTGATTACCACCAAAAACTAAATTGGGCATTAAAGAAAACATAATAAATTGAATAATAATAAAACTCTGGACACAACAAGTGTTATAGCAGTACGGAATATTCCCAAAATTATTACTTAAAATTTATATCGACCTTGAAAGTCAGTTCTAGAGGTCCTAATTTGCGGGTATTTGAAGAAAGAAGTTTTCGAATGTCTTACCATCGAGACCTCTCTATTATCACACAAAATTATTTAATTTGGTGCTCTCATTTTGGGGAAAAAAAAACTTTAAATGCCAAAAATTCATTTTATATGGAGCTAGAAAATTTAAATTTGGTTCCAGGGTTCCCACTAAAAACAGCATATTCCCTGATATGCCAAAATCTATTTCCCTGACTTTGATCTTCTACAATTTACCCCCAACATGTGTAGTAGTAGTAGCAGTGGTGGGGAGGCCAACGCCAAGTAAGTAGGCCACCATGGGCCCTTTTTGCCAACCCCAGCAACCATGCTCTACTCCTCGGTTCAGTCGCCAAACCGCCTCGACCTTGAGATGAAGGCTGTGACGGTCTTCAATTGGACGGTAGTTACCTGATTCCTCTGCAGAGTCCTCGATCCGAACAATTCTGCTCGAAGACTCCCAAAAGCCTCGCATTTGCACAGGTAGTGGTAGGACGTTTCCTCATCCTCGCTGCATTCCTGGCAAATGGGATCCCTCTCTACACCTATCAATGTGAGGTGTCTTCTAAGGGCGCAGTGGCCTGTGAGCACCCCAAGGATGCGGCGAAGTGTAGGTCGACTCCTTCCGAGTAGCCAGACAGCTTTATCTCTGTCCGGCCCCTCCACGAAGTCCCTCGCCTGCCTGCAGCCACAAACCGACCCTCAGTGCCTCTTCATTGCTTCCTCGGTCCACCTGTCTAAGGCGACAGAGACCGCCTTCTTACTTATACCTATCGCCGGCTCCGGGCCACAGAACGGCCGCTGGGAACCAAGCCTTGTGAGATTATTCGCGACCTCATTCCCCGCCACGCCACAGTGTCCCGGAACCCACACTCGTTGTACCTCCTTTGTCCTCTGGCTAGTCCTTTGAGGGCGTCAGCACACTCCTGAACCAGTGTAGACCTGATTCTGGCCGCGCAGACTGCCCGGTGGACTGCCTGGCTATCCGAGCAGATGTACACACATTTCTCGGGACTCATCTTCACATCCTGTCTATTGGCCACAGACAGGATAGCGTACACCTCTGTTTGGAATGCCGTGGTATATGCGCCAAGAGCATAGCTCTCGCGTACCCCCAGGCTCTCGAGGTATATTCCAGCCCCAGAGGATTGTTGGTCCTCCAGCCGCGATCCGTCGGTAAAACAGACCAGGCTTGCGGACTGGAATTCAACCTCATTTTCCCTCCACTGATCCCTACTGGGGATCCTGAGGGTGTATGGCCTAGTCAATCTCATATCATCCTCGGCATCCCGCACTTTTATGGCGTAAATCGGAATTTCCTTTTCCACCTCCTTGGCAACTTGCATGCCCTATTACTGCCCCCTCTCCGCACCAGTTTCCAGCGCCTCGCATTTGAGATGCGACGCCATCGCCTCCCCCCTGACACAGATGGGAAGCGGTGGCAGCATCAACAGGACCTCTAGCACGGCTGAGGGTGTCATCCTCATAGCGCCTGTGATACCCAGGATTGCCAGCCTTTGGAGTTTGGCCAGCTTCCTGCTGGTAGTTTGGTTCACACTGCACCACCAGACCAACGCCCAGGATTCTCGGCCTGGCGATCGCAGTGTAGATCCAGTGAAGGATCCGAGGATTAACTCCCCAGGTCCTCCCTATCACTCGACGCAGCTGCCAGAGCGTCGCTACTCCCTTCCTTACAACCCGTTCTATTTGCGACCCCCATGTTAGTTTGGAGTCCAGGATCACCCCCAGATATTTGACCTCCCGCCCTAATGCTAAAGGTTTTCCAAACATCAGGGGCGCCCTAAACCCCTTTACCTTCCTCTCCTTGGTAAATAGGATCATCTCCGTCTTCGCCGGGTTTACGGAGAGTCCCAGCTCACCACACCACCTTTCGATTATGCTACAGGCAGCTTGCATGCACTCACAGACGACGCTGAGGAATTTGCTGGTGACTAAGACCAGCAGGATGGAGCACCAGCACATTACCAAATCAATGTCTCGACTTTATATTTCCTAATCGGTGGATAGTGAGGCGAGGATCATTAGAATGGTCAGCACGATATTGCTCTTAGGTTAGCAATTAGGTCGGTCACGCCTCAAATGTTGGCTAATGTTAGAAGCAATTTTTATTTACGATTAAGATGCATTTTGAACATCTACATTAAGCTTGATGAGTTTTTAAATTTTTCTCATTATCAAGAATGAAACGCGATTATTTACTAATTTATAAAATCTCTCCCGACAAAATATGAAGACCTACTTCTAATCGTTGATATGATCTCACCCACATGTATAATACTTAGTTTAACAGCGTTGATACCGGAATATTCAGTTCACATAACGGGTTATTCGCTGATACGCTGTGACCATTTAAATTCACACGGAGGGGGTCCTGCATGTATCGAAAAGAAAAACAGAATACACTGTGACACAACTTGATGTTTCTGTTCCTGAAGTTGAACCTATATGGCTCAGGTTGGCTAGTGCTATTTCACGTTTCACATTGCTGCCGCCTACAGACCCCCTACTACAAGCTTTGAAAATGACAGAGCTTGCTAGAATCATAGCAACCAACTCATCACTAAGTAACTTGGTAATATATGGAGATTTTAACATGGCCAAGGTTGACTGGTTTGCATTCTCTCATCACAACAGTAAATCTTCAGAAACGTACTTCATCGATATGCTCTTGGAAATTAACTTTTCCCAGGGCCTACTCGATTTAGAAGCAACCAAAACCCTTTACTGCTCAACCTTATTTTAACGACCGACGAAAACCTATTTTCATCTATTGAACATCATCCACCTATTGGGATCTCGGATCATTCCACTATTGTCTCAACTATTCAGATTTTGAAAGGCCATCACAGCAGTAGTATCAAACATACATACAGGAAGATTCACTATGATTCTCTTTGGGAGCTGCTTGCTAATCATGATTAGAAAGACCTCAACTTGAAAAGTCTGGACGCAGCAAGTGCGTTATGGTAGTGAATTTTCATAGAAATGATTTGACACTAAATATTTTACTGTAACTTTTTTCTTGTAACATACAAATCTTAATTTTGGTATATAGTTTAATTTTTATATCATAAACCTTCCTACCAAATTTGGTTACCATAGCTTTTTTATTTTTTGAGAAAATAAACTCAAAAATTTCCCGGGAAACTTATCCAAGCCAATGATTATATATATATATATATATATATATATATATATATATATATATATATATATATATATATATATCTAATCGATAACTTAAAAAATACTCCACTTGTTTGGATCAAATTTGGGAATTACCCTCATTTTGTTAATGGCTTGGACAAGTTCATTCATCAGATCTAATGCCCAATTTTTCTTAACAAAAAAAAATATATATTTTTTAAAACGCAATATCTTTCGAATTGTTTAAGTGATTGAAATGAAAATTTACAAGTTAAAAGAACATAGATAGACATAGGTGTGTACCAATTTTCAAGTCGTTTGATCAAAGAAAAATAAAGTTATTCGAAATTATATTAAAATAAACCTCAACATCGCTTTAAGTTCTGTAATGCAACATCTACAATGTTGGACAAAGGCAGATGACATTACCTGTACTGCTACACTATTTAAATAAATTGTAGATAAAAATCTAAACAAAGGAAGCTACAATCATTGCAGGATGTCAAAAGGTAGTTGTTTCTTACTGGGGTTGCCAGATCTTCAGAAATTTCATGTAGTTAAACCTTTCATGTATAAACATCTCAAATTTTCACAACTTCTGACAAAGAAAACATTTCATAAAATTTAATTTTATCAGTTAGTTAAAAAAAATACCGTAATCCATAGCTGTATTTCAATACCTGCAAATTTTGAATTACCTATTTCTAATAATTTTTAGCTTATCGCTCTAATTCTGATTTATTCTATCTGACAACGTTCTTCTTCTTCTTTGTTTATGGCGTCTGTTTCTACTAACCTAAATTTCCAATTTGATATTGATAATTGACAAATGATAGCTGAACTCCAGCACAAACACGAATGCAATCTAACAACGTTCAAGCATTCGTGCTGGAACTCAGTTGTCATTTGTCAAATGCCAATATCAAATTGGAAATTTAGTTAGTAGAAACAGACGCCATAAACAAAGAAGATGATGGAGAAGAAATTGGAAAAGTAGTCTTGGCCGTATGAATATCTCGAGGTCAAAAAATGAGAGAGAAAACAAAAGGAAATGTAGCCTCAAATTTAGGTTTTAGACTTGATACAATTGCTAGAGAGATATGATAATGCAGCTACCTATTTTTGCACTGTCATGCGCATGCGACGAGTACTATAGTAATATATTATTTGTAAATAAATTATACATCGTATTAACATAAAAGCAAGGCTTGTGGATAGACATAATACAATTTTGAATACAGATGTCAAAAGAAAGCTCGTATAGTCACAACATAATAATCAGCACATCACATCTCAAAACCTCATAACAAATTACTAAACTGTTGTTTTTGTTAGATTTTATAAATGTATTTTACTAATTTTTGTATGTATACAGTTAGAAGTAATTTTTATGATCAGAATACTACTGTGACATTTTGATGAAATCAAGTTTATGACTGTTAAAACGCTTTAAATAACTTCTCTACTTTTCAATTATTGCAAAATGTTAATGAATCACAGGAATTTTTTTAAGTTCAGCTTCCTAGTGTATTTTGTGTTGAGTATATTTCCTGTTTATCAATTTCTTTGTTTGAGTTTTGTATCCAAATTACTGTATAAATATTTATGCTAGAGATCATGTTTAATCATAATTTTTATCGACAATTTGCTATAATAACGCATTTGCTGTATCCATACTTTTTGAAGCTGATAAAATATTGTAGCTCTGCATGTGAGACCAACAACAACAAAAAAGCAACCGGAAATGCATTTTGCGCAAATATTTTAGGCAAATAAAATGAGGTAACAGTTTAAACAAATTTAAGAACTTATTAAACACATGTCGCCCGATATTTTGTTCTCTAGAACATGCATTTGTTTTAAAATCCTGGTTTAGAAATGATTTCATGTAATATTCACTACCCCTCAAGGTATAATTAGCTACCCCACCGCTTTATATTCAAACTTACAAAGATGATCTTTTTGAAATAAATTTTCTGCAGACATTATTTTAATCAAACAAACAAATGTAAACTATCAAAACAGAAAGTTAGACAGTTTGTGAAACACAATTCATGCAACGCTTGTCAGTTACAAACTAAATCTTATTTTTCTTTCTAAATGAAAATTAAACGTTGAATGTAGCGGCTTCTCCTCCAGACACCAAAATTTACTTCACTCCCGACGCGTTTCGACCCTCAAAGAGGTCATCCTCAGGGGAAAATTTGTACAATTCTCAAAAAATTGAACTCGGAACTATACATGAAGGCTTCCACAGGTCACAACTTCATCCATTGTGCTAGGGGGCGTGTAATAATACCTCTGAATAATGCCAGAAAGATTGACTTCAACAACAAAAATCAATGCGAAAGATCGGCGATTTTAACAAACATGATGAAGGGCGGCCATTATCAGAAATGATAAATGAAAATTCACTAAAGTCGCTGATATCTGGAACAGGGTGAACTTAAAATTTTCTCGTGTAAATATTATTAAAAAAAGACGTTACATAACACATCCCCTGGTCCTTTCATGCTCTCAGGGCCAGGAGGAGACTCAATCCGTTGTTAGCTTAGCCTCGGGCAAATTTGCAGCATTAACATCGCTCCTCTAATAACTGAAATCGTTAACGAGGTGGGGCAAAATTACAAAAATACATCCATTTTATGAAGAAGCTTAAGGAATACATTAATCGATTTAGATGTTTAATACTTTTAAGGCTTAAGGCATCAAACATGGTCAGCTCGATCTCTTGACCTAACTTCTTTAGATTTTTACTTATAGTGCAGATATAAAGGGACAGATTTATAACAGTAGTACTATTAATTCACGAGAATTAGAGCAGAGAATAATATATGTATTTGGCCAACTGGCTCCAAGTGAGATCCATTGTATCTGTAAAGGAAATGCTGCAGAAGGGTTTAGATGTCCATGAAAATAAGATTGAAAATCTTCTGAATTACTTTTAAAACTGGTCCATGGTCTATTACTTAAATGTTGTTTTCACCTATATTTTTATTAAGTAAAACTGGAAGTGAATAAAACATGCAAGTATTTTAGATAGATAGATAATGGTGGCATATGTACATAATCGAACTTCTGAAATCTTTAGCATTTCTCTAGATATACATCTTAGGTGGTCACTGTGAATCACTCTGTACAAAGCCATTATCTGAAGCTAGACTAAAACACTAGTTTGCTGGTTTAATAAATCAGTTTATTAACAGCCTTGGTGGTCCAGTGAAAGGACTAGTTTGATTCCCAGTAGAAGCTTCATATTATTATTTTTCGGTACATGCTACAAAGTTAATACCACCCAAAGTTGATGCATTATATTTGAGAAAGAGAAATGTCTTTACATTCCACCTTCGGAGGGGGCATAAATCTATCAGTTACATGTAGCATTTGAGGTACTTGTTAAAGGTTCCTACTATCCTTACAGAAAACAATGGGTTCAGCAAAATTTCCAGGATAGCAAGGTGAAACTACTTCCTGGCGTAGTTGATTGGCCATGCTCATGGGAATGGACTAACATTAAAGAAACAAAAGTACAATGCAATTATAAATTAAACCCTGAACCTCTCATATTGGAGGCTGACTTAGGAAAATGTGTCAAAATGTCACACAAACACATTATACCCTCCACAGAAACAACTCAGTGTCCACACCCACTTAGAAAGTGTCATCTCATTTTACTTGCCTTTGTCAGAAATTAAAAAGTCATTGATATACGACCACAATAAGCCTCTAGCAAAACAATTTGCTGTATTATCAATAGTTATGATAATATTGCTCTACAACAACTATACTGATAATTTGTTTACTTTTCACTCAGGAATATCTGACCGAATCATGCTGACAGACAGCTAATATCAAATTGGCAGTTCTATTGTCACAAAATGGCTGTTTCAATAGTGTCCTCAATTTAAATTTATTTTGCAAGATTTAAACACAACCTGTATTTAAAACAGCCGTGCTCACTAACTGTGACATGAGTCACCTTGTGTATGTTCTTTTGTAAAATACAGCTTAATGTTTGGCTCATTAGAATCAAGATTCAAATTTTATCATTACAATTATTCTAACCATGTAATCAAGGAGAGTGCCTTACTACTTTGTAATACCATTATAATAATATTTGTTATAAACATAACTTTATTCAAGTATTGAAAATTCAATAGGGCACCCACTCAAGCCTTTATACTTAAAATTTCAAATCCAAACATTTCTAAAAAGCACATTGCACTAATTAGTAATACATATTTTTACGCAAACAAAAGCTCTGTTTCTGAGTTTATAAACAGTAAGAAATATTCCAGGAGACAAATTATACCAAAACCTATACATGCCATTTTATGCGAAGATGCATAGATTTTAAAATTAAATTTAGGAATGTTTCAATCATGGGCAAGGTGATTTCTGATGTTACATAACACCCAAATAAGCAAAAACTAAATAAATCATCTGCAATATTTATTTACAACACAGAAATTTAGACATTTTACTGAATCTGTAAGACAGAAAAAAAAAAGTTAGAAAAAGCTTTAATAAAGCACATTAAACCAGCAAGAATTAGATAACACAAAAATGTAATCTTACCAGATCCAGCCACTCCTACTGTGGCAGCTCCAGCACCAATAAATTTAGCGGCAGAGTCGATATCTCTAGATACTGCTGTGGTCTGGAGACTACGAATAGCAGGAAGAAGAGATGGTTTCTGTTGTGGTATAAGTGGACTTTGGCTTACGGTGGTAGTCTGAGATACCACACTGCTTAGTGGTCTTAAGTATGTTTTTGAGTTGTTCATCAGCTGCAAAATAAACCTTATATTAGTGCACAAATGTAAAGCAATTATAGCTACAAAATAATATAATTAAAATTCAGACATCCAAGGAAGTTAAATTTTCATGTATAATCAAAGTATTACATTTTCATCATCTCATTATTATTATTTCCTCTATTTCGTTAATATATTAATTAAAGTTGAACTGATACTCTTTTTCATAATCAATAGTTCATTAGAGTCATTGGTATTACATAAGTTTTAAATGGTACATTGAAACAAGTAAAACTTGCAGTTAATGTTACATAATAATTTAAAACTAGATCAGCAGAAATGACCATAATCCCTATTTAAAGGATATATACTCTAAAATAAAGCAAATTCTAAAAAACTCAATTTTTCATTGAACTACATATTAAAATGAAGACACTTACGGCGCTTCTGGCAGCAGGGGCGATTAATCTGGCGCAGGCAAACATTTTTCTGTTGTTATTTGGTGACTTCTAGACTTAAGAACCTGAAAATACAAATGATTTACTTCAACTGACCTTTCAACACCACAAATGCAAAGCCGATCAGTCCGCAAGTTCAACAGTAGATTACGTAACGTAAGTATAATCACGAAACAAAGATTATGTAAACGTTTACTTTTACCCTTATTATTAAAGTTAAATAAATCTTGGTGACAGATTCTGGGATAAAGGAGAGTTTAGACAAAATACTGGTTTAAATATTGACACACCGATTGTATAACACTTATTGTAATGGCGGTTTTCGATTGAATTCCCAGAGCCGACAAAGTTGTAGAATACGGAAAAATAAGAAGAGCACTGTAGAAATTAACACATCACTACGTTTTGCTGAAAGTATGATTGAAGATGGTGATAAAATAATTAAGGGATGGTGTTTAAATCATTGATAAAACTTCAGATAATTTACTCACACAGGACTTGAGCGGAGACTTACCACAAAACAGTGTCGAGGTAAGGAAACCTAGTACCTGCAGAACTTGGAATGTGAACAACGGAGTGACTGAACGAGCAGATCCCAAACAGCGCAACTGCACAGATCGATGGGTGTCTATTTTTATTCTGAGTTTGCGTAAAATGTCACTGACGTTGAAAATAATTTAAAATTTTTGAATTAGATTGAAGCAGAATCTTGACACATTTCATAATAGTTCCTAAAAAGTCTTCTTTAACCCAAAATCAAAATCGTAGTAGGCAAATTTCAGAATTAAAATTTTCCACAATTTCTAGTAAGTTGGTAGCAATTTTATAAAACATTTTGGCGGAATCTTTAAATCAGTTATTCAACTTATATATCAATCGGATTGAAATTATTGGCGAAATCGTTAAATTAAAATTATTCAACGTGGGTGTAGGTATATTAATCTTGATAACATTATTATGATTCATCAAGTCGCCATTTTGGCACATTTTGAGTACGTGTCGATGTTACTATATTATATTATAATAGGTAACTCGTCAGACGGCCTGTACTTGAATGAGTTGCCGTTTTCGTTGGGGGAACGGGATTCCCATTCTTGTCAGCTGATGAAATTTAAATTTTTGATTAAAAACCCCTAAAACCGTCATAGCAATTTATGATGGAGATCGAAAACATAGCGATGACCTGAACTGAAACTAAAGACTGTGATAATAATTATGTCATATCCTTATTAATATATAATATACAGGGGGTTAATTATAAGTATGTACACGAACGTTAAGCAATGAAAGTCTGCTTCATTTTAAAGCAAAAAGTTTGTATAAATATAGGTCCTAAGCGGCTTTGTTTCGAAAATAATACAGAGTTAATTGAACAAGAAAATAGTACGAAAATGTTTTAAAAAATTAATACATTTTTCTGACATAACAATTCATTATAAACCAAAGACATCTCTTGGAATTTTTCGATTGAATTAGCCGTTTTCGGTAAAAATGAAAAAAAAATTGAAATCTGATTTTCAACTAAATTACCGTAAAAGTATCAAACTTTCACGGAAAAACGTTTGACATGTACTATTTTTTAATTAATATTAATAGTAATGTCAATAGATTAAAAACAAAACCCTTTCGGTGAATTTTTCTTTAAAAAAAAACACTATAATGAGGAGATCGCGCGACTTGAATTTTGAAAAAAATTATTCAAATGAGCGCAAACTAGGACCCCTGGAACCTAAATCCGAGGTCAGGTCGGGACTACATATATATTTATGTGTCGCACCGATAACTCAAAAAATAATAGGCCCGTTTTGATAAAATTCGGTGAGTACCTTCCTTTCACAAATCGCTTGGATAAGTTCGTTAGCCAGGAAATTCGGATCAGTTTTTCTCGGAAAATTTTCTGTTTCATTTGGAAGTCATCTCCGGAAATAACAAAGCTATGGCAATCTAATTTGGTACACGGGTTTACATCATAAAAAGCAAACCATGTACCAATTTGGATCTCCACATTAAAAGAAAAAGAAGTTAGAATAATTTCAGAAACTTATAGTTTTTATTCTTAAAACGTCAAAGTCGCGATTCAAGACGTCAAAATTGACATGTTCTAGATAAAGAACCTAAAGCTAATACAGGCTATGAGGAAGAAATGTCGTAAGAAGTGTGTTATATGAGGCCTTAAGTTTTAGCTGCAGCCGCCATTGTCCTTCATTTTACTAAAATATTTGCAGAAAATTAATTTCAAATAGACCCCTTCTCTGATGCTTTGGCAGAAGCTATAATTATAAGGTTATAATACATGAAGAAAAACTTTGTACCCCTTTTTAAGCACATTGCGCGAACGGAGCAGTTTGAAATTTGGCATAGTTAAATTTCATATAAAGGAGAACAGAAAGATAAAATATATGTATAATATGTGTTACAAATAGATTAAACAATGTTATGTTCTAATTAGACAGACGGATTCTCGGTGCCAGGTTTCAGCTGACGGTTAATATATTAATCTGTCAATGTAAAACACATATTACTCTATGGTCGAACAGATGTATATGTATGCGTTCATACTGAATATTAAACTTTAGTTTTTCAGTTTATAAAGCTGGGTTCATACACTCGCAAATTGCGAAATTTAATTTGTGAAGTCTCCCCGAGACGTATTCCTATTGGTTTATTTTAAATAATATCGTAAAATAAACCAATATTAATTAATTTCGCAATTCGCGCGTATATGAACCCTGCTTAAAAAAGCAACTGCAAATTTAATGAGGTAATTGAACGTTACGTTTATGAAAGATTTTAGTCAATTTTCGTAGGAAAAAATTCACTATAATATAAGGACATTGCGACTTTTGCACTTAGAAAAAATTCTTCGAATGAGCGTGAACTGCGGGTCTCCAAACACATATGTATATATGTGTTTATATATATATATATATATATATATATATATATATATATATATATATATATATATATATATATATTATATATATATATATATATATATATATTATATATATATATATATATATATATATATATATATATATATATATATATATATATATATATATATATATATATATTAGGTTCTCTTCCAGAAATTTTTTATACCTCTGGAAATAACAAAGCTATGGCAACCAAATTTGGTGCGCGACTTAATTTTACGGTTAAAACGTTTAGCTTTTTTAAACAATATTTATTTAACTGGTTTCCCAAAGGTGCCTTCTATGATCTGCTGATTCTGGTGTCTGCATCCTTGGATTGCTACAATGTTGCAATAATGGCTCGTTGTTATGGGTCCATTTATCTCGCTGCTTTATATTATAGAATGTAAATTACGCCCGAAAGTTTAGATACATATTTAGGTATATAGGTTTTTAGCAATATTTCGTGTAAACAAATATTATGTAAAATTATTTTTTTTGTTTTTAAAGAAATCATTTTTAGAAGATTTTTTCTGAAGTGTTGGTAATAATAAATGTGAATGTAAAAAAATTATTTCAAATTTTGGTAAATGTCTAGTATCTTGACATATATGCGATTTTAATGAAACTTTGTTTAACCACGTAGTTTTGTGCGTAGATGACGAAAATGGCGAAGAAAATTACGGCACATGCGTATTTTCCGAGATATCGAAGGAAACTATTATCATTTTCGTGAGGTTTTTCACATTTTGACATCATATTTATCGCTTATCATCACTCTAAATACAGTATATCACCCATCTGTTTGATATTTTCCATTTTCTTACATAATTTCTTCAAAAATGCAGAGAAACCACATGAAAATGCATCTGGTATGCAAATGTCAAATTTAACCAACACCAACACGGAAGTTGGCGTTACGCAAGGTTTAGAGATTAAAGAGGTTGCATGGTAACTCTTGACCAATCAGAGACGAAAGCGGGATACGTCACATGTATTCCCAATTTAAATCCAGTGGAATAATAGTGCATTGAAAGTTGAAATCACACGACATTTTTATGTTCCTTTTTTCAAAGTTACGTTCTTTTTGAACTTATAACAAGATTAAACATTTAACAATAAGTTAACATTAAGATTTTTTTCACAGTAATAACAGAAGGTATTGAAGTTTTAGGATATTAATCTATTTTAAATTAATGGACTTAGTTAATTGGTTTATTTTGAAAAGGATTAAAAAACTAATTCATATTTCTCAAATTATAAATTCATAATGCCTCAAATTAAACAGAATGTTTTGTTCTAAACCACAACCTTGGTTTTTAGTTCTTTTAATAGTTTACTTACCTACTGTACTATATTTGCCTCATTTTATAACATGCAACTAATCACAATAAGTAAATTATATAAGTTTATAATATTTCGGTAGGTATGTATTTTGTACACATACAAAATAGTAGATTTTTAATTTTTACAATAAATTTCTAATAAAAAAAACTTACACATCTTACATTTAATTTTAAAATAATAGTAAATTGTGTTAACGATATACGTAAATTAATAATAAAGGTATAATAATACTTGGTAAATTTGCAGATGGGCTCACGAACGGCTTTTAGAATTTATTTTCAGAAACATGCTTAGAACACAAGGTTTATGGATTAGATAGGTTGTCTGGTAACTCTGTAAAGAGAGAGACACAAGAGGGGGGCATTACGTCATGTGTATTCTAGACGTGGATAATTCCTATAGTTCACATTGCGTTTTTTTTTTCAGAACCTCGGTGGTTTAGGGGTAACAACGTGTGCCTCTGAACCAAAGGGTACTGAGTTCGATCCCAGGGTACTCCTTTCACTTTTTCAGTACAAACTGTAACATTACCAACAACCGAGGTTCTGGCATTGTATTTGAGCAAATTGAATGTCTGTACGTTCCGTCCTTCGGAGGGGGCGTAAAGCCGTCGGTCCCGTGTCTATACGTTGTTGGGCACGTTAAAGATCCCTACCTTCCTTACAGAAAGGCAGGGGTTCGGCAAAATTTCCAGAATAGTGAGGTGAAACTGCTCCCTGGCGTCGACGATTGGCCATAGTCGCGGAAATAGGTCGACGTTAAAGAAACAAAAAACACACACACACATTGCGTTTTGGTATTTTCATTAACATTTATTAGAAATTTGTGTAACTTTTTATGTCTTTGCTTAAAATTTGTCGAATACGATCAGTTGCAGATTTATTTCGTATAAAACAGCAGGTAAATCGAAACTATTGTCTTAAAGACAATATTGTATGTTGTGAGGTATTACGTTGCAAACACAACTGCACACTGAATCAACTATATTACGAACTGGATCTTATTTATTCAAGATTATTTTTAAATTAACAATTATATCGGTGAATCGTCATAAAGGTAGATAAGTGTTTAATGTAAAAAAAAGTTCGGGACGCAGGAAGTGCGTTATGGTAGTGAATTTTTATTAAATCTTTCAAACTTGGGTAACTCAATTTTCGATAAACATAGAAAGTTGAATTTTGGTATGTAGTAAAACCTTTGACAAGGCCAAATGTTATTAAAATAACTTTGTAATTTTCGGAGAAAAAATTTTTTTCGAAAGAAAACTCAAAATTTAAAAAACTCAGTTTTCTGTAAACTTAGAAAGTTGAATTTTGGTATGTAGTAAGGTCTTTCTCGAGGCAATATATCCACCAAATTTCATTTAAATAGCTTTGTAATTTTTTAAATGCTTTTCAAAAGAAAACTCAAAAATTTTCCGGAAAACCTTGTTTGATTTTCCTGAATAACGAACTCATCCAAGCCATTAATAAAAGAAAGGGATTTGCCGAGTTTCATCAAAATCAGTTAATTTTATTTTTTGAGTTGTTTCAAATAAGCGCGAACTAGGATATATATATATATATATATATATATATATATATATATATATATATATATATATATATATATATATATATATATATATATATATATATATATATATATATATATATATATATATATATATATATATATATATATATATATATATATATATATATATATATATATATATATATATATATATATATATATATATATATATATATATATATATATATATATATATATCCTAGTTCGCGCTTATTTGAAACATTTTTTTGCAAAGTCTCACCATCGATACCTCTTTATTAGTGATTTTAAAAAAATAAAAATTCACTAAAATAGCTTATAGGTATATATACTTGAAACAAGAACTCAATAGATAACTGAACCTAAATATCTGTCTAGATGCCTGGTGGAGTTGTTTGTAGTGTATTAATGTGCAAAAATAATTCTAAAAAAGGCAATGGAAAGTGTAGTGTAGGTAAACTTTCCCCTTTTTACTTTCCAAAAGAAGTAAAAAGAAAGTATTAGGTAAATTGCAGATAAGCTTAAGGAGGGCTTTAAAAAAATTCATGAAGCTGCTAAGAACCCCATTCGATGTAACAACTACAAGAAACGTTTCGTGCAAACAACCCCCACGAAAGTTACGGTACCACGAGTGAATAGGGGTACTTGGCAGGGCAGAAGATAAAAGGGAAATATAAACAGAAAAGGCGAAAAAACAGCTCAGCAGGACCTATGTAAGCTGCCCTTATCCCATTTTGCAGCTACACCTGCTTAAAATCCTGTTTATCCCCCACAGAACCCCTATTCGCCCCAGGTCCCGTAACTTTCTTGTGGTTTATGCGTAAAGGGTGCATGTAGATCCCTCGTGTTTAGGGTGGTGTTTGGGTGTTTCGTCCTGCGGGTTTTTCTTCCCCTTCTGCATGAATACTACCACCCTCAATGCAATGCAAATGTCAATTTTCACCAAATCACCCTCCATTCATCCCCTACCCGCTAGAGCGATTTTACCCAAAAACAATTCGAACCGTTCATTGGTCGGGTGCTAACTGTGTACCAAATTTGGAGACGATATCTCAATTCGTTCTAAAGTTATCGTGTATACAAACAGTCAAAAAAATGTGTGGTTCTCAATCATGTTTTGTATGTGTTGACATTTTTTTCGATGTGTAAGCGAAAAAAATTGATTTTTTTGTCGTCGATGCCATACTTCCATACATTTTATTAACGTTGTGGAAGTAATACGTATACGTATTAAAATATGCCATAACATAGGCACTCTATACTGTGATGTAATACTCCAACCATAAATAAATTATTTTATCTATGACCCAACGTATTAATTGAAATGTAACCTTGAACTGGAAGGCACCCAAAGAGAATGACAGTTGAGGAAAATTTTCGATAGAGAGATGGGGCATAAAAGTGATGCGGTCTTTTTGTTACTCATTAACCTTATGGCAATATTTAACTATTTTTTTATTATCTTAAAACAATTGTTACCGTTTGCAAACAATCAGGCAGAAAATCTCCAAAATTATACAAATATTAGAAATGAGCCTTATCTCAGTGTGTGCGACAGAGATAACCTCACCTTTCCTTGTCGATCTCACTTGTGCCTCAGAAAATCAATATTAGAGCACTGTCGGGTCACTACCAGTATAAGTTACATTTCAATGCACATGTTTGGCCATCATCGTTGCAAAATAACGTGCCTAGATAAAGGTATGTTCCGTAAAAACGCGCATGAACTTTCGAAGTCTGATAATAAAGTTCGTTTTTTTTTTGATTAGAGGTGTCGCCAAGTTTATATTCTTGGAATTTACACAATAAACTGAAATAAACCATAACATCCCATGTTCTTTAATAAGTGCTGTACGCAATTATATATTTTCCCTACTGAATAAACAGAAAAAATCCTTAATGGCCTTTTAATTATTTTAATTTATTTCAACGCCATAAGCCATGGCCTGTAAGTTATTAGTAGCGCTTCCAACGCTTAAACTTTTTGGATCGCCTTGTCACTATTATGTAGGAAACGTGAGTCCAGCATTACGATTCTGCTCTTCGCCAACGATTGCATGCCATATACTAACATATAAATAAAGGTTTTACTTTTTAGTGGCTTAGTTTATGCACCCTCTGATGTCTCTAATTTTGTTACCGAAATGATCGTCAGGTCTAAAATAAATGTCTTGTGGTGAATTGAGCTTCCAAATCATACTTATTAATAATCATCACAGGTTCCAATGTTCACTCACTAAAAAGAAACTAATAAATCAATTTAATATTCTAGCTTTCTTCACATTATGTCATGTTTAAAAAATGTCAAATGACTATCATATTATCTTGTGCAATTACTGTACCATGCGCATTTATTATGCTTATAATATTAACATTGAGATCAAATAAGTAACCGATATTAATCTTATATTTCCCATTAGTGGCGACATCTATATATTTTTATGGTGACAATATTTTATTGGTGGCACACCTGCAAGGACCTTTGAGATTTTTTATGTTTAAAAGTTTCGCGGTTTTGGTAAACAAATCAGTTTCTTCGGCAAGAAAAAGACGAAAATATAAACAATGAAAAGTATATGTTGTGCTAAGTTGTTAATTTAGCGTAATCTTGTGCAACATTTTATATTAGTGCCTTTCAGAATTTAATAATATAGATTCCGTTATTCTCAGCAAATTTCAAAGCCATTATGGAGGGTATTTACTAAGAATTGATGTATCAAAAAGGGAGGAGGAACAAAGATGACGAAAAGGTGTTCTTAACCTTTTACATTGGAGATTTTCTTGGTCTTGGTATGGAATAATCAATTTCCCTATTTCCTTAGTACTTTTATCTTTTGGATATAACACATTAAACAACTACTGTTTGCCATATTATATAGTGTTGAGGATTTATTTGTGCTTCCAACTTCGAGAAATTGGTGTGGGTAAAATAATTTTCTGTTTCTTCAAACATTACCTATAAACTCAAAACTTATGTGATTTCAGACCGTTGTTCATGTAAGACGCCATAGCAGTATTTTTTGTGAAGATCAACAATTTGTGAAGAGAACCTTTGAAAAGATGTCAGTCTTTCTCAAAAACGATTGCAAAATATCAAATTGTGGACAAATATTTTCCACTCTTCCAGAACTCATAAGGCATATAGAATATGTACATGTGGGTATGTATATATTTATGTAATAAATTTTGTCACATTTAATATGAAAACAAATTTGCCTTTTTAGTATAAAAGTGTTTCATGGTTAAAAAATTATGTTATGCCCAAAATTAAATGTGTTTTGTAAACTATATTGGAACATTTAAATCTATAAGAATATGATGTCATTATAGACATGGATGTTGCTTCTTGATCACTAATATCCATCTATCTACCTATCTATTATGTAGGTACTTATAAAAGTTGTGTTATTTTTTGCAATGATCTATTACACTGGGTACCTATAATTTTATTTTACAATATTTTTCTATCGAGTGTTGATTTTTGTCTAACATTTTATTTAGAAAATAAGACTTCTTCTGACCTCCTCTTGTAGAGTTACACAGCAAACACAACTTATATGTACCTATACCTTTGTTTGACAGTTAACAATGTTATGTGTTGCACATTCTTGGGGGATGGGCAGGATTATGTGCCAGGGATTCTAAAGGTTAGCCCTTTCCCTGCCATTTTCAGAGAAGGGGTGGTAATTACCATTAATGGGTTTGATAATTATGTGTGGTGTTGGGGGAGGGGGTCAGAGCAGAAAATTAATAATTTAGCTATCTCCTGTAATTCTTTCTTTCACACTTTGTGTTGATAACTCGATTTAATTCTGTTTACTGCTCACCACCCCTAATCATTTTGGGTCCCATAAAATTCTTTAGCGATAAACACAGCATTGCATTTCTTGATTATGCAGACAGAGGTAGTTATAATTAGAACACATTTCTGCAAATATTTGTAAAAAAACTACAACTGGAGCACAAACTGATCAGTTTAAATAAAAATGCATTTAATTGGCAATAAAAGGTAACAATCATACAGTTTTGTAACTTCTGTACATTTAAAGAAATATTTGACTTCACAGCAGGAGTTTTAAATAACAGACGCTAAGGCAAAGAAATCTTTCAAAGATTGAATTACAGCATCAACGTTAGTAAATAGTTATATATCAGATTAAAATATTTTGAAAGTAAAAAAACGAATTCTTATGTAACAGAATTAATAATTTGATAAAAAACGATTTTTGAAGAAAACAACTCGGCTGGTGTAAAAGAATGAATAGGGGTGCTGGGCAGGAAGGAAATAAAGAACGCATCTCAACAAAAACAGCTTAGTTGGACCTCTATAAGCAGCCCTTTTCAGATTTTGTATCAACAGTTTCTCTTAACACTTTCTCACCCCTCCTGCACACCTATTTGCTCCAGGTCCCCCAGCTTGTTTGGGGGTTGAAGGGACAACATGTTTCTTGTGTTTATGCACAAAATACTATCAAACAGGCCTGAATGACCTGATTGACCTAACCCACCTAATCTGACCTCACCTGACCTGACATGACCTGACCAAAAAACATTGGAGAGAAAAAACTGAAGAAAACACAAAAAAACATGCATTTTCAACAAAAAAAAACCACTCTAGTGTACTTACTGTATGTGATCAGCGACGAACCAATAATGCCAATAATACAGGCAACAACAAATTCCCACAACATAAAAAGGAGTTCCCACAACACAAAAATAGTATTAAAGTGCATATAAGGTAGTAAACTTCATCTATAGGCAGTCTATCTAAAATTAGTTGGTCCCTCAGCTTCAGTATCACTGTTTTCAATATCAGGAGCCAAAATTAAATAATAGGCTTAACGCCTTATAATTCAAATAAAAATTTCGAAAAGACTCAAAACTAAACATTTATTTAGTTTACAAAATGTTTAAAATGTTGCCATTGACTGGACAACAGTGACAAAATCTGTCATAAAACTCTTTTGTCACTGTATAATATCAGGGGTATCGTTTCTAAATTCTGTTATTTTGTTTTCTAGGTTCCTAATATTGTTAAGTTTAAAAAAAATATATACCTGTTTTTGCTAGATGCCCTCATTAGGAAAATTCAGTGGTTTCAAATCTGGTGATCTGGCTGGCCATTGTGTAAAGTCTCTTTATAATATACCTGTTGAAAATTGGAAGGTATCATTGAAGCAAGCCTGCACTGAAGAAGCTACTGGGCTAGTGTACTGTCCAGTTGCAGTCGTAGCTTCTTTGGAAGATTTTGTTACAATGGGTTTTGGTACAAGTGAAAGTGAAACAACTTTTGCAACCCCGAGAACTTTTTGAGATATGTTCCCACATTATTATGTCTAATAAAAATAAGTCCAGCCACATGATCATCAAGGGTTGCCACACATTGACCTTTACTTTCCACCCAGTAGGAGTTTTAGTCTACCCAATATTTTTAGGTCTGCCAATTCACCCCACCAACAGGGGAGGTTATATTCCTGTTCAGCAAATACCACATTTTCTGGCAAAATTTAATTGTTTGATCACAATCAAATTTTTACAATTCTTGTATGTGCTGCAATTTATAGAAATGTATTTTTTTATGTTTGTACATATTGAAGCGGTCGAATGGCTTAAATCATTTTTACATGCAGATTGATGCATTGTAGATTGTTTAATGAGTCGTGTATGCCTTTGGCTTCTCAGCGCTGTGACCCCAATGGGTCTTTTGTGCATGACTGCCCAAAAAGTTTAGACTTATTATGTAGTCCACTATCTACTTGGGGGCTAAAAATAGCCCCCAAGGTAAAAACCTATTTCCTGGGGTGTTATATATACCTCCAAGGTATTTGAGCCTTTTGCAGAACTGAGCCATGCAGTCGCATGGAAATTGTTCTGTTGTTTCTGTTGCTTCAGTGCAGTATCTGCAGTTTTCACTGTCCACCTTACCCATCTTCATAAGGTGAGTGGGGAGTGACCTGCAAAAAGTCCAGTGATTATTCTCAAGTCGTTTCTGTTCAGTCAAAGAAAGGGTTCAGACTTTTCTGTTGATATGGTGATGAACTGTTTTTCTTGCCTTAAGCCTGGCATCTTCCTCCAGTATGGAAGCATTTGGTTCTTCTCCCAAGTATCAAGTTCAATTCTTACGTGGATTTTTGTTAGGCCACAATAGGGCTCTGGACCATAGACTGGTGTTGTTGCTGCCCTTTTTGCAAGGCTGCTTCCTAATTTCCTTCAATGCCTTGATGCCCTGGTACTCACATCAAAGTTACTTTGCTGTTCGTAGCCAGTTGCTTTAAGGATTTTTTGCATTCCTAGGTCAGTTTAGACTGGGTTTAAAAAGATTTCAGAGTCTTTAGTCCTGCCTAAAAGGATCTGGATATCTCTATTTTTGAGTTTTATACTCTTGTACACAGATATTTATAGCAAGCATTTCTGCTTGAAATATGGTGGAAGTTTTTCCTAGGGACCTAGTGAGTCTAAAGTTGGGTCTTCTTATTGCCAGTCCTGCTCCCTCCATTTATTTAGACCCGTCTGTACCATACAGATGAGTTGTTTGTCAGCCTTGCACTGTCTCTGTCCCATGTTTGGCGGTCACTTATGACCCTGCCGAATGAAATTATGAAGTCCAGTTTGGCTGGCATTTGGTCTGTTGGTTTGGCGAGTGACTCCAGTGGAATTATTTCCAGGATTTTCAAGTGGCCAACCAAATCTCATGGTTTGAATTTGTCCGCTTGGAATAGTCTTGAGGCACTTAGTGTTGCTGCCCTCTTCACGCATATGTTGCAATACCGGATGATGCAACACGAATTTTTGTTGGAAGTCAATATCGTTTGGTCCACCCAGAAGGTTTGTCAAATTATTAACTTTATAAACAACTCTCAAGTCATTATCTTTGGAAAAAACCAATGAATGAATTCAGACATGGGTCTGGTCAATTCAGCACTTTTTGAAATAGAACGAAATAATCCATGGTTGCTTTCAATATTGACACAACCGGTTAGGCATATTCAATGACACAATAAAAGTCCTTGAATTATGCCACCGGGTGTTATGTCATCCGGTGTTGCATCATCCGGTACTGGGACATCCGATATTGTATCGTCCGGTATTGCATCATCATTCGGTATTGCATCATCATTCGGTATTGAATCATCATTCGGTATTGCATCATCACCCGGTATCGCATCATCGGTCGTAAATCATTGTTAGTTTATAGTTTAAGTATATAAATAGGATAATTTTGTCCATAGAGTTAGTGTAGCGACAGCTACTGATGAGGAAAACTTTGTTGTCGAAATACATATCTAGCATGTAACTCTGTTATTATTTTTGTGTTTTTGTGGACGACTCTGCTTTTTGTTTCAGTTTTTAGCCACATGGTCCAGTCTCAGTCTTTTATCTTTTATTGTAATGTATCTATTAATTGTAATGTGTAATTCGGGAAAATAATAATCTTTTAACTTCCGAAACTTATTACAGATTTCAATCCTGAGATCATCAAACAGGCAGAGCTAAGAAAACCTGAATGTTTGCCTTTGAGTTACGTTCTTAGGTTTGACAATACTGAAACACCCTATGAGGTCAAAAAAGAATTTATAGACCTTACTTCTCTTGTATGTGAAGCTGATAGTACGACCAATTTTGATGACATTACGAAAGATTTTAATGACCCTTGGGGTAAGTATTCTTTTTTATAAACGTTATATTGGAAGTTGTTTTACAAGTGACATTTTAATATAACAAACTTTTTATATATAATTATTTACTTTTAGTAGGTATTAATGATGAGTAAGTTAAAGCTTTGGGAAAAGTGTTGTATGAGGTCTTCAGTTTCTATCTGTCAAGTTTTTATAAACTAAATTGCGCATTGGAGCACCTATGTACATTTTATGGGGACGGTCGACTTTACCGCAACTGGAATCTAGCAAAACGGCGTACACCACAAGAAAGAGTACGTAACGTAGATAAATAATCAGCAAAAAAATTTACGGAAAAACCACAAAAAGCCGAATAAATGGTAATTAAAGTTATAAAAAATGCACTATTTTCAAGTTCCTAACTGTCACTTTTCAACAGCGTTGCCACATTTAATATTTAATTCCAAAAGTGTTTTGCCGCTTTAACGAAATAAAAGATCTAAAATGCTTTTTACACACACTCCTGCCAACCTGACTTTCTGGACCTGACAAGACACCACCTTGTCAAAATAAAAATTGAAACCGTTAATTAACAGTGTTAATATATGTCTTAACAAGTAAACACATTAACTGTGAACTGTCAATATCTTTCGGCAATGCGGTTTGTAAGGCTGCGACATCTTTGCGTTGCTGTCTTACCGAAGTATTGCCTCCAGACAAAAGCGTCAATATACTCTGGGAGAAATGGAGTCGCCATAAACCCCAACCTCCTGAGATACTCCTTGAGGCGGGAGCATAATCCCTCAACGTGATTTGTACACACACCTGTCGACGGGTCTCTAAAATGCCTTGAATGGTTAACAGTTTTATGAACATAACCTAATTGTGACAAAGGACGATACGCTCTCCACTCATCCGTCCATATTTCGGAGCCAGCAATGATAACCCTTTGAATTATTGGGATTAACGTTTACGCCGTACTTTTGGGTACATATACAATATGGCCCCTCTTCTCCACCGTGTCGTAAATCCCTAGCACCCACCTTGTAGGAACAATTCGACCCCAGTGGTATTTTCTTCTAGTAATTGCAGATTCGTCGATCTGCACCACATGCCCCTTTCCACCTGAAATTTTGAATAGTCATGCCTTTTTTAAGAATAGGTAATAAAAACCTACCGAACTTCATGAGTGAATTGTCCTGTAACAATTTCCAGGAGACGACATCCCGAAAATATCGAAACTGCTGGATAACCATTTCCTTTGAACATCCTGTGTGGGATACCACAGAACCAGTGGGAGTCTCACAGCACCAAAACCACATAAGGAATAACCTTATCCTTAACTGGTAAATGCTGTTTTGCGAAGAAGCTACCAGTTAAAATTGAGTAACTTCTTCTGCACCTACTGCAGAAGAAGACAGTATTTAATGAATTGTCTTCCTTCCGCATAACACTCTTCTGCAATTCTGAGTTTTACAGCAAAACACTCTTTAGCAGCCCAATGCCTTGCGAATACTCAACCAAATTACTATCTTCTTTATGTATTATTTCATACATATAATTAATATTCAGCACTTCCATATTGATGTGAGAGAAAAAAGAAAAAAGCAAATTTATGAAGAATTGATGTGAAAGAAACAACAAACTGATGAAGAATAACAGTTTTGAGTTTTATAAATCATTGTGCCATAGCTACCACATAAAATATCCCTAAAGAAAAAAGA
This sequence comes from Tillus elongatus, assembly GCA_964006375.1. Classification (NCBI taxonomy): domain Eukaryota; kingdom Metazoa; phylum Arthropoda; class Insecta; order Coleoptera; family Cleridae; genus Tillus; species Tillus elongatus. The sequence continues at coordinate 239,696,965 of OZ023262.1, forward strand.
AGACAAATACTACCATGTAATAAAGAAATAGATTCCAAACTGACAACAACGCCTATCTCCATGAAATATGTTAACAAAACAACAGTCATAACCTCTGGTACACAAATATACGTTTTTATAGTAAATCTAAACGTTTTAATTGCTTTTATCACTGAAAGGCTAATGAAAACGAAATATACCACATTGTTTAACTTTATTAAGGCATGTACAACTGTTTTTAGGCCATATTCTATTATAATCACGTTAAAATGTAGTTGCGGTAAAGTCGACCGTCACCCATTTTATCAACTTAAATATTTTTCTCTGGCATAATAAATATGTTAATTGATTAGGGAGAAAACTTAGGCCTGATAGTATTTAGTTCATAGTTCTTTATTTCATCATCAAAAGATACATGGTATGTCATACATTAAAATACACATATAAAACAATGTGTAAACTAAAAAATAAATGGCTACGGAGGTTGACAATACTTCACATATTCCCTAATCGTATAAAATGTTTCACTCATTCGATCATTTTCGCATTTTTTTAAATTTTTTTTCCCGTTTGTTATCTTTCTCATATGCAGTTGCAGCTTGTTGTATTAAGCTGATTCCTGTGTAATAACTTCAGTGCCTGGATGCTCCTACCTGGTGCAGTGGTGTTGCAAGTTCATTTCTATGACGCTGTTATAGTTATGGTATTCGTTGTTCTTCGTTCTGTCTTCTCTGGTACCCCATATGTGTAGAATACGGGTAAGAATCTATTCGCTTACTACAGTTAGTATTTTATATTCTTTGAAAAGTACCCTGCCGCTATCTAATAGACCAGCGTCACTTAAAGCTCTAATAGCCTTTTTCTGCTCAAGAACTCTGTTAAGTTCATTGAATGACCTCCAGACCAGAATCCCCTAGACTGCAATAGAAAGGAAATTTGCAAAATATGCCACTGGAGCTGCCAGGTAAGTTGAACACCTCATAAGCTTTCGAATTGCATATACCATTCTCGACAGTCTAGAACATAAATCTTCTACATGCTGAAGCCACTTGAGAGAGTTGTCCATCGTGACTGCCAGAAACCCCAAACTCCAGCTGACCATAATTTCTTATACTAAATTTCATTATTCTAATCTTTATCATCATTCAGCTCCAGTGCATTGCCTGAAAACCAATTTTTCGCTTGATGGATGCTAGTCAAAGTCTGTTTGTGGACTTCTTGGTCACTTCGAGCTCTGTTGATAAAGCTTGTATCATCTGCAAACATGTAGGTTCCATATGTTTTAATACTTGGAACTAGGTTATGGATATCAATTGTAAACAGGATGGGATCCAAGATAGATCCTTGCCGTACCCCAGCTTTCAAACACACATTACTGGACAATTTGTTGTTCCACTTGACCATATCCATTCTGTTATAGACATATGATTTGAACAGATTATATACCAAAGCTCCCATACCATAATAGTAACGCTTATCAAGAAGGATACTGTGATTCACAGAATCAAAGGCTTTGTTTAAGTCAAGCAATATTATTTTTACTTTAAATCTTTTTTCCCAAGCCATCTACCTAGTATGTCTGTCATTACCTGTGAAACTTCTGAGATGGTTGTCTTGGATTTAGTATACCAAAACTGATTTTCATTTAACGCTTCCTTTTTTTCGAAGAAGTTCTCCAGCCTCTGTTTTAGAAGGCTTTCAAAGATTTTTGAAAACACAGGCAAGATGAGAATTGCCCTATAATTGCTGCATCATCGCCTTTTTGAGTGCAGGGATCACTTTCGCTACCCTTATTAAGTCGGGGATTACACCTGCTCAGAAACATTTATTTATGATCACTATCAGTAGTTTTCGTAGAAAAAATTCACTAATGGGGAGATCCCGTCTTTTGAATTTTGAAAAAATTCATTCTTCAAATGAACCAGGACCCCTAGAACCCATATCCCAGGTCAGATTTAATTTTTATATATATATATATATATATATATATATATATATATATATATATATATATATATATATATATATATATATTGTAGGTAAAACTATTACTTTGTAGGCGGAATAATGAAATAAAAACACTTAATATTCAAACACTACACTGTTTAATTTAGGGGAGGTTAAGTTTACAAATAAATATATAAAAAAAAGATTTAACTAATACCGATACTAAACCGACAACACAATGATACTATGAGACCTCTTAACTCTCCAAGCTGAACTGAACTGAACTGAATAGGCTCTTTCTCATTCTCATATCGAGAAGGTTATCCTCGATTCAGCTAGTGGGTGGGGGTCGAGTTCTGGCCAATAGAGCTGCGCTTCCTGAGATTGCGCCGTTCGAAGGAACGGCGGGAAATATGAATTAAATTTAACTACAATATATATATATATATATATATATATATATATATATATATATATATATATATATATATATATATATATATATATATACCGATAACTCAAAAACTAATAGGCCGATTTTGATCAAATTTGGCCGGTACCTTCCTTTTGTAAGTGGCTTGGATAAGTTCGTTAGCCAAGAAAATCGACCGGCTTTTCCGGGAAAATTTTTGGTTTTTTTTTCGAAATTTTTTTATGGCTCTTCACACAATATCTAAATGTCTTCTCTACTTTTAAGTTTGTGTAGCCCCAGTGTTAATTAAGTGCCACCCTTTATTATACTTACTTATCTTGTGCTTACATATGTAATATAAACATAAAAAAAGAAGTGAAACAGCAAGTGAATTTATTTACTTTAGTGCCGTATTCGATATTATCTGAAGAAGGCATTATAGACTACGTTGTGGGATCTAATTTCGGTAAATTTACAGTTTACTGCATTTAGGGTTTTTAGGAAATTTTTTTCAGAAAGATGCTTAGAACCCTCCTTGAATACATAAGCCACAAGGCAAATTTGGTGCAAACAGCCCCTAAGAAACTTAAGTGATCAAGAATTAATAGGGTTGCTGGGCGGGGAGGAAATATGAGCGGAAAATGCTAAAAAGAATATTTAGTCAGACTTTTGAAAATATGCATTTTCAACATTTTGCAGCAATACCTCCTTTAAACCCTGTCTACCTCGCACCACATCCTTATTCGCCCAGGTCCAGTAACTTTCTTAGGGGTTGCTCCCAAGAAAATTTTCTTGTGCTTTATGCTTTGCAGGTAGTTGTATGCATGCACAAGGGGAAAAAGAACCGTCTGTGTTTTTGGGTGAGGGGGCAGAAACCCTCTTTGACCTGGGGGTTCTCCTTCCCCTTCTGCATGCAGACAATCACCCTCAATGCATAAACCACGGGATTTTTTTTTATGTTGAGCTTTCTAGTGTATTTTTTGTTGAGTATATTTCCTGTTTATTAATTTCTTTGTTTGAGTTTTGTATCCAAATTACTGCATAAATATTTATGATTATTTTTTTTCTTACTGTTCCTAAGTAAATAAAATAATGTTTTATAATTTTTAATATAAGGCTAGGTTAGATTAGGTTTAATTGTGAGTGGGCCATACCGGTCCCTCCACCGCGACCATAAGGTCTATCGTGGCTCACTCCTAATAGTCTATATTTCGCCCAACAAAGCCAGCCTCCTGCAGAGGTCGATAACCTTTGTGGGCGAAAGTTGATCCAGATCTCCAGAGCAAGCTTTATCTTGCCAAAGAGCAGGTATCTAGTCCTGTCAGCTGCCGGACAGGAACACAGTACATGCTCTGCTGTCTCGTCACTCTCCATGCACAGCCGGCACTCAGTCTCCTGACCGACTCCAATACGGTGCATGTGGTGTCGCAAGCGGCAGTGTCCTGTATACAGGCCGACTAGAGTACTCAGTTGTTGTCTGTTTAACTCTAGAAGTTTTTTAGCCCTTGACTCAGACAGGCAATTTATGAAGGCCTTAGAGTGGGCTAATCCTGGAAGATTTTGCCAATACTGAATTGTCATTCTTTCTGTCCAGGTCTTTAAGGTGCGTTTTGCCGTGCATGATGTTATCCCCAGCACCGGTTCTGGTCCGACAAAGTCTCTGGGCACCACTCCTGGCAAGCGTGTCGGCCGCAACATTGCCATCATGGTCCGAGTGTCCCGGTATCCAGACCAGCGACACCTCATTACAGCTGCTCAGTTCGTTAAGGGCAGATTTACAACTCCATACCGCTTTTGAATTACACCGGTAGGAACCAAGAGCTTTCATCTGCATATATCTTTATCGATTTGTGTGTGCACTGGTTTTTTATACTTTCCCTTGCACACATCTCGATGGCATACACTTCTGCCTGGTGTATGGTTGCGTACTTGCCGAGGCTAGCTGATAGTCTAGCATCGGTGCTGCCCCCATATGCGCCGGCTCCTACTCCCATATGCGCCGGCTCCTACTCCCATATTGGTTTTGGAGCTGTCAGAGTACCAGCAGAGATCGGCTCTCAATAGGGTCGTTTGATTTCGCTCCCAGTCCTCCCTTTCCGGGAGGACGGTCTTGAAAGACTCTACTGATCTTTGTAGGCATCAAGCCTGAGATCATTCCCAGAATCCCGTGACCCTCAATGTCATCGAGGAGTCCCATCTTGAAGAATGGCGATAGGTCCTTGATTTCAAACTACAGACCAATTGCTCTTCTATGCAATTTTGCTAAGGTATTTGAAATCGCCATTTATAATCGCATTTACCCATCTGTCAAAAACATGATTACGCCATGTCAACGTGGCTTCATGGAAAAGAGGTCTACTGTCTCCAATCTATCCTGCATCACACTGTTTATTGCCAATACTCTTGATAGGTCAGGTTGACATAATTTATATGGACCTGGCCGAGGCATTTGATTGCATTGATCATATGGTATTACTCGATAAACTTAAATCTGCAGGTTTCTCGGCCGCTCTCTGCCTCTTTTTTAGATCATATTTGCATAGCAGGCTGAATATGGTGGTCTTGATTCCACTTGTTATTACACAACTTCAGGCGTCCCTCAGGGATCCAACCTCAGACCGTTATTCTTCTTACTTTTCATCGACGACCTGAGCTTTGTTTGGTGAGCTAGTCACCTTATTTTTTCTGACGATCTTAAAATTATTCTTCTATAAGTGGAAAGAGAGAATATCTTGCACCGAATATCATTACAATATCGATGCTTTATTAATCCTTAGATGCAGCAGCACAAAATATCTAGGCATTACATTTAACAACAAATTATCTTTCAACTTACATATAGAGGAAGTGGTAAGTTCAGCCCTTCTTATGCCTGGCTTCATAATTAGAAACTGTAGTAAGTTCCGTAATGAAATCGTGCTTAAAACTATTTGGGTGTTAGCCTGTTGGGCAATAAAGTGATAAAATAACTAAATAAATTATCTACATTGTTTTTATTAGAACTATTTACGATGTTTGTATTATAGTTATTTACATCAACATTAATATTAGGGTATTTTGCTGCCCGGTTAAAAGAGACAAGATCTATTTGGATATTTATTATTTGGTGGACATGTCTTTTCCAGACATGACCTTCATTTGTTCTACAAATATAAATTGCCGCACCAATGTGCTCCATCACAGTTGCTGTGACCCACCCTTTTTTATTCTGTACTCGATAATCTATGACCGTTACAATTTTTCCAGACAAAAATGCTTCTGGAAGTTTTGTAAGGTCACTTTGTAGCTGTGGTGCAGGTAGGTCTCTAAGTAGACCTAACCTTTTCCTTAGTTCTCTACCCAGCATAAGTTCACCTGGTGATTGCTTGGTTGTTGCATGGGGAGTAGATTTATACATAAACAATATCCTACTTATTATTGTGTCAACTTTGTCGCCCTTTTCTGATTGTTCATCACCATTACCAAGTTTTGTTCAATAATGCGGACCACATTTTCCGCTAACCCATTACTCTGTGGATTAAATGGAGGACCAGAATATGACCAATTCCCTTTTTGCAAAAATTCTGCATCTGGCTGAACACTAGTGAAGGTTCAATGTCAGATACGATGGTAATCAGAAGACCAAATCTCGAAGGTATTTCTGTAGTAATGCAATGGGGTTGTCAGAAGTGATATAGATCACTGGGTAGACTTGTCCCCATTTCGAGTACGAATAAATTAAGGTTGCGTAGTTTCTGTTATATATAGAAAAGAAATCTATGTGTACAGTTTCTTATATTTGTTTAGCCAAGAGGCAGATGACGGACGGAGGGTCTGTACGTGTTTGTAAACATTTGGTGCATGACATAACTAAGTTCTGGACTCTTTTATCAATCCTCGGAAACCACATATAATGTCTGGCTAGATATTTCATTCTCACCACCCCCTGGTGAGTATTGTGTAGTTTTATTATCATTAAAGACTGCACTGATCTCGGAATAACTATCCTATCTCCAGAGAATAAACATTAGTTAATCTCATTCAAATATTTTTTTTGTGGGTAAGAATGGTTTTAAATCAGCTATAACATCTCACACCAATAATGATAACATTCTATAAACAGTAATTTGTTGTGTGAAAAGTAATTGGCACATACAGCAAAGCTGAACAAGATTATGGCACAATACAGACAGAGATTCTTGCATGTTACTATGGTGTTGGGAAATTCGACCAATACCTGTATGATGTCAAGTTCACATTTAACACTGATCAAAAAGCTCTTGCTTTTATTTTAAGCAACAAAAAAGACACAAACCCGATATGTGCAAATCGTGTAAAAAGTTACGCTATATACCTTTCTAATTTTGACTATGAGGTGATCCACATAAACGGAAGTCAACCTATTAGAACTGACTGTTTGTCAATGTTATTAGTTTCTGAATCTGCCAGAAAATACATACTGAGGAGACTGTATCTATTTTATGGACTTCATGGGCCTTACCCCAATAAATAACAAAACTGTAAAATCCCATCTTCTTCCCCAATGTAATAGCTGTTACATGAGTTTGTGCTAGGATTAAGAACACTATAGTTTTATAACAACTTATAAACCTGGTAAACCGCTGCGCCCAGACAATAGGACAAGGCCTCCTGGAGGGACTAGAGGAAGTGGCAGAAATGGATATTGATAGCTTGATAAGCCTTGCTGGACATGTGATAAGTTTAAGCATATTAACAGGGTGCTACAATGGGACTCAGTGCTCTGAGTGAAATTCAGGTCCGAGGTCAGATTCGTTAACCACACCCTTTAACCTAACCTAAACCCAGCTAAATAAAAACTGTATCGGTTTTAATTGAATAAAAGGCAATTTATTTGTAAATTTATTTAATATGTTGAGGACCTCGGTGGTTCAGAAGTAAGAACGTGTGCCTTTGAACCTAAGGGTACTGGGTTCGATCCCGGCATACTCCTTTCACTTTTTCAGTACAAACTGTAAAATTAACATCAACCGAGGTTCTGGCATTGTATTTGAGCAAGTTGAATGTCTGCACGTTCCGCCCTTCGGAGGGGGCGTAAAGCCGTCGGTCCCGTGTCCATGCGATGTTGGGCACGTTAAAGATCCCTACCCTCCTTACAGAAAGACAGGGGTTCGGCAAAATTTCCAGGATAGTGAGGTGAAACTGCTCCCTGGCGTCGGTGATTGGCCATAGTCGCGGAAATAGGCCGACCTTAAAGAAACAAAACACACACACACACATTTAATATGTTTACTGTTTCTGTTACTTTATAAGTTATATCAAATTTTCTACATGATACTGTTTCAGATGCCTCAATGTCATATGATCTACAAGAAGAAGAAGTAATTGCTGAAATAATAGATGAGGCTGATTTTGCTTTAAAATTTGATTCCACCGTCCTTTCTAAACCAAGCTGGTAAGTATACATAAAGCATTTTTCTTTTTTTATATTACATTATATTTTTGTGGAAGAAAAGAAAATTGTGGGGGTGATGCCCCCTTGTTGTAGTAACCAGCCCTCTGACCCCAGCAGCTCTTTTTATTTCATTGTAGTTTCGGCACTTCATCAATTGGATTAGAGTTGCCTTCTTAGTTTACATCTTCCTTTTTAGTGAATTTTTATTTTATAAAAAAATCACTAATAGAGAGGTATCGATGGTGAGACTTTGCAAATTTTTTTTCAAATGAGCGCGAACTAGGACCCCTAGAACCCATATCCGGGGTCACTTAATTTATATATATATATATATATATATATATATATATATATATATATATATATATATATATATATATATATATATATATATATATATATATATATATATATATATATATAATGTATCCATCCAATAACTCAAAAAATAATTAACTGATTTTGATGAAACTTTTTGAGTTTTCTTTTGAAAAAAATTTTTTTCTCCGAAAATTACCAAGCTGTTTTAATAAAATTTACTAGATATGTTGCCTTGGGTAAGACGTACCAAAATAAAATTTTCTAAGTTTATATAAAATTGAGTTATTCAAATTTTTAATTTTCTTTCGAAAAATTTTTTTCTCCGAATATTACAAAGTTATTTTAATGAAATTTGGTGGATATCTTGCCTTAGGAAAGACCTTACTACATACCAAAACTAAACTTTCTAAGTTTATAGAAAATTGAGTTATTCAAGTTTGAAGCATTTAATAAAAAATCATGGCGCACTTGCTGCGTCCCGAACTTTTTTTTTAAATATGTGTCCTTCGAATAATGTCAGAAAGTTATTACATCTCAGTAAATTTTCAATAAATGTTGCCATTCTCCTCTTTAACTTCTTTCATCAAGCAGATTTCTTCTCTCATTTCTTCTAGCACACTTTTATTTGTCTTTCTATCAGTGTACCTTGCCTTTGTCATTCTATCAGTGTACCTTGCCTTTGTCATTTTTCTCCATGTCTACATTTTACAAGCCTATTATTTTCATGTCTTGTTAGTTTAACATCCAGCTTTCAGCCGCATACACTATAGACTATATGTGTAAATACCACGTGTATTTATTTTATAATGAATAACAAAAAAAAACAGAACAAATAGGGCACTGACAATAAGCAAAGTTACCTACCTTTATTCTCCAATAATGCAGGAACATAAGCTTCGTTTTTCTGTATTCACACACAACACCTCTAGGGACCTCGTGTCTCCCAAAGGACTTACAAACAAAATGGATATTTAGAGACCTCGTGTCTCTTCAAGGGGTTGAAAGCAATTCGCTTTCTCGAGACCTCTTGCCTCTTCAAGGACTCAAAAACAAGTGGCAGAGGGATGCAAGCTTCTCTCCCTTCTCTCATTCTTCTTCCCCCTCTCTGGTCTTCTGGCGGAAACCATTAGTAACACTTACTCTATGTCAGTGTAGCGCGCGACATTTGAATTTAAAAGTGACAGAACAACGAGCATGAACATTCCGCCCACCAAAATAAGGATTTATTTTCACAATTATATTGTTTCTCAAATAAACAAACAAAACAAAAATTTACAATAAGCACAAAAAACAAAAAACTGAAGCTATTGGATTTATAATTAACTGTACAAAAAATTTTCAAGGCAGACGTATTACTGCGATGGCCACAGACATAACTTCGTCAGAGGCCTATCAAAAGTGCCACTACTAGTGCGAACTTGAGCTACCCGAGCTATACCATCACGGCCTGGGTATAGTTGCATAATGCGTCCGAGCTTCCAAACAAGAGGTGACGAAGTCTCATCTTTAATCACAACTAAAGCTCCGATCGGGGGGGACGTTTGCACAGTATCCCACTTACCACGCTGCTGCAGTGTATGCAGGTATTCGTTCTTCCAGCGGCGCCAAAAGTCCTGGTGGATCTTTTGCACCAGCTGCCAGCGTGACAAGCGATTCATACTTAACAAAGTCAAATCAGCATCAGGAGGAGCACCTAACGGTTCCATTGTAAGAAAATGTCCTGGGGATAGGGCTAACAGATCATTTGGATCAGTACTCGCACTACACAATGGTCGAGAATTCAAAACTGATTCCACTTGAGCAAGCAACGTGGACATTTCCTCAAAGGTCAGAATCTGCAAACCGATCACCCTTCGCAAATGAGTCTTGACTGAGCGCACTCCTGCCTCCCACAGACCTCCAAAATGCGGAGCTGATGGGGGGTTGAAATGCCACTCAATGGTACAAGCATCTGCTGCCCCCTTTGCATAGTTTAAGAGCTGCTTATTTGAGCCGACGAAGTTGGTACCTCTATCGCTATACAAATTGTCACATCTTCCTCTGCGAGCCACAAACCTCCGAAGAGCTGCCAAGAAGGCTTCAGCTGAAAGATCAGACACTACTTCCAAATGGAGGGCCTTCGTTGCCATGCACACAAACAAACAAATATATGCTTTCACCTTTCGGACACCTCGATATCTGCCCTGTGTCACAAAAACTGGACCTGCAAAATCAACTCCGCTGTGTGAAAACGGCTTCAACTGAGAAACCCTGGCAACTGGCAAATCAGACATCATCGGTGCCATGGGAGTAGGATTCACTCGAAAGCAACGATAGCACCTTGACAAAACATGATGAATAGCTCTCCGAGGGGACAAAATCCAAAACTGTTGCGAAAGCAAATGAAGCAATGTGCGAGGACCAGGATGAAGATTGACATGGTGTGTGTGTGCAATGATTAACTCGGTGAGACGATGTGAGCGGGGCAACAATATAGGGTGTTTCACTTCAACTGGAACATCAGCTTGACGAAGGCGACCGCCCACCCTGAGGATACCCTCTGTATCCAGAAAGGGGGCTAACTTATTTATTGCCCTCGCACACCTCTCACCTTTAACCAAGGATGCTATTTCCCTTTGAAATACTTCACCTTGAGCACATTTGATAAGCATATGAAGCGCCTCCTGTAATTCGGTGGCTGTCAGAGATGCAGTAGTTCGGTCAGATGGAGACACCCTACAATTTCGCACAAACCGCTGACAATATACAACAACACCCTGAATTTTCCGTAGATGCGAAAAGCGATTCAAAAGTTTACTGAGCCACTCCTCATTTGCCAAAGTAACTAGTACGGGGAGAGTTCGTTGCTCCGCCAGGCACTCTTCTGGCGGCTCAAAACGCAACGACTTGGGCCAATTTTCTCTTGCCAATTTTAGCCAGGCGGGTCCCGCCCACCATAGTGGATGCTCACAAAACCCAGAAGGTAACATGCCTCTCGATGCACAATCAGCTGGGTTTTCTTGTCCACTTACGTGATGCCATGACTCTGGAGGAATCTTCTCTTGTATGCTTGCTACTCGATTCCCAATAAAGGTCTTCCACCTATTGGAAGATGATTTTATCCAGGCAAGTGCCACCATAGAGTCTGACCAAGCATACATAGAGTTAAACTCAAAACGACCTTCATACACCCGACACACAAATTCCAGAAGCTTTGCCAACAATAAACACCCACACAATTCGAGACGTGGAATCGATATTCTTTTTAAAGGTGATACCTTGGACTTGGCACACAGAAAATTGATCCAAACTTGACCCTCCTCTGATACTTGTCTTAAGTAAACAACTGCAGCATACCCTCGCTCCGATGCATCACAGAACCCATGGAGTTCTGTACTGATGATATTATCGTGTTTTACGCCTCTGGGAATTGATAAACCTGCTAGCGCACTGAGTTGTGATTTATACTGAGACCACTGACCAACAATATCCTTTGAGGGCTTATCATCCCATCCCACTTTTTGCTCCCACAAGCACTGCATAAGATATTTTGCCAACAGGGTAACAGGAGACAAAAAACCCAGGGGGTCATAAATTCTTGCGAATTCCGAAAGAAGATTTCGTTTTGTGCACGGACGATCAATAGGTTCAACATTAAAAGAGAATGTATCACCTATGGGACACCACTGCAATCCTAAAATTTTCAACACTGATGGATCATTTAAATCTAACGATCGAGGTTGCTGACTATCAGCTGATACTGTGGACAACAGTTTCGAATTATTGCTGGCCCACTTCTTCAATTCAAAACCCCCCTTAGCAAACAACCCAATCAATTGCCGTTGCAACTCAAAAGCCTCTGACAATGAGTCGACTCCACTGACTACATCATCCACATAGAGATCGGACCGAACTAGCTTTGCTGCCAATGGAAAAGATGATTCCTCATCATCACAAAGCTGCATCATTGTTCGGATTGCCATGTGTGGGCTTGAGGAGACCCCATATGTGACAGTATTAAGGCGATATTTCTGTACAGGTTCCCCCTTTGAGAACCTCCAGAGAATTCTTTGATAATCCCTATGATTATCTACAACCAAAATTTGTCGATACATTTGCCGAATGTCAGCAGTAAATGCAATTTTGTTTGAGCGAAATTTCAACAACACAGTGGCAATATCTGTCTGCAACTTCGCTCCCACTAACAACGTATCGTTCAGAGATACACCATTCGTACTTTTGGAACTAGCATCAAATACCACCCGCAGTTTGGTCGAAAGGCTGTGAGGACGCAACACACAATGATGGGGAATATAGTATGCATCAGATGGTTCCACAGCTACATCTGATACCAGAGACATATGGCCAGACTCATAATAATCCCTGATAAACTCCGAATAGGACTTGTGCAACGCTGGATCCCTACTAAGACGTGCTTCCAGGGAGTAAAACCGCCTCAATGCAACACTGAAAGATTCTCCCAAACACGGAGTACCCTCACGAAAGGGCATATTTAAAATATATCTCCCAGCACTATTTCGGTGCTGAGTCTTCTTGAAGATTTCCTCACATTTTTTATCTTCCGGAGACATAACTAAACCTTGTGGTACCTGTTCCAAGCTCCAAAACTGTTTCAAGGTATGATCCAAGTCGACCAACGTGCATAAACTATTCACAACAGAATGAGACTTTGACTGTTCTACACTGCCCATAAACACCCAACCAAAAACAGTATTGATGGCCACTGGTGCACCTCGAGGCCCTCTCTTTATTCCAGGTCTAACCACATGAGCATAAACGTCAGTACCCAACAAAATTTCAATGTCCCCTGGTATACCAAACTCTGAATCTGCCAACTCTAAGTTCTGAATATGTTGCCAGTGGCACTGCTCAATTTTAGCAGAAGGGATCTTGGAACAAATGTTCGGAATCACAATCATGTCCAACTCTAACTTTGTTGGCTCATAAATGGACTCTACTCGACATTTGAGAGTGCCTTGGCTAGCAAGCGAGCTCATTTGGTTCAAGCCTTGAACCATCACTGAACGAGATGAGGTGTTGAGCCCCAATTTTTCAACACACTGCTGCGAAATGAAATTAGCCTCACTCGCACAATCCAGGAGAGCTCGACATCTCCTAACCTTTCCATTTTTATCTCGTACTAATAGCATTATAGTTGCCAGTAACACGGACTGTTCCCTTTTTACCACACTTGCCAACACACGCAATTGCTCTGCACCTTGTGGCTCTTCCACAGGTGGCTTGTTTGAGTCACTCTCATCTCCCGATGCCGGTGCTTTTGGGAAGTGCAATAATGTATGATGGTGTTTATTACATACACGACAACTTGATGACTTGCACTCCCTGCTGGCATGCGAGTTTGATAAACAGTTAAAACAAAGATTATTCTTTTTTGCGAACGTATACCGTTTATGAGAGGATAAAGATAGAAATCCATCACACTTGAGCATGGGGTGCTCCTCCTTACAATAAGCACATACAAGCTTTGTGCTGGTAACAAAGGACGAAGCGGGCCTAGCAGTGGTTGCTGAAACATGCTGCCTTCTATTAGTCACATAATTGGAAGTTAAGGCAGTTGTCTCCATTGCTTTACACTGCTTTTCCAAGAATCTACATAAACTACTAAAACTGGGAATGTCCGATTCGCAAAACTCAAGCTCAAATTTTTGCTTAAGACTCATATCCACCTTTTGCAGCAACATGTTGAATTTAGTGAAATCCCACATGTCATGTTCAAACTGCTTCAACGCTTCCAAATTTTCACTGAATACAGACAACAACGTTCGTAGGGAAGAAGCAGATTCACTATTTGCTTTGGGGGCCTGTACAATACCCTGCCAATAATTGGTCAACAAAACCCGGGTATTGTGATACCTTGAGACCAGAGACTTGAATGCAATCCCATAATTGCTTCCCGTTAGCGGTAAATTCTTGATTAGGCCAGCTGCATCCTTCACTAACGAAGCACTCAAATATTGGAACTTTTCAAGATCTGTTTAAAACAATGATTCATGAGAACGAATCATTGTCAGATATTGAAGGGACCTCGTGTCTCCCAAAGGACTTACAAACAAAATGGATATTTAGAGACCTCGTGTCTCTTCAAGGGGTTGAAAGCAATTCGCTTTCTCGAGACCTCTTGCCTCTTCAAGGACTCAAAAACAAGTGGCAGAGGGATGCAAGCTTCTCTCCCTTCTCTCATTCTTCTTCCCCCTCTCTGGTCTTCTGGCGGAAACCATTAGTAACACTTACTCTATGTCAGTGTAGCGCGCGACATTTGAATTTAAAAGTGACAGAACAACGAGCATGAACATTATGTATGACTTGATGAGCCTCTCTCTCAGGTCTAAGTTAAATGTTTGTTAATGAAAATTTCTCAGGTATTTGCTACATTGTGTTGAGAAAATATAAGTCAACTGATTTATACTTATTTTTAAATTCTATTAGACAGAATACCCATCAGATTTTTAGAGTACGTTTATAATATGTAGATGTAGATAGAAAAGGCAAAACATTATCTCCTTTAAATGGATCTTGTTAACGGTATCTAGTTAAAGGTATCTAGATATAGATTGAGAGATGCCACTACTTGCAAACTTTAATTATTTATTGTGTTACAAAGATACAGCAGTCTGCATTTTGCTTGTTGTAGGTGTAAATTTAAAAAATGTTATCTAAAATAAGGATAACGTTTTATACAGTCCTTAAGTTGAACAGGAATTAAACAGTCTACAAAATGAAATTATTCTGTCTGATTTTAATTTCTCGATCCTAGATTGAATTGTTCACTATCAAAGCGAAGAACAAGCTTGAGATTTGATTCTTTTACAATCACAAAAAGTTTTTGACCACCTTAACCATTTTATACTTTTCAAGAGATTACATGAAATTGGTTTTTCTGAGGGCTTGGTCAGTTTACTTGGATCATATTTATTTCGCAGCAGATAATTTGTGGAGATGGGAGGTTACAGATCTGCTCAGTATATTGTTTCCTCAGTGTTGCCAGAAAGCTTCATACTTTGACCTGCTTTATTTTTATTATTTATCTATTTTGTGGATCAGGTACTGAAGGTTTCCATATTAGCGAATTTTTCATATAACGAAAAATTCACTAATGGGGAGATCTGTGTTTATATATATATATATATATATATATATCTATATATATATATATATATATATATATATATATATATATATATATATATATATATATATATATATATCGTATTAATAACTCAAAAAATAATAGGCCGATTTTGATTAAATTTGGTATGTGCCTTCTTTTTGCAAGTGGCTTGGATAAGTTCTTTATCCAGGAAAATTGAGCCAGTTTTTCGGGGGAAATGTTGAGTTTTCTTTCGGAACATTTTTGTTTCTCCGAAAATAACAGAGCTGTGACAACCAAATTTGACATATACGTTTCTACTGTCAAACTTACCCTACGTACGGAGATTCAAATCTCTAAGTAGAAAGGAAAAAAGTTATAGGCATTTTAAGAAAAAAAAATTGCACGCCACTGGTGATCAGAGGAAAGCACAATAACAAAATATTTTGTGTGACTAACAAAACCAATTGAATATTACTACAACCGTTAAGTTTTCTTGACGCAAAAAGGTCAAGAAGTAGCAGAAAAAATATTTTGAAAATTTTATCATTTTTCTTTTTAAAACGTCAAAAAAAAGTTATCGAATTTTTGTAAAAAATATAATTTAGTGTAACATTACTGAAGGCAATTTCTGTAAAAAAATGGTGATTTTTTGTAAAAGAAATTTTTGCAAATTTTCATAAAACTTTTCTTCCAATTTTGGTCATAAAGCTGGTTGTGAATCATTATATCTTGGCAGGTGTGTAAATAGGGGTTCGTTGACCAGGAAAATCGGACCAGTTTTTTTCTGGAACTTTTAAAGTTTATTTTCGGAAAATCTTTGTAGTTTTTGAAACCACAAAGCTATTTTAATGAAATATGGTACATTGTAGTACTATATAGGTTATACTGCCAACCAAATGTCCTTTCTTAAAAACAAGACATATTTGCATTAAAAACATTTTAACGAAAATTCGCTACCATAAAGCACTTGCTGCATCCAGACTTTTTATTATAGGCAGAGGCTCTCTTCAAGTTGAGGCTGGTGTATTTTATAGAGGCAAGGTCAATTTTAAATGGAAATCAGCATGGCTTTCATGCAGGAGAGTCAACAGTTACGGCAATGATCGGGATAATTGAAACCATTTTGGCGTCATTCGCGGATATGGAGGAAACAATGCTTTCCAGTATAGACCTGAGTAAGGCGTTCGATTGTGTGGAGCACAAGAGGCTTTTGATGAAGCTGCATCATTACTGTATAAGAGGCATTGTGTGGAAGTTGCTTAGGTCGTACCTTGAGAACACATATAAATTAGTGGACTTAAATGAAGAAAAATCGTCTCTAAGCCTAATGAAACAATGTGTTTCTCAGGGGTCTATATTGGGCCCTCTGTTGTTCTCTATATATATTAACGACCTAATGAACCAATTCCATCACAAGAACCTAATAGCTTTTGCAGATGTCAATACCCTCATAGAAAGACCTGCAAAAAGGGAAGTGTTGAACAAGAAAGCATTGGCCGGCCTTGATGTTACTGAAGCTTGGTTTGAGGCAAAAGGCTTTGGTTGTTAATTCTTGCAAGGCTCAAAAACTAATACTTACCACCAGGAAGTCTCCTGAACATGCTACTGTTTTATTATTGGGTTTTTTAGTTGATGACATACTTTCGTGGATTCCGCACATTGATGCGCTTTGCCTTAGGCTGTCAACTGCCATATTTTTCGTAAGAAGGATTAAAATGGTTGTCGGAGAGAGTGCAGCATTGATAACATATCATTCATAGTGTGGCGACGTATGGCATCATCCTTTGGGGTGCTGTAAGTGGTGCATCAAGAGTCTTCCTGAAGCAGAAAAAAGTGATAAGGGTGTTGGCTGGTGTGTCGCAAACGACAAGTTGCCGGGATTTGTACATTCTTTGCTGTCTGTGTTATCTCCACAGTCACCAAAGTGAATTTGTTCGGTACTCACACCTTCACTGCCACAACACAAGAAATAGAAACAAATTCACCACACCAAGATATCGCTTAACAAGGTTCCAGTTTTCCTGTGTGTTCACTGGCGTTAAATTGTATAACAAGCTGCCGTTGGCTTCCAAGGAACTAGAGAGTAACATCTTTAAAAAAACTATAAAGAACTTTTTATTAAATAAACGCTTTTTATTATGTGGATGAATATTGATCCTGTCACTTTTAGTCATGTTTTGTCAAAGTGTGTTATGGTTGTGTTGTAATGGTTTAATGGCAGTTTTTATTGAATCGTCTTAGTTTGTATGTGTTGTTTATACTTATCTTTTATATATAGACATGCCTTTAAGTTTTGCAATCAATAAATATCTATGTATGTATGTATAAAGTTTGGTTTTTGCACCAACAGCGTTGATGATTGTCTCTGTCTTGAAAGTAACCTTGAAGCTATCGATAACTGGTGTGAGAGCGGCTGGCTGTCTTTAAACAAAGGCATATGTAGTATCATGTCTTTTACTGCTTGTCAACAACCTGTCCTTTTTCCTTATAGTGGAACATGAACTGTTGCCCAACTGTTGTTAAGGACTTAGGCGTTCTTTTTTTTTTGATACTGTGATCGGCATGGCAGAAGCCTTGGTTTTCTGATAAGAAATGGTAGGGACTTTCCTTCGCTGAAATTAAAATTTTATATTAGTAAGTACATATGTAGAGACTCCTTCTCTGGCTTCAAAAGTATTTGTTTTCTTCTGTAACCAGTCTCGCCTTTTACAGCATCGCCAGCCAGGGGAAAATTATCTGAGGATGCCATAAAAAGTGGTTACATAGAAGAAAACAAGCACTTGTAAAGGAGCGCTTCGGTGGTCCAGGGGTAAGAAAGTGTGCCTCTGAATCGAAGGGAACTTTGTTCAATTCCCCTTTCACTTTATTCAGTACATACTGTAAAATTAACATCAACCGATGTTGCGGCATTGTATTTGAGCAAGTTAAATGTCTGCACGTTCCGCCCTTCGGAGGGGGCGTAAAGCCGTCGGTCCCGTGTCCGTCCGATGTTGGGCACGTTAAAGATACCTACCCTCCTTATAGAAAGACAGGGGCTTGGAAAAATTTCCAGGATAGTGAGGTGAAACTGCTTCCTGGCGTTGGTGATTGGCCACAGTCGCGGAAATAGACCGACCTTAAAGAACAGAAAAAAAAAAGAAAAAAGAACCACTTATAAAGCCAGAGAAGAAGTCTTTACATCTGTATTTAGTGTGGAACGGTTTTTCAGTTAAAACAACAACAATGAATACATTTTGTATTAGTATTATTTAGTGATTATTTTGCTTAAATTTAGTATTATACAGGCTGTATTTAAATAAAGGGGCAAAAATGATACTAGAGATTCCTTTGGCGAGAATAAGTTGACAACCTAACATACCTATATCCCAAGTCGCATAATAAAAGAGATAAAGGTGTCAAAATGACAAATAAAAAATGGTGTTTCCTTCATAATTTCTATAATTTTAGTCAGACATGTTTCAAATTTTATAGCGAGACATTTTTTCAGGTGTGAAAAAATAATAGACTAATCATTTATGGCTGCTTTAACGTACAAGGCGCCCTCTATAGGCAATGTTATGCATTAAATATGCATAAACTTTTTTTCACATGCCATATTGGACCTTTTTGAACAAAAAAGGCATACTTATTGAAAACAGTTTAAGTCAACTGTTGGGGAGATATTTTTGATTTTATAAAATAGTATTTCGGATTTATACCCCCAGGGATATTAACATCCAAAACGGATTTTTGTTAAGAAATTTAGAACTCATTGCTTTATAGCGTATCCGTATTTTAAAATGATGTGTCCAAATGTGATGAAAAATTTTCATCAAGCCTTCAATTTCTAGCAAAAAGTAAACTAAAAAACCTATTAAATCAGGCTGCTATGGTGATTTAACACAAAAGCAATCTAGTATACACTTGTTTAGATTGATTAATTTCTGTAACTACTGTTTCTATGGGTATTTACATCCAATAAAAAGTGCTTTTTCTTATGTATGAAGATGTTTGAACTCTACACTAAAGAAATCTGTTTTGCGATAATAACCGGTAAAATAATTGTTGCAAAATATATATTTATTGCCGGTTTAACAGCACTATTTTAAGAAAAGAAGAAAACTAGACGAGCCAAGAGCAACATAAAAAAATAAATACATAATTGAAGAGAACAATTAACTGAAAATTAAAAAGAAAGACATCTAAAAGGATATTTTTGAAGTAGTTTCCATTTTCTTGTAAACAGAGTCTAATTTTACGATTAAAATTACAACATACCCTTGCAAAAAATGTGTGTTGTTCTTTACTTCCTCAACACCTCAAAAAAATCTTTGAAGAAGCATTTCCACACTATCAATACAGTGGGAATACAATATTTTTTAGGTGACCCCTTAAAAAGTAGTCAATTGGTGTGAGGTCCGGTGATCACACAGGCCATTTGACAGGTGCATCATTCCCTCGACCTATCCATCTCCCAGGAAAATTTTAATTTGACCATTGGCTAACAGCTAATGTACTATGGGCAGAAGCTCCGTCGTGCACGTACAACAGATTTTCATGGATCGCTACTGGCACCTCTTCAAGTAATATTTGGAGTTGCTCATTTAAAAATGTCAGATAATCCACTACACCAAGACGCAGAGGAAGAATAAACGGACCAATAAGATAATCTCCTCTAATTCTTGCCCATACATTTCAACAAAAATGAGGAAATCTCCATTTACAAACTTGGTGGGGGTTTTGATCAGACCATGAGTTAATATCGTGGTGGTTTACTAAATCATATCTTTGAAATGATGCTTCATTAACAAACAAAATATTGGATAAAATATTTACATTTTCTCTTGAAATATTCGTATGCGATTGACAAAAATCTATCCTGTTAGGTAAATCCACAGCAGACAATTCTTACACAGGTTGTTGGTGGTAGGGGTATAATAGATTACCATGAGGAATCTTCCAAATTGTGGTATGAGAAACATTGTACTGTGCGGAAAATCTCCGAAGAATTCTGTGAATTATTCATTCTCTAATGACTCTAACTTGGTTAGTGAAACGATCGTCAGGTTTTTTAAAATGTGTTGTGGTGATTTGGGTTCTCTAAGTGTGCTCATCAGTCCTCTTCACAGGTTCCTATCTTCATTTAGTGAAGTACAAGGAGAGTGTCGGCACAGTCGCATATGAATATTTCAAGAAAAAATGTAAATATTTTATCCGATATTTTGTTTGTGATCTAAATTGTCAAGGACAACTTCTTCAAGATCTACATTGCGAATCAGACGTCTTCTTCCAGTGCCTTCACATCAAAGTTGAATTTGCCTGTTTTCTCTTTCCGTCTTCTGTCTATCACGGCAAAGGTTTTTTTATTAGGAACGCAGTCATTAGGATATCTTACATGATAAAGTCTTAAGGCAGCAGCACAATTGTGACTTTCAAGAAATGGCTGCAACATATCAAGATACTTGTCATTAGTGTAATTTGCCACATTATTCAATTCCAAACCCCAAACCCTTTCAATATCGCAGTAAGAAACAAATAAAATCAATTAACACATCGTGACGGTTCTAAACATCACATTCAAATTTTTTAAAGCTTATTGCTGAGACAGAATTAAATATGTGGTGACACCGACTGTAAGTATATTTACAGCAGTGAATTCAGAAACAGACTCTAAGAAAATATTAGATAAAGAACTTGAAATTTTGTTTACTGAATTATTTCCAATTTGCCTGCTGTTATCAACCTTATCTTTATCAGCATATTTCTTATATCCTTACTTGCAAATTTGTTATCTTGAAAGGAAAGAATAGTATAAAAATTGATATATTGGAAAACAGATGATGAATGAAAGAACTTGAAAAACATAGGTTGTAATTACCTACAGCAGTTGCTGGATTTCATCAAGGTTCTTATTAAATATTTCTACCCTAAGGGTCGTACAATATACCACTTTAGTAGGAGTTATTAAATTCATCAGGAGACACCATCTTTAAATAATTGAAACCGATGGATATGTATACATAGGGTTTTTTAAAGACTGGTTTATAGTTTTCAAACAGACTGGTAATGTTTTTATAATAGATTGGATTTTTCTGGATATACTGGATTTGTGCTGATAAACTGGATTTTCCCGTTATGCTGAATTTTCTTATATGCTGGCTTTTACTGTGTGGGTTTTTAATTTGCCTCACAATTCAATTGTTGCTAATTAAACTCCAACAAAGACGGCTGGGTATAATGAATACAACAGCGGAGAGAAGGCAGATAAGTTTTACCACCCCTTTTAATACTTATTAACCACTTTACTGTTCGAAGTAACCACTATTACGACATTTGCTGTTAGATAACATAGTTTTATTTTCTATGTAAACGCTCTGTGATCACAGGTCAGTACAACAGCTTGTTTCAAGAATTATATTTGCATCCCACAGTTTTTTTCTGAAAACTTCTTTATAATTTCTAACCAAACATATTAGACGTTGAAACTCTACACCCAGCAGGTGTGCCAATTATATTATAAAATTCACATAGCAGTGAAAAACAGCCACAGCCACAGCCACAATAGAGTTCAGTAGGCGTGATAATTGATATATGTCTTTTTTCTAAACTGTTTTAAGGGGTTACATCAAGGCTGACCTTCCTTGAATACCCCAAGTGCAGCCTAAGTTGCATAAAGGAGCTTACTCTGTCACAACTTGATAATTTCTTAAACTAAGTTTTAATAATTACTATTTATTATCAAATGACATTTATCTACTAGATTGCTTTGCTATCAAGTCACCATGCACCATGATTTTATTAGTTGTTTTTTTTAGTGCAAAAAAACTAAAAGTTTTTTTTTTCAGGAAATTAAAGGCTTAATGAAAATGTGTTGTCACATTTCGACACATAATTTTAAAATACGGATACGCTACAATGCTACAGTTCTGAATTTACTAACGAAAACTTCAATTTTGGACGTTAATATTCCTGGAGGTATAAATCCTAAATACTAATTTATAAAATGTCCGGGACGCAGCAAGTGCGTTATAGTAGTGAATTTTCATAAGAATTATATATTATACTGATTTAGCCTTATAAAGTTACAAAACATTACTTTACTTAATTAGGAACAGTCAAAAATAGGGTAAGGAAGAGCAAGCAAAAGCCAGATCTCTAACATAAATATTTATACAGTCATTTGAATACAAAACTCAAACAAAACAATTGATAAATAGGAAATATACTATCAACAAAAAATACAACAGAAAGCCAAACATAAAAAAAACTTCCGTGGTTCATGTATTGAGGGTGATTGCATGCAGAAAGGGCAGAAGAACCCCTAGGAGGAAGAGGGTTTCTGCCCCCTCACCCAAAAACACGGGGGGTTTTCCTTCCCCTTGTGCATGCATACAACTACCTTCAAAGCATAAAGCACAAGAAAAATTGCTTGGGAGCAACACCTAAGAAAGTTACTGGACCTGGGTGAATATGGGTGTTGTGCGGGGTAGACAGGGTTTAAAGAAGGTATTGCTGCAAAATGTGAAAAACGCATCTTTTCAAAGTCTGACTAATTAGTTTTTTAGCATTTTCCGCTCATATTTCCTCCAGCCCAGCACCCCTATTCATTTTGGTCCCTTAACTTTCTTGGGGGTTGTTTGCAGCAAATTTGCCTTGTAAATTGTGCATCCAAGGAGGGTTCTAAGCATGTTTCTAAAAAAAAAAATATTCTAAAACCACCCGTGCCGTAAACTGTTTATTTACAGAAATTACATTCCACTTCGTCGCCTATAATGTCTTTTTCAGATAATATCGAATACACCACTAGAGTAAATAAATTCACTTGCTGTTTCATTTGTTTTTAATTTTTATATTACATATATATGCACAAGCTAAGTAAATATAATAAACGGGGGCCCCTTAATTAACATTGGGGCTACACAAACTTAAAAGTAGAGAAGACATTTAGATCATGTCTAACTGTGCCCACAAAAAGTAGTAAAATACATTTATAAAGTCTAATAAAAAAAACACCAGTTTTAGGATATTATTTTAAATAAACCAATAGGTATTCGTTTCGTGGCGATTTCGCAATTCGCAAGTGTCAGTCTAGCTTTTGTCCAAGACTACATTGAAATCCGGTCAATGCCGCAAGTAAGCAGCTTGTAAATTAAGCTCGATAGGCTTGGACGGTTAACAAACATAGGTATGTCTAATGTTAAGCGGGATACTGTACCTGGTTGAAACATACAATATGAGAAATACAGAAATACACTTTAAAGTTCTATTTATTAAAAAAAAATTACTGACCAACTAACCTGCGAAATCATTGATAATAAAAATGATGGATCTAGTAACTTATCTAACAGTACCGGTCTCATTTTGTAAACAGGTTTTGGTACTTGCAAAGAACATTGACTCCTGTGGTACTAAATTTTACACAACGAACCCAATATTGTCTTCCACACGGAGACAAACTTCAAAAATGCCCATACTGTTACTATAACTAGATAATGCATTAGTTATTTCCCTCGGTTATACAATAATAATAATATCCATGGGGTCATGTTTTTGTGGTTCAATTAAGAAACATTAAAAACCGAGTTTTAACACTGCTCTTACAATATGATTTAGATATACTGATTTTCTATTTTACGCAAAATTGTATTGTTTTCAGTCTTAACTCACAATTTTCATTTATAACCATCGTCCAGTTGTAAAATATCAACAACATTACATAACAAGCGCAAGCCACGAAGCATAGAAATAATGTGCTTGTTAAGCTTGCTGCTGTTAAGGATCAGCGGTGTCGTCTAACGCCAACCAGCTATCAGGCCGCTTGCAGTCTCATGCTAAAATCTAGCGCTTTTGAAAGCCAAGATTGTCCCAGTATTAGGAAAGAAATGGGCCAGGCTGACAATTTACAAAATTGTTAGTTGATTGTACACAGTCTCCATCTATAACATTTTGTGTTAACTAGAGCAGTCGTGACGACATACTATCTGGTTCCGCAGCGAAATGGCGTCCCTGTCGTACATTTCACACGAGCGTCTCGCCACAGTAATGACCAGCTGCATTGTTCATGCGCACTTCGCAGAATATTTTAAGTAACGAAATAAAAGACCTCCCTGACGCGCTGTTTACACACAATCCTCCCAATTGACCTTCCTGATCTGCCCTAACATCAGTTTGCCCAATTAAAAGCTAAAATGAGAAGGAAAATCAACCCTGCCATTCATGTGAGCATAATGTACTTTTCTTTCCCCTTTTTTCTTCTTTTAGCTTTTGATTAGGCAAACTGATGTCAAGGCAGGTCAGTTGGGAGGATTGTGTGTAAACAGCACACCAGGAAGGTATTTTATTTCGTTACTTAAAATATTCTGCGAAGTGCGCATGATCAATGCAGCCGGGTTATTACTGTGGTGAGACACTCGTCACTTCACAATGTTCTACATTCTGACAGCTTGCAACCATACTTGTAACTTTCATTGTTTAGATTTTTATCCACCATGTATTTAAATATCATAGCAGTACAGGTAACGTCATCTGTCTTTGTCCAACATTGTAGATATTCCATTACAGAATCTGAAGTGATGTCGAGGATTGTTTTAATGTTAAGTTTGAATACCTTTATTTATTTTTTTTTGATCAAAAGACATGAACATTGGTACACAAGCACGTCTGCCTATGTTCTTTTAAGTTGTAGATTTTCGTTTTAATCACTTAAAGAATTTGAAAGATATTGCGTTTTACAAAATATTTTTTATTTATTTTTTTGTTAAGAAAAATTGGGCATTAAGATCTGATGAACAAACTCATCCAAGCCATTAACAAAATAAGGGTAATTCACAAGTTTGGTCCAAATCAGTGAAGTAGTTTTTGAGTTTTCGGTTGGATATATATATATATATATATATATATATATATATATATATATATATATATATATATATATATATATATATATATATATATATATATATATATATATATATATATATATATATATATATATATATATATATATATATATATATATATATATATATATATATATATATATATATATATATATATAAGTTTTTAACTGTCCATGGAAATGGGTTCCAGGGCTCCTAATTCGCGTTGATTTGAATGAATTTTCCGAAAGTCTCACCATTGATACCTTTCTATTAGTGAATTTTCTTAATGAAAATTCACTAAAATCAAAAATATATCCCCAACAGTTGACTTAAACCATTTTCAATGAATGTACCTTTTTTGTTTAAAAAAATCCAGTATTTTAAATTTTGTTACTAAAAGATGTATGCGAGGGCTGAGAAAAAAGATAATGCATATTGAATGCATAACATTGCCTCCAGAGGGCGTCCCGTATGCGACAGCCATAAATGATTACTATATTATTTTTCTAAACCTGGAAAAATTTGAATTATGTCTTGACTAAAACTTTGTTAATTAATCATGAAAAATTTTCACACCCTGTATCTCTTTTATTATGCGACTTGGGATATAGGTATGTTAAATGAAATCAACTTATTTTCACCAAAGGAATCTCTGGTCTTATTTGTGCCCCTTCATTTAAATGCACCTTTTATAAGTCTTAACCGTTTAATCTCTTTATGTATTTTTTTTTTCAGTAAAAGGAGCACTAAATGGGATGCCACAGGAAACAAACCATTTGTCTGTCCAGTGTCTGGGTGTTTAAAAAAATATAAAAATGTCAATGGGATGAAATATCACATCAAAAATGGACATAGTCCTTGCGAAGGGTAAAAGCAAATGATACTTCACTTAATCTAAAAAAAAAAAAGAATAGTTATAGGAGCTTTATTGCAAATCTATATTGCCCAAGTAATTAATGAGTAATTTATATGTTATACAGGTGTCCACAAATTATTGGTACACATGGAATCCACATGAAAATATTCGGATTAAACCATACTTACCTATATCGAAAATTTGGTTATTAAGTACTAAGATACAGGCGGGTCTCAAAGTTTAATTTGAAAATCTTATTTTTTGCCAAAACATCAGAATAAATCAAGACAGGCCACAGGTGTGCCTTGGGTTAAAAAATATATGTAAATATATGTTTTCTGTTTTCTTCATTAGAATCTTTTAGGGGGGCCCAAGGTACATGGGGGGGGGGGGTGCTGGCCCCTCCTTAGCTACGCCAATGCCTGTGTGTTCGTGATCAATAATCCTTAATTACCAAGATCCAGTGTTGTCTTGGACCATAATATTAGAACCACTAGGTTTAAAGAAGCAAAAATTGGTGTGTATATTTTACTTAATCAGCTATATTGATTCTCAATTTAGTAGAATTAAAATACAGGCCAGGTCAGAAAAATGTCCCCAATTCCTAAATCTCAAAAAGAACACCTGTAGTGAAAATTTAAAAAATATGTTTTAGATTTGGAAAGAGCGTAAAAAAATAAGGCAAATAAAGTACATTTTCAAATAGCGCATCTCAGTTTTCTGTTGACTTTTTTTGATATATTTTTTTATATTTGTATTTATTTATTTATTTGTGTATTACTTTAATTTTACATCGTGCCATACAAAAAAGCTTAAGCTTGTAATAAGTATACTTGGAGAACCCAAATCACCACATCACATCTTTTGCAAGACCTGACGATCATTTCAGTAACAAAGTTTGCGTCATCAGGGGATGAAATTCTAGTGTACTTATCAGTGTTCATCAAAGGTTCCAATCTTCACTTAGTACTTAAGCTTGTGCTTTTACCAAAACACAATTTTGATAAATTCTGATCTCCAAACTTCCAGCTATCAAATTATATCATGATAAAAGGAATCCTAGAAAACTAAGAACCGAGTATTTCACAGTCTATAATTTACTACAAGTTAACAAAAACATTCATATTCAATAAAAAACTATTTATACAACTTAAGTCCTAAAAAGTATTTAACCATTGAATTAAAACCAACAGATTTACACATTAACTCATAAATTTGAAACTTTTATAAGAAGGCTTTGAATACAACAATTAAAACTTCAAACAATCAAGTGCATTGTCAAGTTTCTGACTGTCGATAATTCCTAAAAGGTTAGGCTAAACTTCGTTTAAAATTTTTTCACATAAATAATAATAATCTTCAAAGCACAATGCCTCAAAATTTCTCGAATAGAAAATATGGAGATATGCTCTATGTTTATGGGTTTTGTGATAGAAACGGTCAAGCAGTTGCCAGAGAATAAGCTAGAAGATTTCCAGGACGCCGTATACCTAATCACCAAACTTTTTCTAGAGTGTTTACTTATTCCAAAGAACATGCACAATTTCCAACTGTAAAACTGAACGCACGTCAAGAAAGACGATACTTAGAACATGAATTTTTTTAAATTAAGTACAGTTGAAAATAATCTTAAAATTCGCACCTGAAGAATACCAAGTGCATTAAATATTTCACAATCTACTCTTTGGGAAGATTAAAAAAACATTGACTTTACCATTTTCATATGCAAGTAGTTCATCGGCTGCAGCCAGAAGATTATGTCATTCGTTTAAATTTTAGTCAGTGGATTATTAGAAACCGAAGAAATGTAAGTAAGATATTATTTACTGATGACACACAATTTACAAAGGATGGTGTGTTTAACACCAGGAACTTAACACTTTTGGTCAGAAAATAACCGCCGTTCTGTGACAGTCAAGGTCGCAGCATAAATTTTGTATAAATATTTGATATGGCGTTTTTAATGGCTATTTAATTGCACCACACATTCTTTCCAACAGACTAACAGGTGATATTTGTGATTTCGGTGTTATTAGAGAACGACAATATTGAGGGAATGTTTTTTCAACACGGAGCTCTTCCAACATTTTAGATTAATTGAAAATTTCCCACACGGGTGCATACGGTACGGTGGACCTATTCATGGCCACCGAAAAGTTCATATTTTAATTTGGTAGATTATTACTTGTGCAGAGACTTGGTTTATGCTGAAGATAATAACACAGAGTAGTCGCTTGAAAGAAAAAAAAAAGTGTGTGTAGGAATAAGAAATGATCCTGGTAAAATTCGGAGATCAGTCAACAGTTTGCTTAACAAGGCTGGAATGTGTATTAACAAAAACGGTGGTCATTTTGAACAATATTTGTAAATTTAAATGAAATAACCTAAAATACTTTTCTTGATTTCTAAAAATACTTTGTCTTAATTTGTCAGATTCGTTTTTTAGTATGTTAATTGGATGCCAAATTCAAAGATTGTACCCACTTCGTTCGAAAGTTATTGCGCCTACTAACAGACAGGCATACAGGCCGACAGATAAAAAAAATTCGTTCCAGAATCAAGCTTACAGTATTTTAAGTCTTTGTACGCCATTTTAGCAACAAAAAAATTTTGGAAATTTCTTTCACCAATATTCCACCCCATACATTCAACCCGTAATTTAATTTCAGCACAATACCAGATGTTTGATGAAATTGAAAGTTTTCTAATAAACAAACCCTAAAACTTTATATTACTCAAGTTTTAACCAAAACATGTGAATTTTCACCAAATCACCTCCCATTCGCCCCTACCCCTGGAGCGATTTTACCTCCAAACAATCTGAACCTAGCTGGGTGCTAACTGTATACCAAATTTGAAGACGATATCTCAATTCGTTCTAAAGTTATCGTGGCTGCAATAGACAGACAGACAGACAGACCGATAGACCAAAAAAAAAAATGTTCTGCTTAAGCGAAACATAATTTTTGAAATTTTTGTTGCCGTACATCCACACATTGTGACGATGTGGAAGTAATAATGAAGTGATTATACGATCATGCTGTGAAAACTTTTGTTTTGTAAAGCTGCAATCCCCAAAAGATGATCTTTCTGTGTTGGAGTTGCTCGAGATTGTCTGGATCCATCACTACGGTTGTTAATAAAATAACAAAAAAAAAAAGTGTTCATAGAAATGTTGTGAATGACTCTACTGTTCTGTCCGAATCAAGGCAAGCTTACATTTGAAATTATGGCGGTGATAAAACCAAAATACACTCGAAGAAACAGCTTTTTAAAAGAGAATGGCTACTCTAGTAATAGTTACACATAATAAGGTTAAGAATACAAAATACTTACAATTATTGATGTAGATCTTTGTGTTACCTAAAGGTTATGTGTAAGGAAGGTAGAGGCGGAGATAGAATGGATTTTAGTTAACACATATGTAAGTAAAACTCAGAGGAGTAATTGCGGATTGCGGTGAAACTTAGGTGTGTAATAGCGTGCGTCTGACTACAGGGCGGGAGAAAGAATAGAATGAATCTTGGAATCAGCGGTGCTTCTTGACCAACAAGCTACTGGTTGTGCAGGACTCGTGCATTGTACAGTGGGGATGAATGCTCGCACGTGATTGGCTGGCATATAACATTACCAGGGAGGTAAAATGAAAAGGTCCCTGTTCTTATATGAACAGGTGCAAGAATAGAAAATTGGTTTATACATATTGCTGAACAACGGTTATGGATTTTTTCTTCAGATCACCTGGACCAATACGGTAATACTGTTGACACAATGCGTCTTATGCAGTCGAAAATTTGTCTGGTTGAAAAACCGACTTCCCGCATACCAACAATGCGAATTGTTGAATTCACTTAAATGATTATAATTGTTCCGTAAACGTCGCCTAGGCGTAATGACCTAATAAATTGACCAGAAATTGCTACGAAATTGCATCAAACTGAAGGAAACTCAGATTTTAAGAGATAATTTTTTGATAAACAAAATGCTAAATGTGCACACCTGTTACATTTTTTTTGGTCCGTATTGTTATCATTACTTATCAGATAAAACAGAGTAGTATAGAAAATGTCTTATTTACAGTAGTCGACACATCCGACCAAGAGTCAAGAAGATGAAGCCAGCGACTCACAAGAGCAGAGATTTTTATGGACTACCAAACTCACTTTCAGAAACCGATATGTCACTTAACAACCCATACCAAATTGAACCATTTAATACAGATGCTGCCAATATTTTTATTGAAAACATCCATTCTAGTTACAGAACAGACCCACAGTTCAACATGAATAGTCAGTTATGCACTGATGACATTCAAAACAACTTTCCCTGTAAGTAATCTAGAGGCGTGCCTCAGTTTTTATTTAATTTTACAAACCAATTTTAGCGAATTTTCATTAAGAAAATTCACTAATAGAGAGGTGTCGATGGTGAGACTTTCGGAAAATTTCTTCAAATATGCATGAATGAGGGCCTCTGGAACCCATTTCCATGGTGACTTAAAAAGTTTATATATATATATATATATATATATATATATATATATATATATATATATATATATATATATATATATATATATATATATATATATATATATATATATATATATATATATATATATATATATATATATATATATGTTGTTGCAAGATATTACGAAATAATAAAGAGGAATTGTTTACAATAAAGTTAGATTTTAAATTATACCAGACAAATAAGAGATGCACTCACCTGTGTAATGGACTGTATCTTCACGTGGGTTTTAGGGTCTTCTTTGGAGGTCGGGCGACTATCTTCACCCCAAATGAGGCAAAAAATTATGTAACAAGAAAATTAGACCAGAAAATCTGGAGCACATCCCTAGTCTGGAGTACTAGCAGTTTTCAGGACGACTGATTCTAACGCAGTGACGCTGGTTTACGTCGCGAGAGAGAGAGAGAGAGGCTGTCACAAAATCTGCCCCCTCTCCTCCTCTCAGTGGTGCCAACCACGGCGAGCAGCAATCCCTAAATGTCTGGCGGCAATTTCAAATTCAAAAATATATACAAACTTGCATCAACATTCCGCCCACCAAATAAGGACTACTTATTTCCGATTAAAAAATGCAAAGATTAAATTAAATTGGTAGATACACACTATAACTAACTATACAAATGGGAGATGCGTACTGGCCGTTTACTGCGAAGGTAAAGGGCACAGCTTGGTCATAGGACGATCTAAAATACTTGTGCTTGTTCGTACTTGAGCGACACGGGCAACGCCATCACGACCCGGATAGAGTTTCAATATGCGCCCTAACTTCCACACAAGCGGAGACACTGTCTCATCTTTGATGACAACGAGAGTACCAATCGAAGGAGCTTCTTGGGGGGTAGACCACTTATTGCGCTGATGCAAGGTGTGCAAATATTCACTTTTCCAGCGTTTCCAAAAATCTTGATGCATTCTGGAAACAAGTTGCCAACGAGAAAGTCTGGTAAGTTTGACATCAGTCACGTCTGGGTCAGGTGGGGCACAAAGAGGCTCCATGGTCAAGAAGTGCGCAGGGGAAAGCGATGTCATGTCATTGGGGTCTGTACTAAGACTACAGAGCGGTCGGGAATTAAGAACTGCTTCAATCTGTGCCAGAACAGTGGTCAGTTCCTCGAATGTCAGAACCTGTGTGCCAACAACACGACGCAAGTGAGTTTTAATGGAACGAACCCCTGCTTCCCACAGTCCTCCAAAGTGCGGCGCTGATGGGGGATTCCAATGCCACTCAATTGACAAGGAATCAGTCACCTGATGTGCGTATGAAACCAACAATCGGTTGGCCCCGACAAAATTAGTGCCGCAGTCACTGTAGACATTGTCACAACGACCTCTTCGAGCCACAAAGCGCCGAAAAGCAGCAAGAAAAGCCTCCGAGGTGAGGTCTGATACCGATTCAATATGCACAGCCTTTGTGGTCATGCAAACAAAAATACACACATATGCCTTCGCACTTCTGACACCACGATATCTTCCCTGGGTAACGAGAAATGGACCGGCAAAATCAATTCCAGTGTGAGAGAATGGTTTCAGCTGAGAAACTCTTACTGGAGGAAGATCCCCCATTACAGGTGTCAAAGTTACCGGGCGAACACGGAAACAACGATAACATTGCCCAAGCACACTATTAATTGCCCGGCGGGCCGAAAGAATCCAAAAATTTTGTGACAACAAATACTGCAAGGTACGAGGTCCAGGATGTAAGTGTTTCTGATGGACACTACGAATCACCAAGTCAGTGAGCAAGTGTGAACGTGGCAGAAGCATGGGATGCTTTGCATCAAACGACAAGTCTGAGCATCTAAGTCTACCACCCACCCTGAGAACACCATCCCTATCCACAAATGGGGCCAGCCTACGGATAGACTTTACACAAGGTCGACCATGCTCAATGTCACGCATTTCCCTCTCAAACGCCAACCTTTGTACTGCTTTAACAAGAAAAGTCAGTGCAGTGTAAAGCTCCGCCTCACTCAATGCGCCCGAAATTCTGTCCTTCCGGGGTAATTTCAGATTTTTGACAAACCTCATACTGTAAGCAATGATACCTTGAATTTTCCTCAGCGAAGAATACCCTTCTAACAAATTCAGCGGCCAATCACACGAAACAACCTTTGTCATGCACACAACTTGCCTTTGCTCCGACATCATGACATCAGACTCTTCACCTAAAGATTCTGCGCTAATCCATGTATCGGATGGTTCGGACAAGAAAGCCGGACCCGTCCACCATAGCGGGTGATTGAGAAGCTCATTAGGAGTAAGTCCGCGCGATGCACAATCTGCAGGGTTGATTAACCCCGAAACATGTGACCAGCAACCCGGGGGTACCTTTTCTTGTATGAGCGCCACTCTATTGGCCACAAACGTTTTCCATCGATGGGGAGATGACTTAATCCACTGAATGGCAACTGTGGAATCAGACCAGCAAAATATATTATCAATAGAAATAGTCTTTCGGTATGTAACCTGAACGAACTCCATCAACTCTGCTAACAAGGCTGCTGCACAAAGCTCCAATCGGGGTACTGATACTTTTTTTAGTGGGGAGACACGAGACTTAGCACACAAGAGAGATATCTTTATGGCTCCGCTGGCGGATACAACACGAAGATAAATTACGGCCCCATAACCAAGCTCAGACGCATCCGAGAATCCATGCAATGTAGAAGAAGTAGTACCTTCAGCAGACACATACCGCGGAATTGACAACGATGACAAACAAGAAAGTTGCGATTTGTATGTGTCCCACCTGGATTCGACTTCTAGTGGTGGTTTTTCATCCCACGAAATGCCTAGCTGCCACAGGGACTGCATCAGCTGCTTCGCAGAGAGGGTGAGGGGAGACAAGAAACCCAAAGGATCAAAGATTCTAGCAAGCTCTGACAGTATGTTACGCTTGGTGCATTTGCGTTCAATTGGATGTACCTTGTACGAGAAGCAGTCAGTCATTGGACACCACTGTAGTCCTAAAATCTTGACAGATACTAAGTCATCAGAGTCGAAACACAGAGATTGCTGATGACTACTGGGGAGAGACGCAAGAAATTCGGGATCATTGCTTGCCCATTTTCGCAACTCAAATCCAGCCTCTCCGAGCATTTCTATCAATTGAGATTTCACTTCAATTGCAGAATTGGAATCTGGCACACTAGTTACTATGTCATCCACGTACGTGTCAGACCTTATGACGTCTGCTGCAAGAGGATATTTACCACCTAAATCTGTTGCCACCTGTAAGAGGGTCCTAATGGCAAGATAGGGGCTAGAAGCAACACCAAAGGACACTGTATTGAGTCTGAACTCTTGCACTGGCTCAGAATTGGAAAACCGCCAAAGAATGCGCTGGAAGTCCTTATGCTCCTCTGCCACCAATACTTGCAGAAACATTTGCTTAATGTCTGCAGTAAAGGCGACTCGATGAGCCCGAAAATTCAACAGGACTGTCACAATATCCTGCTGCAACTTGGGTCCAACCAATAGGGTGTTGTTGAGCGAGACGCCATTTGAGGTCTTAGCACTGGCGTCGAACACCACCCGTAACTTTGTAGTGGTACTTTCGGGTTTCAAGATACAATGATGAGGGATGTAGTAGACGGCACTAGGATGTGATACCTTACACGACACAGGAGACATGTGCCCATCGCTCAGATACTCACGCATGAAAGCCACATACTTTCTACGGATATCTGACTCTTTGGACAATCGTCTCTCTAGAGCATGAAGCCGTCTCAATGCCATGGAATGTGACTCACCCAGATCTGGCATCCCATCACGAAATGGCAGGCCCACGACATATCTACCATTAGAGTCACGTGAATGAGTGTCCTGGAAGATCTTCTCACACGGGGCATCTTCCGGACTCGCTAATGTGCACTGAGGCACTTGCTCCAATTCCCAAAATTGTCTGAGAGAAACATCGACCGACGTACAAAAGGAATCAACCACTAAATTCGATTGGGCTGGTACACTACCCAAGATTACCCAACCAAACACTGTATTGATAGCAGTAGGTTCCTGATCCTTACCCTTTCTAAGTCCCGGTAACAATGCCATTGCATATATATCAGCACCCAATAAAATATCAATGTCCCCTGGCTGACCAAAAGTATCATCCGCTAAAGCAAGGTCTTTGATATGATTCCAGACATATGATTGTACGTCCGTTGAAGGTGCCTTGTCGCAGATTCTGGGAACCACAATAGCATCGATATCGAAACTAGGATTAGGTTTGTCCCGAGGTCTCAACCTAAATGAAGTAACCCCCAAATCAGTAACGGTGGCCATCTGATTTATCCCCTGAATTGGAACAGAAGCATGTGACTTCGACAGAGAAAGTTTGCTTACAAGGCGCTGCGTAATGAAATTTGCCTGACTTGCACAATCGAGCAGCACACGACATCTATGATACACCCCATAAGCATCACACACATCCACTTTACATGTGGCAAATAATACAACAGGGAAGCTGGGAAGCGTGCTTGTCAATACGACTTGACCGGTTACTTGGTCGGGTCTGTTATCACCTTGCTCACATGTTTGTGTATCAGTCTGACCAGAGCTTGATGTAAAATGCAAATATGTGTGATGTTTCCTAGTACAAACACGACAATTAAATTTCGAGGTACACCCTGCGAGTTTGTGAGACCCAGCCAGACAATTATAGCACAGACTTTTCCTCTTCACTAAGGTATGACGATCCTTAGGAGACATTTCTAAGAACTTGTCACATTTCGTCAATGAGTGTTCCCCCTGGCAACACACACAAGAAATTGATGAATCTGACTTACTAACACTAGTCACCAAAGAAGTGGTTGGTTTCGGCTGCACGAACTGTTTCCCTTTCAACATTTGAGGACCCTTCTTCACTGAGACCGGTGCTACGGTTAGCGCAGATGTTTCAAGAGCCTTGCACTGTTTTTCTAAAAAATCACTAAGGTGCGAGTACGTGGGGACCTCACAGTCACCAAACTGTATTTCAAATTGCTTTCGGATAGAGGAATCTAACTTTTGCAAAAGGAAATTGAATTTCGTAAAGTCCCACAAATCATACTGCTGCTCTTGATATAAATCTAACGCACATACGTTTTCAGTAAATGTTGTCAACAAATTCCTTAAATCTCGAGATGAATCGCCTGACACCTTCGGAGCATTAAGAAGAGCTAACCAGTAATTCGTAAGCAACACACGTTTATTTTCATACCTTGAAACTAGCGAATTATATGCCACTTGGTAATTATCCGAAATGAGGGGTAGGTTTTGAACTATTGAAGCTGGTTCTTTTGTCAAGGAAGCAAGAAGATACTGGAAACGCTCAATATCTGACAAAGTGTCATTTTCATGAATCAGAGTCCTAAACAAATCGAAAAAACGTGGCCACTGACCAATCGCCCCGTCAAATTTCGGAATATCGAGCTTAGGCAATCGAACATTACGTCTGCCACCCGTTCCACTATCAGAGTGAGCCTCATTATCGAGCGACTTAGCTACATCGGCAGCATCAGCAGTAACCTTACCACAAATTTCAAAATAGATTGACTTGATGCTGTACTGTATGTTGTCGAAGTCTGTCTGAATCTCCGATTGTAAAGCCAAATTATCCTTATCCTTCATTAAAGACACGATGTCCAGATGTAAAGAATCAAACAAATTTACAGAATCGTTAAGACCTTGGTATCTGATTCTAAATTCATTCCTTTTTGTGGGTTCAGCCTTGGCGTCTAATGCAAACCTTGATAGGTGTTGCACTCGATTCATAACAGAGTTACGTTTATTTATCAACTTTTCCACCTCCATTTCAAAAATGACAAAAAACGAAAAGGCAAACTAGAAAAGACTGATATAACCTGAACCCAATCGGATGATAACCACGTGTTTCACGTCGAAAAAACACGTTTCAAACAAGTAACAGAGCTCGAAAATCGCCGATTGCGAGACACTGAAAAACAAAACAATTTTGACGCTAAAAGGCCGTAAAACAATTACACTAACACGGATTTGCCGACCCGAACACGTGTTCTAACCAAACCCTGGAGGCTATAAATTACGATTTTTAACAACAAAACCGCCAAACACGTGTGCATAAATTCACGATATGAACACCCACAAGTGTCAATTCTAATCAAACAAGCATCGGCTTCGATGGACCAAAATGTTGTTGCAAGATATTACGAAATAATAAAGAGGAATTGTTTACAATAAAGTTAGATTTTAAATTATACCAGACAAATAAGAGATGCACTCACCTGTGTAATGGACTGTATCTTCACGTGGGTTTTAGGGTCTTCTTTGGAGGTCGGGCGACTATCTTCACCCCAAATGAGGCAAAAAATTATGTAACAAGAAAATTAGACCAGAAAATCTGGAGCACATCCCTAGTCTGGAGTACTAGCAGTTTTCAGGACGACTGATTCTAACGCAGTGACGCTGGTTTACGTCGCGAGAGAGAGAGAGAGAGAGGCTGTCACAAAATCTGCCCCCTCTCCTCCTCTCAGTGGTGCCAACCACGGCGAGCAGCAATCCCTAAATGTCTGGCGGCAATTTCAAATTCAAAAATATATACAAACTTGCATCAACAATATATATATATATATATATATATATATATATATATATATATATATATATATATATATATATATATATATATATATATATATATATAACCGATAACTCAAAAAATACTTCACTGATTTGGATCAAATTTGATTACCCTTATTTTGTAAATAGCTTGGATGAGTTCGTTCATCAAATCTTAACGGCCAATTCTTCTTAATCAAAAATTAAAAAATATTTCTTAAAACGCAATATCTCACAAATTGTTTAAGTGATTGAAACGAAAATTTACAACTTAATAGAACATAGACAGACGTGGTTGTGTCCCAATTTTCAAGTCTTTTAATGAAAGTAAAATAGAGATGCGAAATTAATTATAAAATAATCCTCGACATCACTGCAGATTCTGTAACGCAATATCTACAATGTTGGACAAAGACAGATGATGTTATCTGTACTGCTATGCTATTTAAATAAATCGTAGATAAAAATCTAAACAATTTAAGTTATTGCAAGATGTCAGAACGGAGAACATTGTGAGAGATATGACAGGGACGCCATCTCGATGCGGGACTAGGTAGTATGTTGTCACGACAGCTCTAGTTTACACAAAATTTTATAGATAGAGACTGTGTACAATGTACAACCCACTAACAATTTTGTAAATTGTCAGCCTTGGATCATTTCTTTCCTAATACCGGGACAATGTTTGCGTCCAAAAGCGCTAAATTTTAGCATGCGAATGTATACTAATAAATAAAAAATGTAATGAAAGTGATTCAATTTGTTTAAAAGCAACCTAGAACTACGCTTTAGTATGTATACATATGAAGCTTCCCCTTCTTCACGTTTACGGTATTTAAAATTAAAAGCCATCTCTCTTTCCTAGTTTAATCTGACCACAGGTAGCTATTTGTCATAGAGAAGCATATAGGCTCTGCACAGCGCATAACTTCGTAATCGACGCCACTGATGCTAACTACTAATACCTTATTAGCATCTTATAATATAAAACAACTAGGTACCTATTTTCTAAGGTTAATACAAATAGTAGGTACATAATAACCCAACTTTTAATTTTAACTTAATCTGAACAAATGCCCTCGGCCGTCAACTGTAGTAGTATATTATGATTGTAACATCCAATGAAACAAATATGAAACTCATAGGTGAACTGCATGTAGATTGTAGATATTGTATGTATTACCTAGTGAACTCTATCCAGAATTCACTGGCAGGTATTACCAAAGCGAAACAAAATTATTTTGAGAAGAAATATACCTACCTCAAACTAATACAGTAAGTGATTATATCTAAGTAGGTACCTACTTATCGTTTATTTTTAGCTTTAACTTTTCATGCAGTGTATGGAAAATTTGAAATAAATGAAACTACATAATATAAAGTACAGGGTGGCCAATTAAGCGAAGTAGGCGGCTGTATCTCGGAAACCGTTTACCATAGAGCTCTGCGAAAAAATATATTGAGTAAATGTGGCCAAGGAAAATCGTTGGAAATTATTTTCAAGTTCGTCAAATGCCCGTTAGGGGGCATTCATTAATTCATATCTCCTGTTAAACAAAAGATAGAGACTTGGGATTTTCACCACTTGCTTTGGCCTTTCGTCCTCTTTCTATATATGTAGTAATATTTATATCATTGTATTTAGGTTTCTGGAGAAAAATCATAAAATGTGTTAAATTAAAAAAATTCTGGACGCAGCAAGTGCGTTATGGTAGTGAATTTTCATAAAAATCTTTTTAATAACAAATATGTGTGTTTTTTTAAGAAAGCAGGCATCAAAGTTGGTTACCAGTATAACCTATATAGTAAAAACAATGTGCCATGTTCCATTAAAATAACTTTATTGTGTGAAAATGTACAAAAATTTCCAAAAGTAAACTTAAAATGTTCCCGAAAAAACACGTTTCTTGGTCAACCTTATAGGTTAATAGCAAATTGAGCTGTTCAAATATGAAACATTTGATCAAAATTCGCTACCATAACGCACTTGCTGCGTCCAGAATTTATTTTCTTACAAACATGCATTATATTTCGATGGAAAATGCAAAAATGCAATAACATAAGGCGTGTTTGATTAAAAAAAGGAAATTTGTATCACCAACGACTTATGGGCCAGCCTGTGATTGCAGAAATATTATTTTAAGATGTAGCTCAAGACACCCTATAATTAATATATACAAATTTTCTTCATATCTTATATAATAACTGATATATTGAGCTTTATTAATTTTTTACGAAAATTCGACAAAAATTATATACCATTAAATGATAAACTATATAGCTAAGGCTACTGCCAAGCAACAGAGAAAGGGTCTATTTGAAATGAATTTTCTGCAAATATTTTAGTAAAATGAAGGACAATGACGGTTGAAACTAAGACTTTAGGGTTTGTAAAACATCCCTCTTGAGACATTTCTATAGCCCGTATTAGATTTAAGTTATTTGCCTAAATGTTGCCAATTTTGACATTTTAAATCGCCACTTTGACGTTTTGAGGAAAACCCCAATTTATTTATTTTTAAATGCCTATAACTTTTTTGTCTTTTGACCTACATAGCTAAATTTTGGTAGGTCACTTACCTATAAGGATGTAAACCTGCGTACTAAATTTGCTTGCCCTTACTTTGTTAATTCCGGAGATATAAATTTTTTTCGAAAGAAAACACAAAATTTTCCGGGAAAACCTGGGCAGATTTTCCTGACTAACGAACTCATCCAAGCCATTTGCAAAAGGAATTTTTTCACCAAATTTGATCAAAATCGGCCCATTATTTTTTGAGTTATCGGTGTGATACATACATACATACATCCATATATATATATATATATATATATATATATATATATATATATATATATATATATATATATATATATATATATATATATATATATATATATAAACATATAAAAATTGAAACTGACCCCGGATATGTTTTCTGCGGGGTCTAGTTAGCGCTCATTTGAAGAAATTTTTTCAAAATTCAAAAGTCGGGATCTCCTCATTAGTGAATTTTTTTTAAGAAAATTCACTAAAAAGCGCCATCTAGTGATTACAGTAACAATAACAAAGACATGGCTTTCAATGCAGTTGATAGAGTAAGAAATACTATTTTAAATGACACGAAGCTCAATATTTTCTAATGAGGCGATCCCGAGTTATTGCATTTTTTCCTAATCAATGTTTGCCTTACCCCCCACCACATGATCTGAAGAGTTAGAGAAAAATAGTCAAAACAGAAATTGTTCATAATA
The DNA here is from genome assembly GCA_964006375.1 of Tillus elongatus. Taxonomy (NCBI): domain Eukaryota; kingdom Metazoa; phylum Arthropoda; class Insecta; order Coleoptera; family Cleridae; genus Tillus; species Tillus elongatus. The sequence goes on from OZ023262.1 coordinate 239,737,228, forward strand.
CACACGACATTCATCTGCAGGTATTTTTAACACAGTCTATCTAAACATATTACTGAGATATCCGTTTTAATCATTTCCTCTTGGTGTTACGCCCCCTAGCGAGCATATGACGAACTTGAAAATAATTTCCAACGATTTTTCTTGGCCACATTTACGAAAGATATTTTCTTCCCAAAGCTCTATGGTGAACGGTTTCCGAGATACAGCCGCTTACCTCGCTTAATTGGCCACCCGGTACATACATACCTACTTTAAATTATATAAACAGATGTTTAGGTTAAATTATTAAAATTTTGATTTCAAAAAGTAAATAAGTGTTGAAATGAGCTTAAGTGCGTTATGGTAGCGACTTTTCATAAAAATATTTCAAATGGTGATAACTCAATTTCTCATTAAACTAGAATCCTCAGTTTTGATACATAGTAAAACCTATATAAAAGCAGCGTGGGTACTTAATTAAAAAAAAAAAATAACACAATGAGCTTCACAGATAATAACAAATTTGTTTTAAAAAACCCTTTTTGTTATTTTGTTTGCAGAACCTGGTTCGATTGAGTTGATTAAAACCGATCATTCAAGCAATTAATATGGAAAAATGCTTACCTGTCGCCTATAATTTCATACTAGCATTCCGTTTGTAAATAAAAATTAAATTTTCGGTAAATTTGCAGATTAGCACATGGGCGGTGTTTAGAAAAATCTTTTCAGAAACATGCTTGGAGCCCCTTCTGGATGCCCAAGTCACAAGAAGAATTTCTTGCAAACAGCACATAAGAAAGTTGCGGGACCAGGAGTGAATAGGGGTGCTGGGCGGGAAGAATATAAAAAGGAAATGTGAGCCGAAAGTGCGAAAGAAACAGCTTAGTTGGACCTCTATCAGCTGTCTTTATTCCCTCTTGCAGCTATACCTCCTTAAAATCCTGTTTACCGTGCGCAGAACCTCTATATTCACCGCAGGTCCCGTAACTTTTTTAGGGGTTGTTCCCAAGGAATTTTTCTTGTTTACATTGTTCTTGTTTATGCATTAAGAGTGATTGTAGGCATGCATAAGGGGAAGTAGAAACCCCGCTATGAAGCAGTGACTCAAAATTTTCAATTTTTGTTTAAATTGTTCTCATTTTATTTTTTTTAAAATATTTTTCCAAAATTGATCTTGAGGTTGCCTTGCCTGTTAGTCTTACATAGTAAGCTGCAATATTTTATCATTTTCAAAAAGTATGGATACAGCAACCGTAAATAAGTGTTGGAAAGGGTCTGGGTGCAGCAAGTATGTTATCGTAGAACATTTTCGTAAATATATTTCAAATCCGATAGCTCACTAAATTTCCCATTAAGCTAGAATCTTCAATGTTGGACCATAGTAACATGTATGTAAACGCACCGTGGGTACTAAATTAAAGAAAAATAACATAATGAAGTAGTAAGGAAAAATACCTGCCATACTTATAATTTGGCAGGTACATTCCCCTTGTAAATAATTATTTTTTTTCTGAAAAACTTTGGCAACTTTAGTGAAATTTGTAACACAATTTTTTTAAGAGACTTGCAGTACTTACATATTAGATCCAACACCAAATTTTAATTTTCTAACTCCATATAAAATATACATTTTTTCAAATAATCACTAACTGGGACTCTAAAACCGATCTCCAAGGTCCATTTAAATTTAAAGAATTAGTTTTAATAATATATCTTACTAATAGTGTACAATTCTTATGAAAATTCACTACTATAACGCACTGGCTGCGTCCCGAACTTTTTATTTTCTATTTGCTAATTCAATTTCAAGGTAACACTGAATAGCATTGAATTATCTATAAAAATATGTTTATTATTTTTTTATTTGATGAACTGCTTAACCACTGCAGTCATTAGCATGTGTTGTACTTTTTAAACTTATTTATGAACTCAAAACAGTACATTTGCACTGGTAACAGGTTCTACAATTAATAACATAAAATTACCTATGATTTTCTGGTTAATTTAAATTATATCAAGTACTGTTGATGCAAGCTTGTATATAGGTCTTTGAATTTGAAATTGCCTCCAGACATTTGAGGATTGCTTGCCCGTTAGGTTTGGCACCGTTACAGTGAGGGGAGGGGGAGAGATTGCTAATTTGTAATAGTTTCCTGGCTCTGTCATTTAATTTATTTAGCGTTAGTCTACAGTGCACAAGCTTCGACTACTTTCTTGTTCCCCTAAATTATTTTGTTATTATTTTGTAATACCTTGCTTGCAACGACATTTTGGTCCCTTCGAGCCACCTGCTTGTTAATTTTTAATTAGAAATAACACTAGTCAGTATTACTATCGTGAATTTATACACACGTATTTGACGGTTATTTGTTGTTTGAATTAGTGATTATCGTTTCTAGCGCTTCCCTGTTATTATCGGCAAACTTTAATTGTTCGGATTCAGATTTTATTGTATGTTATCACAAGGCTTGGTTCCTGGCGGCCGTTTTGTGGCCCGGAGCCTGCTATAGGCATAAGTAGGAAGGTGGTCTCCGTACGCCCTTGATAAATGGACTGATGAGGCCATGTAGAAGCACTGGAGGTCGGTCGGTGGCTGTAGGCGAGGGATATCGTGGGAAGGCAGGACAGGAACAAGACTGTTTGGCTTCTTGGTAGGAGTCGTTTTGCGCTTCGCCGCATCATCGGGGTGCTGACGGGCCACTGTGCTCTCAGAAGACACCTTACATGGATAGGTGTTGAGAGGGATCCCATTTGCCAGGAATGCGGCGAGACTGAAGAAACGTCTTACCACTACCTGTGCGGATGTGAGGCTTTTGGCAGTCTTCGAACAGAATTGTTCGCTTGGAGGACTCTGCAGAGGAGCCAGGTAAGTTTCTTCCAATGAAAGACCTTCATGGCCTTTATTTTGAGGTCCAGGGGGTTTGGTGACGGAACCGAGGAGGGTAGAGCATGGTTGCTGGGTTGTTGGGGTCGGCAAAAAGGGCCCGTTGTGGCCTACTTGCCTGGATTAGCCTCCCCACCATTGCTGCTACTACTACTACTATTGTTTGTTATTGTAAGCCCAATAATTTGTTTTTTAACAGTGTATTTTCCATGTATTACGGTCACGTGTTCGCTAACGCTGTTTACAGCATTGCCGCGTGTACCTAAATTTATTGGAACTTGTCCATTGCCTATATTCTTGTTGCTTGTCTTAGAATTTGCAATTTTCTATCTTTTACTTTCTTGTTTTATTCGGTTATGTGGTAAAACATGTTTGTTCAACGTGATACACGTGGTTGTTACATAGTCATCCTATACAGTAGAGTCTAAATCAGTTTTTATAGCTGCATTTTTGTTTTTGTTTTGTTTTTGGAGTTTATTATAATGGAAGTGGAAAAATTAATTAATAAACGTGAATCTGTTATGAGTCGGGTGCACAACCTACCAGACTTTGCTTAAAGGCCAAGGCTGACCCCACCAAATAGAATGATTTTAGAATTTTAGAATTAGCGATTAAAGTGATTCAAATTCAAATGATTCTGTAAATTTATTTGATTCTTTACATCTTGACATTGTATCATTGATTCATGAAGAATAAATAGTGTGATCAAAACTTCATTGAGTAATTATTTCGCTCCATCTCCATCTTAACTTGTTTGAATGAATCTTAAAACTTCGGCGTCTGTCAAACATAGTAAACAATTAAGCAATTGTCAAATCACTTGGCATTCCATGACCAACTAATACAAATTATGTGAAGATCATGTGTTTTTTAGTAATTATTGCGATTATTTCGAAAACTTGACGAGTTAGGTATACCACTATGGTACATTAACTTGGAGGAAATTTAATTGCCTTTCAGAATTTTAAATAATATACAGGTGTCCTATTTGAAAAAAATAAAGTTTTGACCTTTTTTGGGTCACGTTAAAATCATCAATTTTAAACCGCCCTGTATAACATGAAATGAATTTATTTAGGTAACTATTAAATACCAGGCTTTCCAAACTGTGTCCAAAATTTCAGCAAGTTTTTTTTATTATAAATAAGTATTATCTCGAAAACCGGTGTAGATAGGTATAGGAAGCTATTAAGAAAAAATGATCATAAAGAAATTTCAATTCTAAAAATAAAATAATATACAGGATGTCCCATTAAAAATAAGAAAGTTGTTACTACTTTTGAGTAGAAGCGGCAACACCGCCAAAATGAAAATATTTTAGAAAGACAGGTCGTGCCTATTTATGGCAGTATTCAAATTTTCAGATTAATATTATGTCCTGCTTTCCATAAACGTCTAACCTACCATCGACCATCAATGACCCTGTATATATATATATATATATATATATATATATATATATATATATATATAATATATATATATATATATATATATATATATATATATATATATATATATATATATATATATATATATATATATATATATATATATATATATATATTATATAAGCATATAAAAATTCAAATGGAAATTAGATATGTGTTCTAGGGGCTCTAATTGCAGTCTTTGAAAAAATGTTCAGAAAGTTTCACCAGTTACCTATCTATTAGTGAATTTTGTTAATGAAAATTCACTAACAGGCCTGAGAGTATCCCGAGCTATCTTTAAATATGATGCTTATGGCTTATGGCATTTAATGATGTTTGTGTGGAATACCGTATTATATCTCTCCGGCTTTTTATTTCACTTTAAGCGTTAAATTTTAATGCATATATTTGTCTCCATTAACTATTACGACTTATAATAGGAGAATTTCATTTTGAACTAATTAACCTTTGTCGAATGAATTTAAGATGTAAGGGGTATAGTCATTTTGGGATGATCACGTTTTTTAGCAGCCATGAATAAAACTAGGATGCTTTGATAGTACCTCATATAACATATATGATAGTGGTAAAACAATATTTCAAAAGTGCATCAGAGTCGAGATATTCATTAGGTGAGTGCCATTCTTATCTCGGTAACTATCGCAACTAGAGCTTCGGAAAAAAAAAACCTTCAACAGGTTATTTAAAGTTTAATTCAGGAAATATTTCTTTATTTTCTACTCCTTACCACCAGATGATGTATTTTCGGGTAAAACTTTTCGTAGGCTGTTATCTCAAAATATTCTTATTACAATGTTATCTTCTTTATACTTTTCCCCAGACCCCTAATCTTATGCTATATTTTTTGTTTGAGTTACGAACCTCTTATACAGGCTGTTTACGGGAATCGTTTAGAACAGTTATCTCAGTTATCATTGTTCAACTGCAAATTCGATTGTCCATCTTACAAAGATAACACGTTCTTATTGATTCTGCATAGTTCCAGAGATATCTAGATCTGGGGAAGGTTGTTAAAGTTTTCCGGAGCATCTCGATTCTAACGTAAAAAAAAACCCTTTGTGCAGAGAAATCTCAAAATTTTAAAAACAAATAAAACTATTTGTTCTCTTTTACAGAAGAGAAGTATATTTTTCACATGCCAAATTGTAAGAATATTTCTGAACACACTATGATTTTTGTCATTTGCGTTTAGTTTTTACCAATGTTCAATTTAAAATCCATTTATTATAGAACACTGTCAGACAATAAATTAACAAATAATAATATAATAATGAAATTTCGGGAGTTGTAGTTGTAGTTGTGAATTTTCATAGGAATTGTGCACTATTATTATACGACATAGTGATAAAATTAATACTTTAAACTTACACAGATCTTGAAGATCAATTTTAGAGGTCCTAGTACACGCATATTTGAAGAATTCTTTTGAAAGTGTTATCATCAATATCTCTATTATCAAAAAACTACTTTTGAGAAATATGCCCACAACTCAATTTTCTATGAAACTAAAAATTTTGCTATATCTGTAGGTAGCGTAAGTCTCTTTAAAAGAAACTTTTATTAAAATTTTATCAAAGATTTCCAGAAGGCAACTTAATTCGTATTTAGAAAAGTAAGGTATCTGCCAAATTATAAACGTAGCAGTTATCTTTCCTTATTAATTGCCAGAATGATTTCGTTTTAGTCAACCTAATCAAACTGGTTTTTTCAATATCAAAAATAACAAAATGTCTGCTGAAAATGATAATTTTAAACACAAAGGTGACAAAGTTATTCAGGTGTTTTAAACAAAAATGAGGTCTTGTTCAAAAAATATGAAATCTGTGCACTATTGTTTCTCCAAATGTCACAATAAAACAAACGAAAAAAATATACATTCATCGAGCTGGAATCGATCATGCAACCTTTTGTGTAGAAGACAAGCAGCCTACCACTGAGCTATCTTAAGGATATGCCATCTAACGTTTTGTTTACATGATACTTGACAGCGGCTTCTGGCCCGGCATATTACATATATTAAAATTATATGTATCAATTAATTACGGAATGAGTAGAATTACTATTCAAACACATTCAACGACTGTTTTGGTCTTATATGGCGTCTTATGTTTACGTTTAAATATAAAAGCAATTATTTTAGAATCATTTTTATAGAGACTTGACTTGATTTTGTTTACATTTATACTATATTATGCTACACTTTCAGTCTAAAACCACAGCATAATATATCTATGCTGTGCTAAAACTGTATTTGGGGCCGTTCACCAAGCTACAAATATAGTGTATTTTAAAAATTGATTGAATCCCCAGTTAAATAACAATCACTTAGCAAATTTTTAATTTCATGTCGTCTGTCATTTGCGATATTTGTGGCCGACATTTCACGATTGTTGGTTCGGGTAGTATGTTTTATGCCTGTTATTTATTTAGTTTGGTTAGTGTTGATATATGGTTTATACTTGTTGTATGAATCAATCTATGCATGGCAGTTAACTACTCTGTCAGTCATTGGACTTTAACCTGTCAGTCATTGGACTTTAACCATTAAGTTGTTTCAATGCATGTCTTTCAGATTTTACTTTTAATTTGGAAAAAACTCTAAATATCGTGTACCAAATTCCTTAAAATTCACAACATAGGTTTATTCACACCATTTCTAGACACATGTAAAGTCTCATTCCAGTTACTCTGATACAAAAATATAGCGTTTTCAAAAATATGTTTGTATATTTTTGGAGGAAAAAAATGTCCGTTATAACTCATATGCGAACTCGCCCGTGGTCTTAATACAACAATCAGTTGAGTATTTTTTGAGTTATAGTTCGGATACATACATACATACATACATACATACATACATATATATATATATATATATATATATATATATATATATATATATATATATATATATATATATATATATATATATATATATAATATAAATAAATTTTAATGGACCTTGGCTTTGGTTGTAGGGACCCAAATTCTCGCTCACCTGAAGAAATTTTTACAAAAACTTTTCATTGTGACATCTCTATTATTAGCGAATTTTCATTAAGAAAAATTCGCTAATAAACGCCATGTATTCTATAATTGATAACTTATATGAGTTGTAGTATCTCTGAATTCAGTGTGCCTTCATAAAAATATGGACTGTAAATTGTTGCACCCAGAATCGCTCACCATCTATTAGTTGAAAATCTCCTGCGGGTCTAAATCTCTTCAAATCCTGACTTAATACATGACTATTAATCCTATTAAAGTGAGACCTATCGGAGAATTTGGACTCATCTGTCTGGATGATGTTACTAAGGAACCTGTCATCTTCTCAAAATTTCTCAGGATCCATGGGCAGAACTGGATTCGTATCTCATATCATATCATATCATATATCATATCATATCATATCATATCATATCATATATCATATCATATATCATATCATATCATATCATATCATATCATATCATATCATATATATCATATATCATATCATATCATATCATATCATATCATATCATATTTATTCACCATCAAAATTACATGGTCAGTCAAACAAATAAAATGAACACCATGAACAAAACAAACATACAAAACCACAACAATAAAATCAATGTATACAAACTCAAACTTCTTAAACACAGTTACACAAAATACACAAAAATGTATAAAATATAAAATATTTCTACACCGCAAGCCAAAAGCAACCACACAATAATACAGGAAAATTAACTCAAACACCCTGACTATAATCAAAATATTCAACAATGCTATAAAAAGTTCCATTCAGCAAATAGTTCTTAACTCTATTATAAAAAATATTTCTAACTTTGAGTGTCTTTAAAAAAGGAGGCAGTGCATTAAAAAACTTCACTCCCAGATGATTTGTTCCATGCTGTGAGGCTCCAATTCGGTGCAGTGGAATGGACAATTCATTACCATATCGTGTATTATATGAATGATGTTGGTTATTTCTTTCCATTTTGTTCTTATTGTCCTATGTATACAAAATGCAGGTAAGTATATAAGCACTTACTATCGTCAAAATACTATGTTGCCTAAACAGCTCCCTGCAACTCTCCAGTGGTCCCACATTACTCAGCGCTCGAATAGCTTTTTTTGTTCCAGTAGAACCTTCGCTAACTGAGGTGAAGAGCCCCATATGAGGATCCCAGGGTGCAATTTTTGTACTGGCTACACTTCAAATGCTTTATAATTGTATTTCTTCAGTACCTTATGCACGATACCAATTAAACAGCCACACTCTGCTGCTACTTCCCTGACTGACAGACGTTTGTTTACCTGGAATAGTCTAAGAACATTTGTTTAAATTTCCTCATCGGCTGATCTGAAGTATTTTTTATCATCGAAGTCGTCAACGGTTCTGATCTTTCCCGACAGGATTCTGAAGTATGTGCGACATGATGTTTGTCGATTGGTAAACATACTCTGATATTGTGTTTTAGACAACCGTGCATTCTTATTGGACAAAAAGTGTGTGTGTGTTTTGTTTCTTTAACGTTGGCCTATGTCCGCGACTATGGCCTATCACCGACGCCAAGGAGCAGTTTCACCTCACTATCCTGGAAATTTCGCCGAACCAATACCTTTCTGTAAGGAGGGTAGGGATCTTTAACGTGCCCAACATCGCATGGACACGGGACCGACGGCTTTACGCACCCCCCCCCCCCCCCCCGAAGGGCGGAACGTGCAAACATTCAACTTGCTCAAATCCAATGCCAGAACCTCGCTTGATGTTAATGTTACAGTTTGTACTGAAAAAGTGAAAGGAATACCCTGGGATCGAACCCGGTTCGATTTAGAGGCACACGTTCTTGCCCCTGAACCACCGAGGTTCTTGGACAAAAAGTAACAATCATGTTTCTCTGCACAGGAATAGTTCATGTTGTTACTAATTACAAGAAACAAAAGTGATGAGATTATCAATATTGAACTATAAAAGTTTCACTAGCTTAGGAATTCGAACATGAATTAATAACTACAAAAAAAAAGAGAAGAACAAGATTAAACATAATAAAATAAACTCACTTGGTGAAATACATAATTTCAATAACAAAGTTATAGACAAATTTGGCACAAAGAAGAATAGAAGAAGGGAGTTTATTCTACATGCAGTATGAAAATACGGTGTTTTTTCAATTACATATACCTGTATAATAGATTAATATATATTGTCTCTTGTGTCTAAGATTTCCATGCCCATTTTCTTTGAACATATTTTTGATGTGTTTTACCAGAACAATTATTAACATTGGAGATAACATTGCTGAAAAATTTGCTTTGTGAAGAACTGCAATTGAGTAGATGGTTACGTCAAAACTTATACTGACTTTTGGCTAGTTGCACCCCTTCTCATAAATGTCACGAGCCACCATTGCTATTTACATTAGCGTTTTCCTGCTGTTTTCCGTAATATATGTCTAATATCGATGTATTTAGATAATGTCATATTATCATTTATTATTTGTATTATAAAAATATTTGTTCACCCCTTGATTTGTTCTTTATTTAAAATGACATTTGGACATCGTTGCGTGTTCATTTCGCTTTCCGAATCGACACGATCCATTGTTTACTTCTACGATGAATACAACACCAGATTACCAAAATGTGATCAACAATTTTTGCCTAAACAGGATGTTTCATTTGAAAGATACAAGTTTTTTCTACATAGGCAAGAAGTTCAGGAAAGCATAGAGCAGTTCGTAACAAAATTAAAAAATCAGACAAACAAGTATAACTTTGGAACTTTAAATGATGAACTGGTTAAATGTATGATCAGTTGTGGACTCAATCGAGCAGAAATATGAGAAAAAATAGGCAACAATGATTATTACAACAAATCAACTACGGGCCGACAGGTCATAGCAACAAACACTCAATTCAAGCCTAACAGCATAGTAAGCTGTAGGAATTGCGGTAGAAATCATCCAATAAACAAGTGTCCAGCATATGGAGAAATGTACAACAAATGTCAGAAGAAAAGCCACTATGTGAAATTATCTAGGTCAAAGACAGCTCACGTAAGTAGGTTTAACAAATACAATGGAAAACAAGATAAGAATGTCCATGTAATTCAAAATAAAAACCACTATCAATTATTTGTTGGTGAGATGACATGTAAGGAAATAAATGAGAAAAATGGCACAAAGTACTACATAAATAACAAAGTTTTTCTTTTAATTTTCTAGATTCAGGCAGTATGTGCGATTTACTCCCATATAGTTATTTTAAGGAATTAATTAACCCTAGTAATTGTAAATAATAATAATAATAATCATAAAAATGATAATGATAATAATAATGATAATAATTTATTAGTGCCAGGATTACACACAGCAATATGCACAGGTCACAAACAATACAGATAAAATCACTTAAAAAAGCTACACACCAGTGGCGGCGTAGCATAGGTTGGCACCCGGGGCGGTTTTTTATTGAGCACCCCCAAAATAAAACCACAAATCAAATACTAAACGTGTTTACGTGACTTTATTTTGCTAAAATATTCGATCACATTATCAAAATTTACTTTCCTGTCCTTTTCAATGGAGAATATGGAAAGATTGGTAAGTCACGCTTGGCTCATTGTGGATTTTAAGTAAGATTTTATAAATTTTAATCTTGAGAAACTTCTTTCACAAGAAGCCACCGAAACACAAATAGTTAAGAAAATCTTAGACACAGCGCTAGACTCGTAACATACTCAGAATAGTCCCTCTTTTTGTCTTGGTCTAAAACCATTTGATGGTTATGGTCGATAGTTTTTTGCAGCCTCAATCCATTTTCCAAGATCTTTCATTTATCAAAACAGGACAGATGGGTCTCAGAATTCTCATGTTCAGACACTTTAGGATTTAGTTTCTACCATATGAATTAAACCTGTTGGAAAAACTCTGATGTTTTGTTTCATGGTGCGTACACAGTTTTCAGCAAAAACAGTATAAACTGTTTTCTGTTGGTGAGTATACCATCCATTTTCTGAGTATTTTTTCTCCATTTGGTTACACTTTATAAAACCATTCTGAATTGAAATGTCAGCTCTTTCCTTTTATTTTATTTCGAGACACTATCTAAAAATGGGCCATTTCTATTTTGATGGGGTTCACTTCCCGTTTTAACAATGTCAATTCTCAAGTCATCAGGCATTGGTGTTGGCCAAGTACCAACATCGAAACGAGTTGTGTCATGTAACTCTTCTTCATCGTTTTCAATTTGGTGGAGGGAGGGGCCGAAATCACTTGCCCCTTCCGTCCCCGCCTCCTCGTGCGGATGCACCAATGGCTGACTACTAAGCTAAGCGACTGAGTTGTCACCACGTTGTCACCCCTTGGTGCTTGACACCCGTGGCGGACCGCACCAAGATAAGAAAATAAAGAAATATTTCCTGACTTATACTTGAAATAACATGTCGAATGCGTTTTTTCCAGAGCTCTGGTTGCCATAGTTACAGAGATATGAATGTCGCTCACCTAATGAATCACCCTATATGTCTCGGCTGTGATGCACTTTTGAAATCTACTTTTACCACTATTACCACTATTAAGCATGCTAGTTTTATTTGTGACCGCTAAAAAAGTGATCATCCCAGAACCCAATGTCAAATCACCATACCCCTTTTGTGAGTGTAACAAGTTCTTTTATAGTCTTTATGTTCAAGGTATAGCACTTGGAGCACCAAATTCTGCATTTAATTAAGAAGACAAAACAGTTGTTCTAAAAAAATGTAAGGAAAACTCAAAGAACAATATAGCCATTAATGTGTTAAATTGCATATTTGGAGGTAACATTAAGTTTACTTCAACTACCATTGATAACAGTTTTTTGATATAACCACAAATAAGAAACATATCTCTTTTTTTTTGGTTATATAACTAATATTCATTCCTATGTAAAGTTATATTTTGACAATTGTGATTAAGCTGGCATACTAAAACCATATATGCCTTCTAATTTATTGTTAATTTGGACATATAATTGATGTAATATGCTTATTTTATAGTGTTTCTGATAGTTTATTTCTGTTTTGAAATTAAATGTTTATTTTTTTGTTACTATTACATTACTGCTATTATTAGGAACTACAAAATTGATACAGTAGAATCTCATTCTGTCAATTCTCATTTACCCGAGCTTCCATATTACGCCAAAAGATGTTTTGTCTTTCATTTCATCCGAGCAAGATTGTTGTGTTTTATTTCATCCAAGCAATATCAGAATCCCGGGTCACTGCTCATAATAGGTACAAATGTATGGTTATGTTTACGTATGTAGACCAATGCACATATGCAAAGCGACATGATCATTAGGTCTTAAAAATGTGTTGTGGCGAGTTAAGTCCTCCAAAGTGTACTTATCAGTGCTCACCAGAGCTTCCAATCTGCACTTAGTGAATGTTAGTTCAGCCTGAGAACCTAGTATTTCTTACATTGAGAATTACGGAAACCAAGCATAATCCTGAACTTGAATTAAAAACAAAACTGAACAAAAGTTTCATTAGGTCATTGCTTAGATGTTACGGAAGCATTTTGAGCTACTCCAAGTTCACACAGATTCACTTTCAATCTGTATCATTGGAGCTAATCGTCATCTGAGTTACCTCTGGTTCCATTTAACTTGGAAGAATGAGATTCTACTATGGTATATATTTTCATTTATTGAAATATAATTTATATTGTTTTGCAAATATGTTTTCCATATTTGCGGTAATCGAAAACAGTCTTGATGACCATTTTAGTTTAAACGTAGCTGCTATATTTTTGCTCCACTATTACTTTTACAATTCACATTTTAAATAATTTTAATTTAGTTTTACTTTTTTTTTTTAGATACCCATATCTAATGATCTTTTTTTGTTCTGATAATTATGGAATCAGAATAAAATTTTTATACATTTTTGATCATAGAATCAAAACTTTGATATATACTTACCTTAAAAAAAATCCGGTTTTTTATGCATTCATTAACTCTTGAATGCATAAAATTAAATGATTTAGGGTATCCTGAGCGATGTCATCCCAGGCTTCTTGAATTAGGTGCCGAAGATAACTAGGTTATTTGGTGGTTGGGGTAAATTACCCAATCGATTGCCAATCATATCGCACATATCTCTGCACGGTGTGGGCAGTTGCAAGTAATACCGCCTTCTGCATAGACCAAGTCCCAGTCTCTTAATGTTCTCTCAAAGATTCTTAGGAACCACACCAGTTGATGACATGACTATTGGAATCACTCGGACACTATCTGCCATCCACTGTCTCTTTACGTGTATCTCGAGGTCTCAGTAATGTTGATGCAAGCTTGTATATATTTAAATTTGAAATTTCCGCCAGACATTTGGAGGTTGCTTCCCCTTAGGTTAGCACCATTACAGCGAGTGGTGGGGGAGAGATTTGTCATTTGTGATAGTTTTTGCTTGCTCTCTGTCACTTCTTTAGCGTCAGTCTACAGTGCACAAGCTCCTACTACGTTGTTGTGCCCCTAAATATTTTGTTTGACTCTTTTGAGACCCTAAAGGCAACCGGCCTCGAGAGAAGAGACCCTCATTAATCAACGTGAATAATTACCACAGAATGACAAATGACTGCAGAGCTCCAGCATCAACGCGGTCTAACAAGTCAACTAAACAGGTGAGTAAATCTCAGAGCACTGTGAGTTGTACGACAGGGTCGCCATCTCGGTGCGGAACCAGGTAGTATGTTGTTACGACAGCTCTAGTCGACACAAAATGTTATAGATAGAGACTGTGTACAACCAACAATTTTGTAAATTGTTAGCACTGGCCCATTTCTTCTCTAATACAGAGACAATGTATGTAAAGCTAGATGTATTCTCACCGTAATTAGAAATGCAGACCGGCTTCGCTCTAATTAGAGCTCTTCAGTGTGCTATACTAGTCACAGCGAGAACACACCTATAAAGTAATACGGCTATCATAGCCAGCCTCCTAGAACATTGTGAGATGTACGACAGGGTCGCCATCTCGGTGCGGAACCAGGTAGTATGTTCTCATGACAGCTCTAGTTAACATAAAATGTTATAGATAGAGACTACTTTATAGGTGTGTTCTCGCTGTGATTAGTATAGCACACTGACGAGCTCTGATGAGAACTAAATCAGTCTGTGTTTCTAATTACGGTGACAATACATCTAGCCTTACATACATTGTTTCTGTATTAAGGTAGGAATGGGCCAGGGAAGACAATTTACAAAATTGTTAGTTGGTTGTACACAGTTTCTATCTATAACACTTTGTGTCAAGTAGAGCAAATGTCCTATGATATTTTTAACAAAAAAAGTGGTATGCCACTGACATTTTCCCATGTGGATATATTTTTTTTGATTTGCTGGTCAGTTCTACATGGAAAAGGTCTGTTGCATTTATCTCGTCAGATGCACCATTTTTGAGCAAACAATTAAATTTAAACTGCTTTAATTAGTAGTATTGATGAAGAATTGTTGAAAACAACTAATTGAGTTTTCATGAAATAAATGTGATTTCGACACATCATTTCTAAAGCTATAGTTGTTGACATAAAGTGAGTTGTTGGTGTTCTAAACCATCTCATATTATGTCTTAAATTTTTAGCGTTTCATTGAAGTTATTTTATTTTTTTTGCTGATTTTATTCAGATAAGTCAGTGGATATGGTGAATGACACAGATGCGAAAATGGCGGTAATGCATTACGTATATGGTCTTGTAGGCTTAAATGTAACAGAAGCTAGACGTATTTATCAGAAAAAATATCCTAATCGTCTTTTGCAGGATAGGCTAATCTTTCCGCATATTTATCGTCGCCTTAGTAAAACTGGTTGTTTCCATAAAGGTACTTCGTACTACAAGGACACACCAAATGAAAAAGCGGTGTACAGACAATCAACGAACATCTCGAGACAAGTTCGAGCAAGATAACTAGAGCTGTGAATGTATGTCATTAAATTGTTTGGCGAATTTTGGTTGCTAAGAGTACAGACATTAGTTCTCAGGAATTTTCCACAGCGTGCCAGTATTACCTTAAGAATGATACACTAAACTAGCAGTTTGAGTCACATATTCTGTTCACAGACGAAGCAAATTTTTCTAGGAATGTTATTCAAAATTTACATAATGATCATGATGAAATCCCCATGCTATAATTAAAACCCATATCCACGAGCACTTATCAGTTAATGTATGTGCAGGAATTATTGGTAGTCCTCTCACAGCCCTTTTCTCTGCCAGGATACCTTCATGGACAGTTTTAGAAGAACTACCTGTGTTGCTTCAAGAGGTAATAATAATTTAATCAAGGAATTAAATGTGGTACATGCACGATGGAGCTACTGCTCATTTCAGTTCGCGACCATTTACATGCAATTTATCCGAATCACTGGATAGATCGTGGATGACCTCAGCAATGGCTGCCAAGGTCCCCGATCTCAATTGTTTTGATTTTTTTGTTTGTGGGATCATCTTAAAATTCTAGTATATAAAAATTCCATTAACACTTAAAAAGATTTAAGACAGGAAATAATTGCCTCATGTGAAACAATATGGAGTACGGCATGAATATTTGAAGACGGTGAATTAACAATTTTTATACAATAAAAATTATTATCAATGTTGATAATAATGATTTCACGTTTAATGGATACAGTAGTTGAAAGTTTTTCAATCTTATTCAACATGCACCAATATATATATATATATATATATATATATATATATATATATATATATATATATATATATATATATATATATATAAATCAAAACCAGTGCGTTTGACGCGATAAACGCTATATACTTTTCTCATGTAGAATTGTCCAGGTTAATCAGAAAATATCCACATGGAAAAATGTCAGTGGGGTACCACTTTTGCTGTTGAACATATCGTAGGTCATGTTTGCAGGGCCGCCACTGCTGAAGCGATAGAAAACTTTTCCAACCTAAATATGTGGTTTTTTGTCCTATTAACACCCACCAAAATTGGAAATAATATCTACAGTAATTTCTGTGATATTTGAGAAATATCGATTTTTAGAATCAATTCCAACAGCCCCGTTTCTCAGATATTAAGCCATTGCGGACATATGTTCATATGGACTTTTATTCATAACATGACCTGAATCATACTCTGAAATATTCATACATCTTGTATTTGAAACTGATACTTTTTTAAAATCAGTCCGCACCCCATACCATTATAAATATCTTTAAAATCAAGCTGTATTAGTTTTCGATAAAAGCTGTTAGTTCCCAGGATACCCTATAAAAGTGTTCAAGTTTGAGAGATTCTGTAGTAACTGGTTGTACAGGTGGCCAATTAAGCGAGGTAAGCGCTTGTATCTCGGAAACCGTTCACAATAGAGCTTTTTGAAAACAATATCTTTAGTAGATGTGGCCAAGAAAAATCGTTGAAAATTATTTTCAAGTTCGTCAGATACCCGCTAGGGGGCGTAACACCAAGAGGAAATGGAAAAAATAGGATATCTCAGTAATATGTCCAGATAGACTGTGTTGAAAATACCTGCAAATAAATGCCGTGTGTATCACGAACAATTTCTGTTTTGACTATTTTTCTCTAACTCTTCAGATAAAGTGGTGGGGGGTAAGGCAAACATTGATTAGGAAAAAATGCAATATCTCTGGATCGCCTCATTGGAAAATATTGAACTAAGTGTCATTTAAAAGAGTATTTCTTTCTCTATCAACTGCATTGCAAGCCATGTCTTTGTTATTGTTACTGTAATCACTAGATGGCGCTTTTTAAAAATTTAACACATTTTATGATTTTTCTCAAGAAACCTAAATACAATGATATAAATATTACTACATAGATAGAAAGAAGACTTAAGGCCAAAGCAAGTGGTGAAAATCCCAAATATCTATCTTTTGTTTAACCAGAGATATTAATGAAAAACTGATACTGAAACCTAAAACAAAATATTTCATTCTCTCTGTATGTAATTCTAAACGATAAGCACTCTAGTGTCTCCTTAAATGCTCAATGTGTCTGCCGTCACGTTCTACACACTGCTCGAGCCTATTTGGGGTAGAAAAAACGGCAGCTTCCACTTCCGCTGTTGACAGACTACGAATTGCATTTCGGACTCTATTCTTCATATCTTCCTTGCTGGTAGGCTTTGTTTGGAAGACAAGGTCCTTTATTCGCCACCACAAATAAAAGTCTAAGCATGTTAAGTCAGGTGACCTCGCTGGCCAGGGAAATATGCTTCCTCTTCCTATCCATTGGCCTGGATACGTCTCATCGAGATGTTCTCTCACATTAATTGAAAAATGTGCTGGACAACCATCGAGCTGCAGAAACACATTTTGCCTGGTTTCAAGGGACACATCTTCCAATAAAACTGGCAAATCATTTCTTAGAAACTCCAAGAAGAGGTTACCAGTAAGAGACTGGTAAAAGAAATAGGGTCCAATAATTGTACCTCCTATTACGCCACACCATACATTAAGACTCCAACGTCCTTGATGTTGAACTTCTCGCATCCAGTTGGGGTTCTCAGTAGACCAATAATGCATATTATGCAAATTCACATTACCGTCGCTATGAAAAGTAGCCTCGTCCGTGCAAAGAACTTGCGTAAAAAAATTAGGATTTTCATTGATCATGTCTAAAAGTCAATGGCAATGATCCAGCCTCCGATCATAATCCTGCTCATTCAGCGCTTGATTCAAAACAATATGATAAGGGTGTAGTGTAAAAATCAAAATAAGTATAATTATATATTCAAAAGGACATAGTAATAAAAATATGTTTATCTGCTGACATATAGATGCATTATGTTATCAGATTTAAGTAACATAAAGCTGTTCATTATACCACAAGGGGCGTTCACTTACACTAGACAGTTACGTCATCAACAATACATAAAGCTTAGCTGTTACTACGTTGAAAGTTGAACAGTTGCGGTAATTTCAATGTTGTCAATAGACTTTGAGTAAAATAGTACTCATATACCAAAAATCAACTAAATTCGAGAAAACGTACTTGTTATTGATATGCGAAGATTTTGGTGGTTGATGATGTAACTGTCTAGCTTGGGTGAACAGCCCATAGTGCGATAATGAGATTCACTATAGCACTACTGCTACTACAGCGAGAAACAAAACACGAATCTTTGGCTAACTAATTCAGTAATAAAGACAAAGAAACGCTACATTCACACAAATGAAATTAAGTTAAAAAATGTCAGTTTCATCGTATTGCAAATAAAATACAAATTCTTTAAGGGTCTTAAGTTTTAATGAATGCCAGCAGATAAAGTTTTGTATCTTACTCTGATCATAAACGATTATTATGGTAACATGTCGTGTTATCATATAATTTTTACGACTGTCATCTGATCATTTTCACAGCCATCATTAGGATCCCTGTGAGATAAATAACAATAACTATTTTAAATTTCACGATATAATAAGCTTACCTATACTCTTTTAAAATAGTTTGGATGGTGGTCTTTGATATTCCCAAGTCAAGATGCAATGTTCTTGTGCTAACATGAGGATTAAATTCCATATATGCCAAAACATTGATAATATTTTCTTCAGTTCTGGCAAAACGGCGTCTCCGCAGCACCGGTCCGCTTAAGCTTCCAGTTTCACGTAAGTTTTGCACCAAGCGAGGAAAAATTCTTCTGTTGTAATGGTGGCGATTCGGATACCGCATTGCATACACTCTTTCAGCAACTGCCGCATTTTGAAAGCACTCAAAGTAAACACCAATCATATCAACGGCTTCATCATTTGTAAACAACATTTTTTATATTTAAATTATACACGAAAGAACTCAGAGTAACTAATTTGACGTTTCTTTAAAGTTTTGTCTTTTTTCCAAAGCCTACCTATTTCAGTTTTAGAGTATAATTATTGGACCGAACGAATAAGTTATAATTGCGTTGGGAATGCGTAAATAAGTCTTATTTTTAACAAAAAACTAAAACTATATTTGCAAATTAATAAATTTCTGTTTTCAATCTTTAAATTAGTCAATGCTGAAAGTGTTTTGTTTAAATTCCAGTTTTATCAGTTTTTCATTAATATCTCCGGCTAAACAAAAGATAGAGACTTGGGATTTTCACCACTTGCTTTGGCCTTTAGTCCTCTTTCTATCTATCTAGTAATATTTATATCATTGTATTTAGGTTTCTTGAGAAAAATCATAAAATGTGTTAAATTTTTAAAAAGCGCCATCTAGTGATTACAGTAACAATAACAAAGACATAACTTTCAATGCAGTTGGTAGAGCAAGAAATACTCTCTTAAATGACACTAAGTTCAATATTTTCCAATGAGGCGATCCCAAGATATTGCATTTTTTCCTAATCAATGTTTGCCTTCCCCCACCACTTTATCTGAAGAGTTAGAGAAAAATAGTTAAAACAGAAATTGTTGGTGATACACACGAAATTTATTTGCAGGTATTTTCAATACAGTCTATTTGGAGATATTACTGAGATATCCTATTTTTTCCATTTCCTGTTGGTGTTACGCCCTCTAGCGAGAATCTGACGAACTTGAAAATAATTTACAACGATTTCTCTTGGCCACATTTACTAAAGATATTTTTTCCACAAAGCTCTATGGTAAACGGTTTCCGAGATATAGCCGCTTACCTCGCTTAATTGGCCACCCGGTACATCAAGCAACTGGTGCTGTACGTGGTTTTTGTAATATTATCATTATAAATGATGTTTCTGTTTAAGACTTAATACAGTTGTAATTCTTACTTGTATATTTTAAAAATTGAAAAAGCAAACTACTTAAATGAATAGAGAGCTAAATATGTTACCATGGATCGCTTATTATTGAGGTTTTTTATTTAATTTTAATAGTTAGAAAAATCACTAGTTAATAAGAATTTTGACACTGCAAAAGCTTTCAACCAAATATACTTTTTTATATTTAGATCTTTATGCTGAAATGGATGTAGAAGAAAATATGAACTAGGTATAGAGAAGAACGTAATTTACGACTGTCTGCGTTCTTCCTTTTTGTTTGTACCAGCCAAAAGGAAACCTGTATTTTTCTTTCATCTAAGTTTCAGTTACAGAAAAAATGATCGTAAGACTGAATATGTGATTTGTTAGTAGTCAGTATTAGAGTTTATATTATATGTTAAAAGGAAATTGTTTATAAATATAATTAAAACATGAACTTAGCTTTCATTATTTTTCAAACGAACATTTATTGCCCTATTCAGTTTCAAACTTATCAGTCTCTTAAGGTATTTTATTTGTATTTTAAAAGTTGGAAATGCAAATTACCTAAATGAAGTGATAGCTAGATATGTTGCGATGGATCTCTTATTATTCAGGTTTTTTATTTAATTGTTATTACAGGTAGAATAACCACTAGTTAATAAGAATTTTGATACTGCAAATGTTTTCAAACAAATATAATTTTGTATATTTAGATCTTTATACTGATATGGACGAAGAAGAAAATATGCACTAGGTATAGAGAAGAAGGTAATTTACGACTGTCTTCTTTCTTCATTTTTGTTTGTATCAGTAAAAAAACTTTTCTTCTTCTTTCATTTCAGTTAAGAAAAACGTGATATGACTGAATATGTGATTTGTTAGTAGTCAGTATTAGATTTTTTATTATATCTTTAATGGAAATTGTTAATAAATATAATTAAAACCGGAACTTAGCTTTATTATTTTCCAAACTAATATTTATCGTCATCAAAATTTGCTGCGAAGATATTATACTAACTTTCCTGGGCAACTAATTATAAATTCTGACGAGTGTTTGTGCAAAATGGAGCTTAAATAATATGGATGAAGCAGGATAATAATTGAAGGAGAGGATATCAGTGTTTTTGTGAGGCAATTCTCAATGAAATTATGAGGTGAGATTTCGAAATATTTTTGACGTTTTTATTGAATATTTAAATTGAAAACTGTGTCTTTTACATGGATAAATAATAACAATGGTATTTATTAATGCACTTGTCATTTTGCATAGTATACAAAGAAAAAAATTACAAATCTAGACAATTAAAACAATAATAATACAATAATTCACAGATTTAAAACTCTATACGCACATCTGGCTATATGACATACCAAACATATTAAATTCCGAACAGTAGCTGTTGCTGTTATTAACTACTCTGCTGAGAGGGCTGTACTTGCCATAATAGTTTGGTGGAATTCACTACCCAGCATGCCATGATTACGAACAGTACGTGGACCAATTCTTATTATGAATTGAGATAGGATATCGTAGCTATCTATAAATCTATTGAGAGCTTTGTAAACAAAACATATGTTGAAGAGAATACGCCTAGTATGAAGGGAATGTAGACCAAAATAAGAAGAATGAACTGTAACTATAATTATTAAACCGCATAGAATTTCTATAATACAAAGTTTTGACAAATCTTGTCTGCACATTTTCAAGTCCTATCAATATGCACAGTGTGGTGAGGTGACCAAATCACTGAACAATAATAAAATAATGACCATACAATCGATGAGTAGAAAATGGTCAATGTACAGACACTGCTAAAAACATTAGTGATTCTAGTTATCAAATCCAACATTCTTGCAGCCCTTGAAGTAACGACATGATTGTAAAGTGACATCCTAAGCTGTGAATCCAACGTGACATCCAGATCACGAACAGTCTCAACCCACTCAACACAGATGAGATGCCATCTATGACATAATGAGAATTTGCAGCAGGAAACGGAGAGGTAGCTCTATGGAAAAACTTCATAAAACATATCTATATTCAAATAAAGATCATTTGTATGGCACTAGTAAGACAAGCACTTGAGTTGTAAATCTGCCCTTAACGAATTGGGCAGCTGTAATGAGGTGTCGCTGGTCTGGATACCGGGTCACTCGGACCATGATGGCAACGTTGCGGCAGACGCGCTTGCCAGGAGTGGTGCCCAGTGTGACTTTGTCGGACCAGAACCGGTGCTGGGAATAACATCTTGCACAGCAAAACGCACCTTAAAGACCTGGACAGATAGAAGGACAATTCAATATTGGCAAAATCTTCCAGGATTAGCTCACTCTAAGGCCTTCATAAATGGCCTGTCTGAGTCAAGGGCTAAGAAACTTCTAGAGTTGAACAGACAACAACTGAGTACTCTAGTCGGCCTGTATACAGGACACTGTCGCTTGCGGCATCACATGCACCGTATTGGGATCGGACAGGAGACTGAGTGCCGGCTGTGTATGGAGAATGACGAAACAGCAGAGCACGTGCTGTGTTCCTGTCCGGCAGCGGATAGGACTAGACACCTGCTCTTTGGCAAGATAAAGCTTGCTCCAGAGGATCTGGATCAACTTTCGCCCGCAAAGGTTATCGACCTCTGTAGGAGGCTGGATTTGTTGGGCGAAATATAGACATTAGGCGTGAGCCACAATAGACCTTATGGTCGCGGTGGAGGGACCGATATGGACCACTCACAATCTAACCTAACCTAAGACAAGCACTCCGAATCATGGACAACGGCTGACCTTTCAGCAGCTGTATGGACAAGTGAAAATTTTAAAATCATCTGCAAACATCAAGTAAGGTGACCTGAAGGATATTTCAATATCATTGATGAAAATGTTGAATAGATGTGGCCCAAGGTGTGAGCCTTGCGGAACTCCAGAAGTAACGAATATAAGATAAGAGTAACACCCACTAACTGCCTTTAAGATACGAATGGAGCCATGTCTAATGCCATATGCTTAAAATTTCTGAATTGACAGAGAATCGTTTACAGATTCAAAAGCTCTGCTAAAATCAGCATAGGCAGAGTGTACTTCACCACCACCTTCTAACAATGAAATTATGGAATAAGTAAAATAAAACCAGTTTGTTGCAGTTGACCTACTCGTAGAGAAACCATGCTGTTGTTCAACAATGACATGTTTGAAGGAAAGTTTGAGAATCGGCATCAGTCATCTCAAATACTTTTGATAAGACATAGTTCACTATGTGAAAACTGGAACCTGTGATGAGCACTGATAAGTACACTTGGAGAACCCAAATCACCACATCACATATTTCAAAGACCTTACGATCGATTCGCTGACCACGTAGCGTCATCAGAGGGTGAAAAAATTCTAAATTAAAGTCAACAGCTGCTGTGTATTTATATCACACCTAGGTAACGAACTAATCCGAAGTAAAAGGTGTAGTCGACGACCATCGTTTGTCTATTGTGTCAATACTTGAACGGGCAAGGTCGAAGAACTACTTTAGTCTCCTGGTTGACAAATTTATGAGCTTTTATCTAATCTAAGGATAATGCGCTTAAAATGAAAGGTACCGAGATATTTAAGGAAGTTACACTTTCTTTATTGATCTAGAAATTTCACTATGTGAATATTGGAGTGACTAAAGAAAGTCGATATGCACATCTGGCGAAAAGATCAACAACAGCCGCTCATCTTAAAAAAAAACCGAGTGTTTGGCTCAAAATGTTAACTTTAACAAAGGATAAATAATTCAACTAAAATTCTACATAAAAACAAGTATTTATATTGATTTTTAATTATACGTAAAAATAAATATAGAAATTGACTTCTTAGATACAAAGAAAACGAAAGGGGGTCTTTAAGTCGATAACCAAACGTAGAGTTGTTGACAATAATTTATTATTCTGCCAGACAAATCAGCGTGTTTTGCTGTTCAAATGCAAAGTGAAAATAAAGGGCTTGAAATTAAAGGTGTCGCACGATTTAATGAAGTTTTGTTCTTAATCGACCTTGATATATAAATACTTTCGAAGGAATCAAGCATAGTTTGATGTCTAACATTTTTGACAAGTTTCAAATTTTCTTTGTCAATGTGGTGATTTTTATCCCATATATGTTGTGCCACACATGATTTGTCCACCGTACCATATCGTAAATGTGCGAGATGTTCACGAAATCTGGTGGCTGTTTCTCTTGGTTTGACCCACGTATTTAAGATTGCAATATTTGCAACTTATCACATAAATACCCGACATTTCAGTGGCTTTGTAATTTGTCTTTCGTATTACCCAACAAAATTTTTAAATTACTTTTCGCCGAAAAAGTCAAATGTAAATCTCCTTTTATTGCAGACCTTTTTATGAGTACATTTGAAACGGATTTAAAAAATAAAAATGGGTATTTTCCTAGAGTTTGCTTTCATTATGTCGACGATATTTTTGCAGTGTTTGACTCAAATATATGCAAGGTTGAAGAATTTACTGAAAAACTAAATAGTCGATTTGATTCAATAAAATTTACCCACGAAATAGAAATCAAAACTTTCTTTTCTAGATGTACTAGTTATTAAAAATTAAAATAATGGCTTGCTTGAATTCAAGATATATTAATGCCATATTAACATTTGAAGTACAAGGATAATTATCCTTATGTCAAAAGTTGGTAAAATGTATTGTTTGTTGCTGTACCAAAATAAGTTGATTTAAAAACTGCTTAAACAAATATGTTTTTTTTTTGGGAGGTCTTTTTTTTATGTTTGAGAAGATGATTGTTTCAAAATTGTGATATTAGTCTTTGTCTAACTGCTTGTGGTCTAATTTATGCATCAAAATTTTACATAAAGGGAAATAGATTAGGCAAATTTATTTATATCAACTGCCCTTGATCATAACAGCAAGGATTTAAAACAAACTGCTTTTTTTATTCATTTTTTGTAGAAGTATAAGAATTTCTGTTTAAGTATATCTAATAAAGAATAACGACTTAGAACAAAATACACTGAATTTTCCTATTTATTTTTTATTAAAGCATGAGAAGTTATGTTTACATTAATCCAATATAACATAACATACTGCCTTTGTGGTGAAATTTTTCTGTTTATTTTCATTTACTATATAGCATGAATGTTAATGTGTATTATGTAATATAGTAAATAACAATATTTTTATGGTAGAATCTTTCTGTTTACTTCAGAACGAACATACATATACATATGCATATTTGTAGAAAAATATAGCTTGTTACAGATTTTTTGAATTTGTTTAATTTTATATAACAATAAACATTTATTTTCATGTTTTTAAAATCTTCTTCCCTTAAATACTTCAGTTAATACGGATTGATAAAACGTGTTGTACTATATTTACATTATGCTCTGCTTGGATTCTCATTTTAGGGGGGGGTGGGGGTTCATCTTGAGTTGGTCGATCATTGTCTAGCTATTTTGAGCTTCCCCGTCAGTTATTTTATTTTTGAGGAGTTAGCGACACTGCTTCCACATCGTCGCAATGTGTGTTACTTCCACATCGTCACACCGTGTGGAAGTATCGCATCGGCGACAAAAATTAAAAACAAGTTTTTCGCTTAAACGTCATAAAAAGTGTCAAAACATATAGAAAACATGATTTAGGAACGATTTTTTTTTGTCTGTCGGTCTGTAGCCCCGATAAGTTTAGAACGAATTGATATATCGTCTTCAAATTCGGTGTACAGTTAGCACCCGACAAACGAACGGTTCAGATTGTTTTTGGCTATAATCGCTCCAGGGGGTAAGGTATGAATGGGGGGTGATTTCGTGAAAATTGAGATTTTTATTTTATATTCAAGGAGTACCCTAATTTTGCAAAGAGCCTTTGAAAAAGTTGCATTAGCAAACAACACGGGTGATAAGAACAATACCTTAAGCTTTAACCTCAAAACTGGACCTTTAAGTTCATGTTCTAGAGATAACAATTTCTGTTCACGTCAACAGTGTATACATAATGGTAAGTTTGCGTTTACTAAAACATATGCATTTCCTGTAATCATTATTTTAAGTTTAAAAAGCAGTTGGACACTGAACCAGAAGATGATCCATTTGCACCGTCTGATATAGCGACACCCAGTTCCAACGACTTATCAGTTATCAGACACATGTAGTTGATAGTAGATTATTTCTCAAAACCAAAAAAAATTGAAAAGAACCACGTTAGCGACGAGCGTCTCGCGACAGTAAAAACTCGGTTGCACTGATCATGCGCACTAGGAATATTTCAAGTAACTAAATAAAAGACCTCCCTGACGTTCTGTTTACACACAATCCTTCCAACTGACCTTCCTGACCTGCCCTGACATCAGTTTGCCTAATTAAAAAAGCCATTCATGTGAGCATAATGTACTTTTCCTTCCCAATTTTCCTTCTTTTAGCCTTTGATTGGGCAAACTGATGTCGGGGCAGGTCGGGAAGGTCTTTTATTTCGTTACTTAAAATGTTGTACGCACGATCAATGCAACAGAGTTTTTATTGTCGCGAGACGCTCGTCAAAAATCTGTGTCTCACGTATACAGTAACCATTGATAATACAATAATACCACGACCTCTCTATGCAAAAAGGCATTCTGATCTGTTTCTCTAAATGGGAAGAAGTTGAATACCTTCAAAAAGAAGTAAATAAGAGGAAGCCATGTTAACCAACCCCGCAAAACATCTTCTTATTCTTCTTAAGGTGCCGTCTTTTGTCGAAGGTTGGCGATCATCGCGATTATTTGTGGCTTGTTAACTGCTGCTCTGAAAAAATGATTTGATTAATAGTTAAACCACTCTCTCAGATTGCGGAGCCTCGACATTTTTCTTCTTCCTACAGTGCGCTTTCCCATGATCTTCCCCCCGTATGATTACTTCCAGTATTTGGTATCTCGTCCCTCTAATGATGTGGCATAGGGATTGTAGTTTCCTGATTTTTATTTCAGTGTTTACTTCTGTTTCTTTGAGAGTCTTTGCAAAACTTCCTCGTTTGTAACTCTATCGACATGGGATACCCCTTTCAACATCTTTCTATACAGCCACATCTCAAAGGTCTCTATCTTTCTCATCATGGCCTTTGTGAGGATGCTCACTTCTATACCTTATAACAGAATTGTGAATATGTAACATCCCAGCATACGCATTTTGAGATCTTTGTTTAAAGCTCTGTTACAGAAGAACTCCTTCATATTTATAAAGGCGCTGCATGCGTTTTCCATTCTGGCCCTTAGTTCTTTAGAATAGTCGCTTTTGCTATTAACTAATGTCCCTAGATATTTATATTGGTATACTTGCTTTATGCTCTGGTTGTTCACTTTCAGTTGTATATTAGGGTTTGGGGTTTCGGTAAACACGAGGAATTTCGTTTTGCTTAGATTCATATTTACACCGCATCGAATACTATACTGACGTCATGTACTTTTTGTACTATTCTTTGTATTCGTTAGCATTTTCGGCTAACAACATTGTGTCGTCGGCCTACCTTAGCTTGAGACAGGTATCCCGTTAACCAGCACCCCAGCTCTTTCCTCGTGTGATGTCTCTCTTATAATGGCTTCTGAATAAAGATTAAATAACAAGGGACAAAAACACACCCCTGTCGTACTCTGCGTCTGATCTCTATATCTTCCGTCTTTACATTGTCTGTTCTAATGTTTGCTGTGTGGTTGTAGTATAAGTTTTCTATAATTGTTATATCTTGAGTCTCTAATTGTTTATCTCTTGCGATTTTTATGAGTTGGCCATGTCGAAGTCTGTCAAATTCCTTTTCGTAGTCCACTAGGCAAGCGTATACATCCTTCTTAAAGTCCAAAGAGCGCTGGGTTATTACGTTCACTTTAATTAGTGCCTCTCGTGCCCACCCCGTTACGAAACCCGAACTGAGAGTCCCTTATGTCGTCGTCTAGCTTTCTGTATAACCGGTTATGTATGACCTTTAAGACCACTTTTAGTGTGTGGCTCATTAGGCGTATGGTTCTGTGATCGTTACATTTTTTCGCATTGTTTGTAGAACGCATTGAAGAGTTCTGTAAGTATTTATAGGTTATTTTCTTTGAGCAGTTTGAGCAGATCCACAGGAAATTGGTCCGCGCCAGCACTTTCCCATTTTGTGTGTTTTTAAGTGCGTTCTTCTTCATTTTTTATCTCTGGGCTATCTGTTTCTACATTCTTCACTAACTGAGGTCTGTTTCGATAATCTTGAAACAGTCTCTCAGTATATTCCTGCCATGTTCTGAGTTTGTCTTTTAGGTGTAGAATCACATTTCCATTATCGTACCTCTTATGTATGTTAAAAGTCTCATATATTTTGCAGCCTTTCAATGTTATTACATTTATCGTTTAGTCACCTATATTTTGCTTCCCTTACCTTGTTTTGTGTTTATCGATGTAGCTCTGTGTATCGTTGTATCTTTGTAAAACATCAGATGATGTTAAAAGTTTCATAATGGAACATCGAATCATTTCCAGCAACATAATCGCATTACATTACAAATAAAAATCCAAACAAACAATATTTCTCATCCTTTGGTAAATATAGCAAAGGTGTACCAGATCTATTGCCAAATAGGTTTAGAAGAAAATAAACCTTTCCGCTCCAAATTAAAGTATTGTTACGTTGTTTGATGTTCTGGATTTGTTGACTAACAAACACAGCTATTCAAACTACCAATTTATTATGACTATTTTCCAATCCTACTATACACTAAAATATTTCTCTCTATTACTAAATGTCCATAGAACTATATTTCACTATATGCCTTCTATGATCGCTTATTATACACCAACACTAACTCATTACTGACTGACTCACTCTATCGGCGGCTTGCCTATTTATACTGTCCATAGAGATTCTAGACCTTCTACATTCTTCTACACCTGTCACATCTGATCCCTTCTACAAATATAGTTTCAGAGTGTTCTCTGTTTCCAACACACTTTACATGATGCCTGTGACCAATAAAGTAACAGAGTTCATAAAGTTATATATAACTCTCATAGAGACTGATGTGACACTACGCCCTTCTTCTAATAGGACTCTTGACGGGACACATGGTCGTCATGAAACACCTGCATAAAATGGGGCGGTTCGAGGGGGACTTGGCATGCAGACTCTGCGGCGAGGGGGACTTGGCATGCAGACTCTGCGGCGAGGGGGAGGAATCATCCCAGCACATATTGTACGAGTGTAAAGCTCTGGACCGCAAAAGACAACTGATCTACAGACAGTCTAGACCGGAGACAGGGCAATATAAAACTTCACACTACCAATTGCTGTGCAGACTAGTTCAAGACACAGTGATTTTGGAACGGGTGGAATAGAAAAGACAAAGGGCATGCATAATAAGCCAAAGGCTGCGGTGCTATCGGGGCGGCACAGACGCGGACGTGCCCTAAGGGGAAAAAAAGTAGAATTCTGACATTTCTTGGTATGGCGTATGCCTGTACATTTGAGCCACCTTCATCATGCTCCTCGGGCTCCTCGGACCTTCTGATAATTTCTGTAGTTTCGGTGACCGTTTCTTGCGTCATACTGGATTGCAGAGCCATACCCGATCTCCTTCTTTAAAACCAGCTGAATTAGCTTGCACGTCATAACGGGTCTTCATGCGGCCCCTTTCTACTCGTATATGCATTCTGACAGCAGAATGGATGTCTTTCCTTGTCGTCAATATGTCTGAGCACTCTCCAAGCGCATTTATTACGTTGCACTGGTTCTTCCACACAATTACTCTTGTTCTGGTGTTTCTACTTGCACAAATATCTCTGCAGGCCCTATTATTTCTGTCGACATCAGCTCTGTTCCAACAAATGTGTTCACTGACCTTTTTCTAGATTGGCTTTATATTTACATGGTCTTTACACACTTCGTCTTGTAATTCTCCCATAATTTATTTTCTACTTGCTTCTGGCTGAGTAACTGGGTTGTCTTTTCCTGTCACAGCTCTCTTCATTGGAATAACACTCACGGTAGACGTTGCTATTTTCCTCTATGGTGAATTTCTGCACTAGCAGGTTACTGCCAGGCGACATTATTATTTCTTCATCGCCGATAAGATTAAGTTTAGCGCACTGACCTTGGAGTATGTCCAAGCCAATTATAATCGGGTCTAATATGGTGGCGATTATGGCTCTCTGCTTTGCCTTCCATGTCCCAATTTGCAGCTCGACGTCAGTTTCGCGACACACACTCTCAAGTTCAGTTTCAGGTATGATAATGTCAATGATGGATACAGTTTTTTGACTGTTTTAGATGGCACGATTGTGGCTGAAGCACCTGTATAAATTTCCATCAGTACAGGTTTGTTGTTGATAATAAATTGTTTTAGCAATAAGGTACTTTTGGCTTATCTGATTTAATTCCCCCTGAGTTCATCTGGACCTGACTCAAGGCGGTGTCATATCGCTCGCGAGCACCAGCTATTTAATAACATAGCCAAAGAGGGCGAACAAGCCCATATTTTGTTATTGTGTGGTAAGAATGTTCACCAAAGATCCTATTGCCTTGGGATGGGTCTACGGAAATCGATCTTTTGATCTGTTTGAAAACAAACTTACTATGCGTCTTATTGTGACGTGTTACATATTTTCATAAAAACTCTCTAAGATCAGAATTACCCACGTTACTCTGAATCTGTTTGGCAGTTACTTTTTCTGAAGTCCCTTGGGAATTTAGTAAATTTTTCGAGGAAGCCACAACATCTCCATCTTGTGAATCTTGTATAAGAACTTCTGTTGTTTTGTAGGAGACTGGACACATGTTGAATCTTGCTTACTTGTTGAAACTTGCTTACTTGTTTGTGCCCTCGGGACCCTGAGCTTTGCCTCTCGAACTGCCATATGGTAGTTACGCCACTGCCTTGTAGGTATGTTAACTCCCATGCAAATATCCTATGTTTGAAAACGTGCTGAGTTGTATTTAGTAAAGATTGGAACCTGTGACGAGCACTGATAAGTATTCATGTCTCTGATATCGCCAACGTTGTTGGCGAAACGATCGTTATGTCTTAAGAATGTATTCTGGTAAATTGGATTCTACAAAGTGTACTTATAAGCGTTCTATAACAACATTTATTTTAAGAGTAGTTTTATAATTTTATAATTGATCGCCTCTAGTAAGCTACAAAAGTTAACCTTTTATCTAGCCAACTTCCAAGACTTTATTATAATTTGGTAATTAAACCGCAGGACTTTAGATATAAATAAGGTACAAGAAATTAAAACATACATCACAGTAAAAACTTTTTATTACATTATACTTTTAATTAAGTGGTGTCGATAACAAAATCTATTATATGTTACAAAGACTAAGTTTTTGGCGCAAAAAGGTCAAGAAATGTCAAAGAAAAAGTACTTTGAAAATTTGATAACTTTTCCTCTTAAAATGCCTGAGTCGCGATTTGAAAGGTCAAAATTGGCAACTAAGAACCTAAAGCGAATACGGGCTATGCAGAGAAAACGTCTCAAGAAGTATGTTTTAAAAGTCCTCAAGTTTCAGCTTCAACCTTCATTGTCCTCCATTCTGATGCTTTAGCAGTAGTTTAGCTATAGAGTTTATGGTTCAATTCTTTAGAATGTTTAGCAAATTTTCGTAGAAGAAAATGGCATTCGCGACTTTTGAATTTTAGGAAGATTTTTTCAAATGAGCGTGAACTAGGTCCCCTAGGATTTATATTCGGGGTTAATTTCAGTTTTTATCTGTTTACATATATACAGGGTGGTTTATTTCTACGGTAAAGTTCAATATTACTGTTATTACACAAGATACGAGAAACAATTACTATATATCTTAATTATAGGGAATCTTTATTTCGACAATCACAGGTGTCACATAAGCTGTTGGCGATACAAATTTTCTTTTTTTTATCGACAATTTATTTTTTTATTGAATTTATGCATTTTCCATTGAATTGTAATGCATGTTTCTTTTCGAGTTATTTTAATTGTTTTGCAACTTTCACATTTTTGGCACTTCTCAAAAACTGTGATACGGCGTTTTTACCAATACAAATCGGAGTCCCAAGAAAATGATGCATTCAGAGAGGTTTTCGTTTATATATTTTATGAAAAAATCGAGATGTCGTATACAGGTACAAAATGTGAAGATGATATCTCAATTCGTTCGAAAATTATTGCGCCTATTAACAGACAGGCGTACATGCCCACAAACCGACAGACCGATTGACCGACAGACAACAAAAATTCCGTTCCAGAATCAAGTTTTCTATATGTTTTGAGACTTTTTACGCCGTTTTAGCAAAAAAAGTTCGAAAATGTTGTTAACAATATTTCACCCCCACACATTCAAACCCTAATTTAATTTAATCACAGAATACCAGATGTATGATGAAATTAAAAGCTTTTTAATAAATAAACCCTAAAACGTTATATTACTCGAGTTTTAACGAAAAAAATGTCACTTCTCACCAAATCACCCCCCTTTCATCCCCCACTGGATATTCATAAAGCGATTTTACCAAAAACAATTCGAACCGTTTGTTTGTCGAGAGCTAACTCTATACCAAATTTGAAGACGATATTTCAATTCGTTCTAAAGTTATCGTGGCTACAGACAGAGAGACATACAGACAAAAAAAATCGTTCCCAGATAATGTTTTCTATATGTTTTGATACTTTTTACAACGTTTAAACGAAAAAAAATTTGAAATTTTTGTCA
The DNA here is from genome assembly GCA_964006375.1 of Tillus elongatus. Lineage (NCBI taxonomy): Eukaryota > Metazoa > Arthropoda > Insecta > Coleoptera > Cleridae > Tillus > Tillus elongatus. The sequence continues at coordinate 239,769,964 of OZ023262.1, forward strand.
CCGATGCTCTGGTGGTGTGGTGTGAACCAAACTGCTACCCGGAAGCTTGCTAAACTTCAAAGGCTGGCAAGTCTGGGTATCACCGGCGCTATGAAGACGACACCCTCAGCCGCGCTAGAGGACTTGCTGATCCTGCCACCGCTTCCCATCTGTACCAAAAGGGAGGCTATGGCGTCATATCTCAGACTGCGAGACTCTGGAAACTGGTGCGGAGAGGGAGTAATAACAGGACATGCAAGAGTTGCCAACGAGGTGGAAAAGGAAATTTCAATTTTCACCATCAAGGTGCGAAAACATGAGGACTATACTAAGGCATATACCCCCAGAATCCGCAGTAGGGATTAGTGAAGGGCAAAATGAGGTTGTGTTCCAGCCCTCTAGCCTGGTCTGTTTTACCGACGAATCACGGCTGGAGGAGCAGCAATCTTCCGGGGCGGGAATATACATCATTAGCCTGGGGGTGCGCGAGAGTTATGATCTGGGCGCATATACCACGGCATTCGAAACGGCGGTGTACACTATTCTGCCTGTAGCTAATCGACATTATGTAAGGACGAGCCACTGTGCTCTCAGAAGACACCTTACATGGATAGGTGTTGGGAGTGCTCCCATTTGCCAGAAATCCGGCGTGACTGAGGAAACGTCTTACCACTACCTGTGTGAATGCGAGGCTTTTGGGAGTCTTCGAACATAATTGTTCGCTTCGAGGCCTCTGCAGATGAACCAGGTAAGTTCCGTCCAATGGAAGACCTACTTTGTTGCCTATAATATCTTTTTTAGATTATATGGAATACAGCACTAAATTAAATAAGTTCACTTGCTTTTTTACTTCTTTTTTATTTTTATATTACATATATAAGCACAAGATAAGCATAATTAAGGGGGGGGGGCTTAATTAACCTTGGGGCAACAGAAACTTGAAAAGTAGAGATGTTATTTAGAGCGCGTTAACAGTCATAAATTTGATATCATTATCATGTCAAAGTAGTATTCTGATCATACAAAATTACTTCTAACTGTATGCACACAAAAAGTAGTAAAACACGCCTATAAAATCTAATAAAAAACAACAGCTTCATAATTTATTAAGAGGTTATGAGAAGTGATGAAACTCACTGTACCGCAGTATATTATTATCTTGCGACTGTACTCAGCCCATAACGTCATGCGCGTGACAGTGCAAAAATAGGTAGCCGCACAATCATATCTCTCTAGTAATTGTATCATGTCTAAAACCGAAAGAGGCTAAATTAACAATTTAATATTGACAACTCACAATAAATGACATTACCTTAGAATGACAGATCTGGCGTGGAGCTCTAGCATGAACGCGGTCTAACAACGTTGTCAAATAGAGTAAATTAGGATTGGAGGGATGAATTAAAAATCATGAGAAATGGGTCATTCAAAATTGCAGGTATTAAACAGAGCTATGGATTAGGGTATTTTCTAACCAACTGATAAAATTAAATTCTATAAACTGTCTTCTTTATTATAACAAGTTGGTGTGAAATGAAATGTCTAAGTACATGAAATTTCAGAAGATCTGACAACGCCGGTAAGAAGCAGCTACATCTTAATATCTTGCAATGATTGTAACTTTCGTTGTTTAGATTGCTATCTACGATTTATTTAAATAGCATAGCAGTACAGCCAACATTATCTGTCTTTGTCCAACGCTGTGGATATTTCGTTACAAAATTTGAAGTGAAGTCGAGGCTTATTTTATTATTAATTTCGAATAACTTTATTTTTATTAAATCAAAAGAGTTGAAAATTAATACACAAGCATGGCTACTTATCTTCTTTTCGGTTGTAAATTTTCGCTTCAATCACTTGAACAATTTGAAAGATATTGCCTTTTACAAAGCAACAAAATGGCGTTGTATGAAGAACAAGTTGTATATGACCTCTCCGACCACAAAACAAAATAAGCGGTGTAGAATAAGAGAGGCATTTAATCCTTCAACAAATGCTGAAATAGATCGAGTCACTGGGAATCAGTTATTGAAAAGCACAAATAAATGTCTCCAAGTCCTTGGAAATGTCTTTGAACAATTTCTTTGAAATAATATTATGTTTACCTATTTTGGCCACTTATATTATTATTCAACGTTTAGTTTACTTTTAGTCATCTCTTTATTATTACGCGATTTGTTGACCATGTATTTGTTTGAGCTAATAATTTAAGACATTTCAGTTTTATCACTGCGTTTTGATGTCACACTGGAAATCATAATAATAGTAATAGTAATATATTTGTCATAACAATGTGCTGCGGAGGAAGTCCTAACTGGTACTTGTAAAAAATGTTGTTCATAACTGTCACATGGTTGGCAATAATAGAATACAATGTCGTTACTGAAACCAACAATAATAAATTTAAGACAACAAAGCCTAGATTTAAGTTACACTATAAAACAATCCACCATTTTTGGGGGCAAATTCAAGTTAGATAAATAATGTTGTGAATTCAATGTATTTCATCAATTTTTTGAATTCACGTCTGACCAACAAGACTTTGTTTTCCAAAAAAGAAGAGGATTATTTTTAGTCTCAACTGTTTAAGAAATAAGTTATTCTTTCCTTAGAGATAGAATCTGCCAAAACTCACAAGTTGATTAAGCGTTCCATGCTATGTTTTGTGAAGGACAGTAGTTTGACAGCCATTGTCAACTATGGACAGATAAAACTAGAAAAGGTTGTTTTATTTTCTCATGGTGTACTTTTCTGGTTATTTATAAATTTGCCATTGGTAGAAACCATTATAGGTAAAGTATTTGTTTCCAAAGTAGATGTATATCCCCCGTCGATTTATTTTATAAAATCAAAAAGTCTTCACGGAGCAAGTGCGATATGGTAGTGAATTTTCATAAAAAACATTTATAGCAAATATGTCTTTTTTATTGAAAGCGGGCATCAAATTTGATTAACAGTATAACCTATATAGTATAAACAATGTACCAGATTTTGTCAAAATGACTTAACTGTTTGCAAAGGTAAAAAATGTTCCGAAAATAAACACAGTGTTCATGAAAAAATTGGTCAGATTCTCCTGGTCAACAAACCTCTTTAAGGTATTGACCCACCTGCCAAGAAATAATTATTTACAAAAAACCTGGAGATGTGTTCTAGGGGGCCTAATTCGCGCTTATTTGAAGACATTTTTTCAAAATTCAGAAGTCCTTCTCCTCATTGGGGAAAATATTCACTAAAAAGAAAAAAAATTAACACTAGTGACCTGTGGGCTACCCTGTGACTGTCAAAATAATTTTATAGGATGCAGCTCAAGACACCCTATAATTAACATATACAATTTTTTCTCGTATATTCTATAGTAACGAATATATTGAGCTTTACTGTAGAAATGCATCACCCTGTAAACAGATAAAAACTGACACTAACTTCGGATATGGTTCTAGGTGGCCTAGTTGGTGCTCATGTGAACAAATATTTTCAAAATTCAAAAGTTGCCATCTTCTCATTAGCGAATTTTTTCTGCCAAAATTCGCTAAAAATATAGAGGATGAAACCAGAGACGGTATAATTAAAAAGACTGTCAAAGCATCAGAGAAAGGGTCTATTTGAAATGAATTTTCTGCAAAGATTTAAGTAAAATGAAATTAAGGAAAATGATGGGTGAAGCTGAAACTTAAGGCTTTGTAAAACACGTTCCTTGTGACATTTTCTCTACATAACCCGTATTCGTTTCAGGTTCTTTGCCTAAATGTTACCAATTTTGACGTTTTAAATCACGACTTTGGCGTTTTGCGAAGAAAACTCATAAAAATTTCAAAGTAATTTTTTGGAATTTCTTGACCCTTTTGTGCCAGAAAACTTAATTTATATTATATTTTATCTGTATCAGAGACAGCGGGCAAACAAAGGACTATAAATCAGTGGCGGTGCTCGGTTTAAGAAACTTTTGTTTTTTATTGCCTTAGAAATATAAATGTTTTCGTACGCATCTAGCTTCGCTGGCTGTCTAACATTTTTGATAAGTTTCAGATTTTCTTTATCAATGTCCGTCATTTTATAAAAAATAGACTCTTTTTGATGTTTGGTAGTAGTTTAAATTATAGAGTTTGTGATTAGACTGTCTATAATTTTTAGCAAATTTTCGTAAAAAAATTCGCTATGAGGATTCGCGACTTTCGAATTTTGCAAAAAATTTGTTCAAAGGAGCGCGAACCAGAGCCACCAGAACACATATCCGTGATCAGTTTCAATTTTTTATGTTGATACATACACACACACACACACACACACAAATATATATATATATATATATATATATATATATATATATATATATATATATATATATATATATATATATATATATATACTTACGGGATGTCTCAGCGAGACCTGTCGTTAGAAGCTTATATAATTCTGGACACAATAAAAATTTGAAAATGTAGAATTAGGTATAATTGATTACATTCTCTTTAACTAAAGTATCTTAGAGCCTCAGTGGTTCAGCGGTAAGAACCACCGGGTTCGATCGCAGCGTTCTCCTTTCACTTTTTGTAATATTAACACCAACCGAGGTTCTGGCATTCTATTTGAACAAGTTGAATGACTGCACGTTCCACCCTTCAGAGGGGGCGTGAAGCCGTAGGCCTCGTGTCCATGCCATGTTGGGCACGTTAAAGATCTCTAACCTACTTACAGAAACCCAGGGGTTCGGCAAAATTTCCAGGATAGTGAGATCAAACTGCTCCCTAGCGTCGGTGATTGGCCAGAGTCGCAAAAATAGACCAACCTTAAAGAAAAAAAATATATCTATAGATTTCTTGTACTTCCGGTTATACCGGATGTCGTCATCAACTTTGTTATTTTAAATGGAACACCTTGTATATTTTTGCAAATTTTAGATGGGAATCATAATTTTGAATATTTTTTAAGATATACATGATAAAAAGTATTTTAAATCATATCTTGGATACGATAAAACAACCTTGCGTTTCAATATTCTCAATTGATAGCGCATATATGGAGCAAATAAATGTATTCTATATCCGTGTAGCTTTTAATAATGGCATCCTACCAAGAAATTATAGGTTACATTGAAGTTTAAAATGCGTTTCAAAAGAAGCTACTTTAGCATAACTTTAGCACATTTAAGACACTCGTTAAGTAACTGTAGCATGATTCATGCCAGGACTTGTGGACAGCCATTAGGTAATTTACGTTAGATTAAAAAACCAGTGTTTAAGCTATAACATCAACGTTTACTTCTTTCATATACTTAGCTAGGTCGGAACTGTTAAATTCCATTTCTTCAATATCTTGCAGACTAGAGTTACTAATTGTATTTTCGCTTTCTACACTTTGCTGTCTCTGATTATTCACTTGATTGTTTTCTTTGTGAAATAATTTCAGCATACGTTGGGTAAACTCTTCAAATTTTTGTGGTGACTTTTGATCATCACTTTCAGATTTTTTAAAACTAACATTGTTTCTTGGTTTCTTAAGTGTCTTGGATTCATCCTGATTGTGAACATGCACTATACTAACTGAAGTTAAAAGCGTTGCTTCGCTAGTCTCTGAATTGTCACGAACGAAACCTTTAGAACAATTTTTCAACTTAGTCCTATTTTTGTATGAATTTTGTCTCGCTATATGGTCTGATCGCAATCCTAAAAAAGCGTTCCTCTCGTTGTTTGCTGCTATCTTCAGATTCATGTTGTCCTCGATGGCTTGTACACCTTCTGAAACTGATCTGGCCATTAAAGGTGGATATTTTGATAGAGCTGAATATGTTCGATTTGAAGTGTACTTGGTCTTTTTCGGGATGATGCCAGCAAATGTTTTCTGAAAATAAAATAATAAATTATAAACAACACTAACGAAACTATTTACTGTTTTGTTCATTAATTTAGCTAGCTTTCAATTAACCTCTGATCCTCCAATATATTTGACAAAAAGCTTTAGAAAGTTGGCATGCTAACGATTTTAAATAACATGGACTATCTTGTTACCCATTTTCTTAAAAGGTTTTTCGTCCTCTCGTTTTAGTGAATTTTCGTATAAAACATTTACTAATTAAGAGATGCGCCTTTTGAATTATCAACTCTCTGAAATCTAATATTTTTTTATGATGGTACCAATAATTTCGGTCCAAAAGTTATAGCCGCTACAAAGGGTGGAAATTGTTACGTCTGCAGAATCAGGTTCTCTACATACTGATTCAACTTGCACCCAAAACTTGAATATTCTTAAAAAAATTCACTAATGAGGTCTCGACTTTTGAATTTTGCAAAATTTCTCCAAATAAGCGATAACTAGGCCCTCTAGAACAGATATCCGGGGCCAGTTTCGATTTTTAAATGTTTATATATATATATATATATATATATATATATATATATATATATATATATATATATATATATATATATATATATAATGGGCCGATTTTGATCAAATTTAGTGAGTACGTTCCTTTTGCAAGTGGCTTGGATAAGTTCCTTAGTCTGGAAAATGTGACCGGTTTGCCCCGTCAATTTTTTTTTTCGAAAAATGTTTATATATCCGGAAATAAGAAAGTTATGGTAACCAAATATTTATATCATATAAAGTAAACTATGTAACAACATTTAGATCTGTACATTAAAAGACAAAAAAGTTAGGCATTTAATTTTTTTATAATAATATAATCCTTTTAAAATGCCAAAGTCGAGATTTAAAACGACAAAATGGGCAACATTTTGGCAAAGAACCTGAAACGAATACAGGTTATGTAGAGAAAACGTCGCACGAAGAGTGTTTAACAAACCCTCAAGTTTCAGCTTAAATCGCCATTGTCCTTCATTTACTATAATATTTCCAGAAAATTCGTTTCAAATAGAGCCTTTCTCTGATGCTTTGGCATTGAATTTAGTTATAAAGTTTATCGTTTAATGATATCTAATTTTTAGCGAAATTTAGTGTGCTGTGAAATTAAATTAGACAGTCAATTTTTGCGATATAGTACAATTTTAGTGAATTTTCTTAAAAAAATTCGCTAACGAGGAGTTCGCGACTTTTGTATTTTGAAAATATTTTTTCACATGAGCGCGAACTAGGCGCCCTAGAACTTATATCCGGAACTAGTTTTCGTTTCTCTGTGTTCTCATATATACAGGCTGACGCATTTCTATGGTAAAGTACAACATATCAGTTATTATACAAGATACGAGAAAAAAATGTATACGTTAATTATTGGGCGTCTTGAGCTACATCCTTTGAATTTATTTTAACAATCACAGGATGGACCATAAGTCGCTGGTAATACAACTTTATTTTTTTCGAACACCGCTCATATTATTGCAGTGTTGCATTTATCGTCGAATTATAATGCTGGTAGAAAAAAAAATTGATAGCATACCCATGAAAGCGGCGCATTCAAAGAAGTTTTTGTTTATATTATTCGTCGAAAAAAAAATGGAGATGCCGTATACAGAGCGCTCTCAAATAGTGACTCATTTGGAAAATTTTGAACTGTCGTAACCCAATTTTTACAAATGGAACAGCCTGTATTTTGTTTTTCAGAAGCGTTGCTTCAAGTTTTGTATAACACTCCCTACACCTACAGACTCTAGTTTTGGAAATATTTACTTTTAGAATCGCACACCATGATTCGATCAAGTTATATCATTATTTAGCGAATTTTCGAAGAAAAACATTCAATTTAAATTAACTTGGTCCAAACAGGTAGGAAATCATTAATTTTATAGGATTATCTACGCTTACATTTTCATAATATGTAGGTAAAAAAGGTAAAGGTAAGATGCTTACTGGCAATTAGGCCATTGCTGACCCTTTTGCTCATCTAAACTAACCTACCCTCCACCTTGAGCTCGATCTCAATGACGACAGTGATTTGAAATATCATCCGCCGCCGGTGAGTCTCGAACCGTCGTCCCCCGAGTCCGTATTGGAAAGTCTTTCCCGCACGGCCACGGAGGCGCTTTTCATAATATGTAAGTAGGCGATAAATTGTTTTCATAAATGTCAAATGAAACTTTAAAGTGACAGACTAAAGTAATGTTCTTATTTATGACAGCTTGTGGCATGAAAATATAAGTAATTTTTCCACTTACATTTTTTTTACTTCCACTGGTTCAAATTTATGGGACAAGTTATAAAATAATGTTAACTTTTTTTTTCAATCTTAATTACAGAATAGGAATTCATTGTCAGCGAGAAAATGGGAAATACTTTGAACATTTAAATCAAGACGTGCCCAACTCAAATTTTTAGGAAGAAAAAATGTTTATGTTTGAATAATTGGGAATTTCAGAATAAGCGGTTAAGTTTTATTGTTGGTCAACGAAACACTTGCAAAAGTAAGGTACTCAGAATTTTTCATCCTTTGATGACGCTCGCCAACTTTGTTAGTGAAACGATCGTCAGGTCTTTAAAAATATGTGTTGTGGTGATTTGCGTTCTCTAAATGTACTTATTAGTGCTCATCACAGGTTACAATCTTCACATAGAAAGGTACTCAACAAATTTGATCAAAATCGGCCCATTATTTTTTGAGTTATATATATATATATATATATATATATATATATATATATATATATATATATATATATATATATATATATATATATATATATATATATATATATAGAGAGAGAGAGAGAGAGAGAGAGAGAGAGAAAGACGTATGGGAATTGAAACGGGTTGCGGAAAAAAACAAGCATTTGTGAAGCCACGGGAAAAGTCTACGACTGTATTAAATATGGAACGCTTTCACTAAGTTAGGGCAAGAACAAACAACTAGATATGGTATTTAAATTGAATTAAGTTTTAAAAGTTTTCTTCTCCTCTTGATTACATTATTTTTTATACAAAACAAACTACAAAATTAATCGGAATAACAACAATCTGATCAGATAACGATAAAATGAAATGAGAGACTAAAAAAAAGTTTTTATAAAAAGTGAAGTCACCAACTAGGATTACAACTCATCTTATTATCGGACTCGATTATCTTATGCAACCGCTTAGACCACTAGACCACCGTCGACATGACAGATGTATGTACTAGCCGGTATATATGCTAGTATGTTAATTTTCTAACGTCTTTATTATTTACACCAAACAAATTTTATTTACAATGGATTTTTTTGCTCATATTTTAACGAAATGAAGGAAAGTAACGACTTAGACATAGATCTAGGAGTCATTTCGTGTCGTATTTTTGATACATCGTAAAATCTATATAAAATGAGTGTGTATACTAAATTTAAAAATAACACAATGAGCTTCACAGATAATTACAGATTTGTTTTAAAAAACCTTTTTTGTTATTTTGTTTGCAGAAACTGGTTCGATTGAGTTGATTAAAACCGACCATTCAAGTCATCTCATAGTTGCATTCCATTTGTAAATAAAAATTAAATTTTCGGAAAATTTGCAGATTAGCACATGAGGGGTGTTTAGACAAATCATTTCAAAAATATGCTTAGAACCCTTCTGGATGCCCAACCAACCACACTGTTACTTTTCGATTCGGATACTATAAATCTAAGCAAAATAAAAATAAAAGCAGCTTTTCAGAACAAATATCCACACTTATTTGTCAGATGAACATTATGTGGTTAATCTAATGACAACTTTGTAAGACGAAATGAATCTAATTTACTCAAATATCTTGGAGCGAAACACTAAAACCCCGAGATTAATGTTGCGCATCCCATAAGAAGCTGGACAGAACTACACACAAGCACAAAAACAGTTTATCAGACATAAAACATGTTGATTTAAAAAAGTGGAGGAAAACTGTTGTTGCTGGTCGACTTCCTGACATAATTCTGTCTGAAAGCTTAATTTAAATCCCATGGCTTGGTTCAGATGCACCAGAATGTATCATCTCGTCAGAGAATAAAATCCTAGATTACATATGTCTGTGCTGTATATACTCTATCAGTCCAACAACAGAATAAAATCTCAGCGTCAATAAAATAACATGAAAGACAAGGCCATCTAATATATGCTTTTTAGGCACCTGCAAGAATACAGGGTTGCCTGTTTGATGTTTACAGAAAATCATTAAATTTACAGATTTTAAAATTAGCACATGTAAGTTTTTCAAAGTAGTGCGTCCACAGGGGAACCATTTATTTTCTGTGGCGATAAAAAATAAAAGAATGCTAATTGGGAATTTATTGCATAAAAGTTTTTTCTATAATTTCAAAAACTATGTTCTTCACATGTCCGTCATTATTAGTCACGTACTACCGAAGGATATAACGAAAGCTTGCCATTACTTGTGCCACTGTGACTTGACTATAGCACCTTTTTCTTGACGAATAACATCAATAAAGTCTTCTATGGCTTGTAAATAATGAGCAAATATCTTAGCTTTTAACTCAGATATGCCTGGTGTCCTATATCTGGTACACCTTTAACAAGTCAATTCTTATCTAAGCCCCACCACTTACAGCAGACAATAACCTTTGAGAAGTCAGAAGCTAGTACTAGGGCAAAGCGTGCTCGCGAGAGGCGTATGACGGAGTTTATTGTATAAAACATAGCATTTGTATATATATTTTACAAATCTTAAAATAATAGCATGTCGTGAAGCATACCGTAAATTTCGTGAGGTTAGCTAATACTTTTTTATATAACATTATATTAGCAATCAGAACAACACAGTAACAAACAATGTATTATAATGCTTTATACGCTAATCTCATGACGGTTGTCAGGGCGGAATCACACCCAATGGTGCTATCCTAAGCGTTGTCTAGGTAGATAGTGGACCTCTTATGACTTCACCACATCTTTTGGCCATTTTTTCTTTAGTCTTCTTTGAACGGGATCTTCTGTGAGGGCCCTAGCTGTGCTGTTTTGATGGTCATCTAGTTTCACTCGGTGTTTTGTAGCTGTCTTAGGGATTTCATCGTACACCCATGGTATCTTAAAATCTGACTGTAAAGTATGGTTGGTAACATACCATGGAGCATCTATTACAATTCTTAAGGTTTTCGATTGGAATCGTTGTACGATGTCTATGTTCGACTTACTGGCGCATCCCCACAGCTGTATTCCGTACATACAAACAGGTTTGATTACTGATTTATATACAAATAATTTATTTTGTAGATTTAATGGTGACTTTCTACCTACTAACCAGTACAGCTTTCAAATTTTTATTTGCAGCTCCGCTTTCTTCTTCAATATATGTGCTTTCCAAGTTAGTTTTTATCAAGATGTATGCCCATGCATTTAGCTTCATCAGCCTGAGGTATTTGTTTACTATTAATATGTACTGGAAGACACTCACCTCGTTTGAGAGTAAAGTTGACTTGTACACATTTGGACTCGCTTACTTTGATTCTCTACTTTTTAACTCAATCTTCTACCAGGTTAAGATGCCTTTGCAATATTTCTGATGCCATTTGTGGATTTTCGTGAGCTGCCATTAATACAGTTTCGTCAGCAAAAGTTCCCGTCGTTGACTTGATTGTTGTTGGTAGATCTGAAGTATGCAGTAAAAATAAGATGGGACCCAGTACACTTCCTTGGGGCACTCCAGATTTAACGGGATGAATTATCGACAGTTCTTCTGCACATTTAACTTGGAAGTTACGATTTGTTAGGTAGGATTTGAAGAGCAGATACTAGTGGTGAGGCAGGAGTTTCTTAATTTTGTATAGCAGGCCTTCATGCCATACCTTATCGAAAGCTTGACTTATATCAAGCAACTGAACAGTATTGCCCTCTTTCCATTGCCTCTTGAATTTTGTGAACCAGTCTGTGACACTGCTGGATTGTTGAGTAGTTAGATCTGAACCCATACTGGTGATCGGGTAACCATGTGTCAAGTAACTTGTCAGCAAGCATCCTTTTTAAAATTAATCTTTCTAGTATTTAAGAGATGGTTAAAAGCAAACTTATTGGCCTATATGACTTGACATCGTTTACTGCTTTTTCTTGATCAAACCATAATTATTTGAGCAAACTTTAGTTGATCTGGCCAATGGATCAACCTTAATATTGAGTTAAATAGTACTGTCAGATACTTATATCTTTCTCAGGAAGCTGCTTGAGTATTTTCCCCGTTATCATGTCATATCCAGGAGATTTCCTGATGTTAATGTCAAGTATTTCTTGTGTTACTTCAGCCACTCTAAATTCTTTAATTGGTGGTGACATTTGGCATGGCACTTCTAGATAGTCTTGCACTACATGATTTGGAGTATCTGCGGGATGTGGAGTGAAGACGGACTCAAGGTGTTGAGCAAATAACTCTACCTTTTCTCTATTTAACCTTGCCCAGGCTCCATCGAGTTTTTTAAGCGGTGGAACGGATAAACTGTGTAAATAATATTTAAGTTTGTGGATTATATCACTGAAATATAATAGTTTTACGATACGTACAATTTGTTTAGATCTGTAAAATTTTTACTTAGATATTTAAGAACAAAATACTACATGTAGGAGATTAGGCATATACAATACTTTTATATTCCAGACACTCCACTCTTCACGAAGCGTTATCAATCTTAGAAGATGATGAAATAAATGCAGAATCTTTAACATTACTGCAACCAAGAAATGCATGTACAGATTTCACCGATGAAGATTCGGGTGACGAGGATTATGTTGATATAAACAATCTACCTAGTTTTCAAATGTAGTGTCAAGTAGAACTAAGTTGTGCCTAATATACTACAATTACCTCTTACAACCTTTCAGAACAACACCAGGGTAGTAAAAAAAGAAATATACTATTATGAGAAAGAAGACTTGACGGCATCCCCAAGTACTTTCGAAACTCGGGAAAATTATAATGTTGAAAACAACACTACTTATACCTATTTTGTGAGATTTGTCGATGATGAATTTTTGAAAAAAGTCGTGGAAGAAACGAATAAACATGCATTACAAAAAAACAAAACCACCAGAATAGAGTTATCCGAGATGAAATGTTTCCCAGGTGTTCTAATTCTATCTGGATATTTAGCTGTTCCACGTCGTAGGATGTACTGAGAGTAAGCTGAAGACAATCATAACATAATGGCAAGTCACACATATACATTTTTCTGACAATATCGACACAGGTCGAAATGATAACTTTGCCAAAGTTCGGCCATTTTTAAACCGACTAAACAAAACATTTTCAGCAAATATGGTACAGGCAATAGAGAATTTGTTTCTGCATTAAATTACAGGAGTTTTTTTTTGATACATAGGTTCAGAATGACGTACTGAATATAAAAACACAAAATCCTTACAAATTAGAAGGCCGGAAGTGCCGCCATTTTGAGAAAAACCGTTTCGGTCTATATCTCCGCCAAAAATGATAATGATCTTTATTGTAGATAATTGCATTTCTCACTTTTCAATCGACAAAGATATAGACCGAAACGGTTTTTCTCAAAATGGCGGCGCTTCCGGCCTCCTAATTTGTAAGCATTTTGTGTTTTTATATTCAGTACGTCATTCTGAACCTATGTATCAAAAAAAAACTCCTGTAATTTAGTGCATTATGGACAAGAGTAACGGGCTCCTATATTGCCTGTATGGATGTTAATTGCACTTGTTGATATTAAATCCATACGTAAACATTTAATATACTTTATTATTTCACTAACTGAATAAACTATATGATACATTTAACTATAAAACAATCACAGACAGTACATAATAGATAACTGACCGAGCGTGGAGAGACGTATCTTCACTGTGTCGGTTGGTAGCGAGGAGAGAGAGAGAGAGATCCCTGGTGTCTCTTATATCGTAGTTCTTGACAGCTTGCTGTCGAATAACGTAACGCAACGTTTAGCTGTCAAGAGAAACATAGAGTAGTGTTGACGGAAACACTGCGGTCGGAACCACCGCCACATACTCCCCTCTCAGTGGCAACGCTATTAGTTCAAGTATCTTCGTGGAAATCGAACTCTACGTCCATGGCGTGTAGTTTGAACGGGAACGGGAACTTCACTGTCACTTTCAGTTTCACTAGGTGTTGGACTTTCACTGTCACTTTCAGTTTCACTAGGTGTTGGACTTTCACTGCCACTTTTAGTTTCACTAGGATGTCTCTGAGGCTGGAAAGTTGTCTGTTCGTTATCACAAAGAATGAATGCGGGTTTAAGACGGTCAACAGAAATTGTCTCTTCTCCGTGTGATTTCTTGATTTTGAAGACTTTGTCAGTTCGGGATAACACTTCAAAGGGGCCGTCATAAACCGGTTCGAGAGTTTTTTGCGGAATATCAATGCGAACAAAAACAAAAGGAGCTTCCATAAGCTTAGGATGCACAAATACCTTCTTTGCAGTATGATGTTTAAAAGGTACTGGTCGAAGTTTCCTTATGTCTTCTTTCAGCTGAGATATAAGTGGTGGAACATCATGAGCTTGTGTGCTGTTGAAAAAGTCGGTGGGAAGTTTGATTGATTCTCCGTATACTATTTCAGCGGGTGTTGAGCGATATTCTGGAATTATGTACGATCTGAGTCCTAGTAACACAATTGGCAATTTAGCGACCCAGTTTTCGTCCATATGAGCCTTCAAGGCCTGTTTTATAACTCTATGCCATCTCTCAATTACACCATTTGCTGCTGGGTGGTAAGCTGTGGTCTTGATGTGGTCTGCACCTAGTGTTTTAGTGAGGTGTGTGAAAAGGTGTAATCGAATTGTTTACCTCTGTCTGTGGTGATGTATTGCGGAACACCGAAACGAGAGATCCAGCATGATAAAATAGTGTTCGCTACTGTTTCTGCTGTAATATCTGACAATGGAATTGCTTCGGGCCATCGAGAAAATCTGTCTATTATTGTTAACAGATAGCGTTGACCGTGTGATGCTGGTAATGGTCCTACAATGTCAACATTTATATGCGAGAATCTTCTCATGGCTGGGGTGTATTGTCCAATGGCACTGGAAGTGTGTCTCCATATCTTGACTTTCTGGCAGGGAATGCAAGTTTTAGACCAAAGAGATACATCGCGTTTCAATTTGGGCCAACAAAATCTATCCTGGACCAGATCGACTGAAGCTGATATGCCTGGGTGAGATAAATTGTGGATAGAATCGAAAATCTTTCGGCGAAATTTGAGCGGAATGAATGGGCGAAGTTTCTTTGAAGAAGAATCGCAAATAAGATTCATTCCGTTGTCAAGAGGCATGTTTTGAAATTTGTATGAGGAAGATTTAGACTGCAGAAGGTGTTTGAGTTCCTCACAAGATGACTGAGCTTGCGCAATTTCTTGGAGTGACGTGTGATCACTGTGTCGGTTGGTAGCGAGGAGAGAGAGAGAGAGAGAGAGAGAGAGAGAGAGAGAGAGATCCCTGGTGTCTCTTATATCGTAGTTCTTGACAGCTTGCTGTCGAATAACGTAACGCAACGTTTAGCTGTCAAGAGAAACATAGAGTAGTGTTGACGGAAACACTGCGGTCGGAACCACCGCCACAGCCTGTACTAATAGTCTTCTTGAAAAAGATTATAGAATAGATGAGGCTATGGTGCCTTATCACGGCAAGCATGGATATAAACAATTTATACATGGAGAGCCGATTAGGTACGGTCTTAAATAATGGGTGGGCACTACAAACCAAGGCTATATAAATTGGTTAGAACCATACCAGAGAGCTACGACCAATATTAGTACCAAATATAAGGACTTTGGCGTGGGAACAGCTGTTATTTTAGAATTTAGAGATTTCGCAGTTAGGTTTTCGCAACACGTAAGTGTATGAACCTACCTTTAAGGAACGTTCTTATTTTTGACAGCTTGTTAGTATTATTATATATTAGTATTTGACTGCTTAGGTTCATTTTTCTTTACTTCCACTGGTTCAAATTTCCGTAAAAAGTAAAAAAATACATTTTCTTTTTTTCAATCCTAATTACAGATTAAGTATATAAGTTGAATTTTATGTAATGTTTCAGCAATTTTTTTTGTCAAAAACAGTCCGTTTTTAAGAATTTTTTGTGTGCTTCTGTAGAAATCATTGTTTGTAAGATTTTTGTGAAATTTTGGTAATTAATAATGAATGTCTAATAAGTTATTGTAAGAACAATGTTTCCGGATTTTTCTGAAAAAATTGTTTCCAAATTTTCATGTAATTTTTTTGTGAGTTTCATCTAAATGCATTTTTTTTTAATAATTATATCTTGGCACGTGGGTAAATAGCTTGCAGAGGTTCGTTGGCCAGGAAATTTGGACCAGTTTTTTCAGGAAGATTTAGGTTTATTATAGGAAATTTGGTGTATTTTTTCAAACAATAAAGTTATTTCGATCAACTAAGTTATTGTTTTTACTATATAGGTTATACCAAATTTCTTGCCTGCTTTCATTAAATAAAGATATATTTGCTATTAAAAACCTTTTAATGAAAATTCACTACCATCACGCACTTGCTGCTGCACCCAGACTTTTTCTTTACTTCCACCGGTTCAGACTTCCCTGAAAAGCTAAAAAATACTTTTTACCTTATCTCTTCTTCAATTTTAATTACAGATTGGCTATATAATTTGAATTTTATGTAATTTTTCAGCAAATTTTCGTGTATAAAATGTTTAAATTTTTTTTAGCGTTTCCCAATAAACAGTCTATTTTTTTTAATTTTTGTGAAATATTGGTAATCAATAATAAATGTTTAATAAGTTACTATAAAAAATGTTTTCGAATTTTCGTGGAAAAACATTGTTTAGCAAACTTTTTAGTTATTTTTTTTGTAGCATTACTTAAGACAACTTTTGTTAAGAACATGGCGAATTTTCGTGAAAAAAATCGTTTGTGAACTTTAGTGCGAAAATTATTTTTGTGGACTTTTTGTCAAAAAGCTTTTTGTGAATAATTATATCTTGACAGGTGTGTAAAGAAAGAGGTCCGTTGGCCAGGAAACTTTGATCGGTTTTTTGTACTTTTAAAAAATAAAGTTATTTTTATAAAATATGATACATTGTTTATACTATATAGGTTAATCAAATGCTCATATTTTATATAGATTTATCATACTTTATATAGGTTATATCAAATTTGATGCCTTTCATTAAAAAATACATTGTATATAAATTGGCTTGTAAGGCCTCACTTTTGGGCTATAGAAATTAAGTTGTTTTCACAGTGATAACTTTAAACGTGGATTTATTTGGATAATTGTAACTCACATGTCTGATTACGCTTGCAATAAAACTATAACATGAATAATGAGAATAATGAACGTACAGTGGCGATTTCTCCTAGTGAGCTAGGTGTGCGCCGCACACCCTAAAATATAATTAAAATGTACACAGTTAAATATGTTTTATTTCTTTTTCCCTTAGTCCTAATACACTACATATTTTATGACAATCAATTTAATTTACTTATTTGATTTCATAAATAGTCGGTTAATAGTGACTTGGAATGAAGTAGGTACCACGTCTTCATTCAGAGAATATGAGTAGGTCAATAGCAACGGGGAATGAATTCGGGTTAGGTGTGCGTTAATATTTCCGAACAACTTCAGTCGATAGAGCTGTATTGGTATACAATACAGTCCCCCACCCATGTGTTTAAAATAGTGAGGAAAATACCATTGATTTTAACACTGCAGTGAGCGGTAAAAATACCGCTCAAGACAAATAAATGAAACGCCGGTCTAACCGACGTTGTGATAGCATTATTTACAAACATTACGACTGCGCTTGCAGAGACCACAGTATTCTAAAATCAAAGACTATAATACATTTTAGTAAATTTTCGTAGAAAAAATTCACTAATGAGGAGATCTCGACTTTTGAATTTTGAAAAATTGTTTGCAAATAAGCGTGAACTAGGACCTCTAGAACCCATATCCGGGGTCAGTTTCAATTTTTATATGTTTATATATATATATATATATATATATATATATATATATATATATATATATATATAATGTTTCTGTTGAAAAAGATGTAGAATTTACTTTGAGTCAAGTTTTAAAATGAAGAAATTGATTTCAAGTACCATCCACATTTCTAGAAATTGTAATGGTACATAATGAGGTGATGTAATTTTGGAGATTAGAAATCAGATGACAGAACTTTAGAACAATTGACATTTAGATTAAAATTTAGTCAAAATTGCATCATTTGCAGCCACAAGTTTAGACTTATTTGTAAGATGCTTTGTACTATTTATGTAACAATAAACTATATATATATATATATATATATATATATATATATATATATATATATATATATATATATATATATATATATATATATATATATATATATATACATACATAGGTATCACACGATAACTCAAAATATAATCGGCCGATTTCCTTCTGTAAATGGCTTGGATAAGTTCGTTAGTCAGGAAAATCGGACGAGGTTTTCCGAGAAATTTTTGAGTTTTCATTCGAAAAAAATTTGTATCTCAAAAAATAAAAAAGATAAGATAACCAAATTTGGTAGGTAGGTTTCCGATATAAAAAGTAAACTATACACCAAAATTTAGATTTCTATGTTACAAGAAAAAAGTTATAATAAAATATTTTGTGCCAGATCATTTCTATGAAAATTCACTACCATAACGCACTTGCTGCATCCAGGCTTTTTACACATTTTATTATTTAGTACCATATTAACATTGAACTACTTTTAATGTTTTCAGTTTTCACCCCGTTCCGGACAGTGCTAACGCTAACACAAATTTGTGTGAAGAGAAGAGTTTGATAATAATTCCATGTTATTTTCCTGTTTTAAAGTTTTAAGTGACTTTTTAATTTGTTAGTGTTGCAGTGGGAAATTAATTTATTTATCTACGTATTATTCCCATATAGGTATCTATCTATATATATATATATATATATATATATATATATATATATATATATATATATATATATATATATATATATATATATATATATATATATATATATATATATATATATATGTACATTTAGTGTTAATAATTTTAAAACCACCACTAACAGCAACTCGTTACCGCACACCCGAACATTTTGGTCAGGCTACGCCACTGTGAACGTAGGCTGCTTTTGCGTCTTCCTAAGGCTAAACTTGCTCTCTCTCTCTCTCTCCACTTATCAATGTCAATGTCACTAAGTGAAGATTGGAACGTCTGATGAGCAATGATAAAAAAATGTCAATGTGCTCTCCGCTTCAGTATTGCAGAATGTAGATTCGATGGTCTGGGAAGGCACCCACTTACAGTATTTCACAACAGGACAACCCCGGCGATTCACGGGTAACAACGTGTGACTCTGAACCGAAGGGTACTGGGTTCGATCCCAGGGTACTCCTTTCACTTTTTCAGTACAAACTGTAACATTAACATCAGCCGAAGTTCTGGCAGTGTATTTGAGCAAGTTGAATGTCTGCACGTTTCGCCCTTCGGAGGGGACATAAAGCCGTCGGTCCTGTGTCTATGCAATGTTGGGCACGTTAAAGATCCCTACCCCCCTTACAGTAAGGCAGGGGTTCGGCAAAATTTCCAGGATAGTGAGGTGAAACTGCTCCCTGGCATCGGTGATTGGCCATACTCGCGGAAATAGGCCGACGTTAAAGAAACAAAACACACACACACACACACACACACACAACATATATTTGCTATTAAAAATATTTTTATGAAAATTCACTGCAATGACGTACTTGCTGTGTCCAGAATTTTTATTCTTATTAAAACACACTGAAAAGGTTAAAGATGAACACCTTAATATAAATCTTATTATTTTCTAAATGTACTGTGGATAACTGAACAACAAGGTATTCTCCATAGGCTGAGAAGCCCACTTACATTTATTTATCAAAACCATGCATGTGATATTTTATCATCTTAATTACTGTTCATATTACAGTCTTCATATAACATAATGTATATTTCTCACTTCAAATATGCTACTTACAACAGTTACGTATCCTGCGTTGTAATCAATTAGTTGTTCTACCTACATATCATTTTCCCGTCCATACTACGTCGACAATCTTTTAATACTCGAGTTATGTTATCCTCATATATTTACCGTTGTATTCTAGTAATTATTAAGGTTTATGTAATGCCAATTCATTGAGAAAATGCAGTTAGTTCTAGCTTTTCGAGAATTTAAAATTTCTGACAACACAAGCTAGGCCAGTCGATAGTACAGAAGAAAACCTGACCAGTGATTCTCACGGGAACGATTCCTTAAAAGTAAGGAGGTGGAGGAACATGGCTTGCTATTATTTTTTGTTATTAGAAGTTAGTCTAGTCTTAGTCTTAGTAGAGTTAACATCGTAGTAGAATAACTATAATTTCATAATATACCGGGGTCAATGCATTCTCACCACAATTAGAACCGTAGACCGGTTTCGCTCTAATTAGAGCTCGTCAGTACGGCATACTAATTGCAGCGAAAATACACCTATAAAGTAATACAGCTATGGAAGCCAGCCTTCCAAAACTAAGTGAGATGTAAGACACGAAATACGTGCCGTCATCTCGTTGCGGAACCAAGTAGTATGTTATCACGGCAGCTCCAAATAACACGGAATGTTAAAAAATAGAGACTGTATACAACCAACCAACAATTCAGTAAATTGTCAGCCCTGGCCCATTTCTACCTCAAAATAGGGACAAAGTATGTAAGATAAAATTTGAGCGAAACCGGTCTACGGTTCTAATTGTGGTGAGAATACATCTAGCCTTACATACTTTGTCCCTATATTAAATGCTAAATTTCTAATTGACACCAGACCATCGGATCTACATTCTGCAATGCTGAAGATAGCACATTGACATTTTTTATCAGTGCCCATCAGACGTTCCAATCTTCACTTAGTGACATTGACATTGATAAGCGGAGAAAGAGAGCAAGTTTAGCCTTAGCCAGACGCAAACGCAGCCTACGTTCATTATTCTCATTATTCATGTTATAGTTTTATTGCAAGTGTAATCAGACACGTGAATTACAATTATCCAAATAAATCCATGTTTAAAGTTATCAGTGTGCAAACAACTTAATTTCTATAGCCCAAAAGTGAGGCCTTACAGGCCAATTTATATACAATGACTTTTTTAATGAAAGGCATCAAATTTGATATAACCTATATAGTATAAACAATGTACCATATTTTCTAAAAATAACTTTATTTTTTAAAAGTACAAAGAACTGATCCAATTTTCCTGGATAAAACGGGAACAGAATTTCTGAGAAAACTTTTCAAATTCAGTTCCTATTTGAGAGCACCTGTATATAGCAGGTCGATTTTATCGACGAGTAATACAAACAAAAAGCTCCCCAAATGCGTCATTTACATGGGACTCCGCTATCTATTGGTAAAAACGCCGTATCACAATTTGTGATATATATGTGTAATGTGGTAAAAACGTGAAAAGTTGCAAAACAATTGAAATAACAAAAACGATGAACGATATAAATTTTTTTGTCCTTACAAACATGCATTATAATTCAATGGAAAATGCAAAAATGCAATAGCATAAGGAGTGTTCTATTAAAAAAAGAAAGTGTGTATCACCAACGACTTATGGGCGACCCTGTGATTATCACAATAATTTTACAAAATGCAGCTCAAAACACCCTATAATTAACGTACACAATTTTTTCTCGTATCTTGTATATAAACGAAAACATTGAGTTTTACCGTAGAAATGCATCACCCTGTATATATGTGAACAGAAAAAACTGAAATTTACCCAGTAGGTATATGGGTTTTAGGAGTTCTAGTTTACACTCAATTGAAGAAATCTGTTCAAAATTCATAAGTCGCTGTCTTCTCAATAACGATTTTTTTACGAAAATTTCCTAAAATATAGACTACTAAACCATAAACTCTATAGCTGAAACTACTGCCAAAGAATCAGAAAGAGGGTCTATTTGAAATGGATTTTTCGAAAATATTTTGGGAACATGAAGGACAATGATGGTTGAAGCTGAAACTAAAGGCTTTGTAAACCACAGTTTTACAACATTTATTTTACATAGTCCATATTTGTCTCCGATTATTTGTCTGTAAATTTGAAAATTCATGTTTCAAATCGCGCTTTTGACGTTTTAAGAAGAAAAATTATAAAATTTTCAAAATATGTTTTCTGCTACTTTATTAACTCAACCGTTCTATGTAATATTCAATTGGTTTTGTTAACCACACAAAATATTTTGTTCTTGTTCTTTCCTCTGATCTCCAGTGGCACCCAAATTGATTTTTTTAAACGCCTATAACTTTTTTCCTTTTAGCGAAGAGATAAGGTAGGGTAAGTTTGATGGTAGAAACGTATGTTCCAAATTTGGTTGTCATAGCTTTGTTATTTTCGGAGATACAAACATTTTCCCGGAAAAACTGGTCCAATTTTCCTGGCTAACGAAATTATCCAAGCCACTTACAAAAGGAAGGTACCTACCAAATATTATGAAAATCGAACCATTATTTTTTGAGCTATCGGTGTGATATATATATATATATATATATATATATATATATATATATATATATATATATATATATATATATATAAATAACAGGATTTTTAACACGGCATTTTTGTATACTATACAAGGAGAAAGGTTAAGGGCAAGGCCGCAAGGAGACAACCGCATACACGTGTTTCAAGCTTATTAGCTATCATCAGTACGGTATAGCCAGGTGATAATGGGAACACTCTGGATGAAGAAGCAAAAATACACGGAGTCACAACAGGCAACCAGTGCACATTCACAGCAACATTTGGAAAACCCTCAATTCGAGGGCAACCACCAAAATCGCCACGGCTATACCGTACTGATGATAGTTAATAAGCTTGAAACACGTGTATGCGGTTGTCTCCTTGCGGCCTTGTCCTTAACCTTTCTCCTTCTATTATATATATATAAACACAGATCTCACAGAATTTTTCGTTTAACGAAAAATTCTCTAAAAAATCAGTCAGAATTTGTAAATGAAAATTTATAGATAGATAGATAGATAGATAAATTTATTTGTCATGAGCTGATACAATGTTTCAGATAGACACGTCAATAAAATTATAAAAACATCAGAATCAATAAGTAAAATAATGTACAAAATATTCACACAAACACAAACAGTCACACACTATATCACCACGAAATAACAAACAAGACATAAAAAAGACTAAATATATGCGACATCACAACAACTATGATGACCTTAAGTGATTTTCGAACTCATCGACAGAATAAAAACACTGCGAATACAGATACTGCTTGAGCTCTCTCTCGAATTGCGCCACGGTACGACAATCCCTAATATGATTAGGCAGCAGATTAAAATAATAAGAACCCGCATACAACGGCGACTTTTTATAGAATGAATTATTAGGT
Source organism: Tillus elongatus (assembly GCA_964006375.1). Taxonomy (NCBI): domain Eukaryota; kingdom Metazoa; phylum Arthropoda; class Insecta; order Coleoptera; family Cleridae; genus Tillus; species Tillus elongatus. The sequence goes on from OZ023262.1 coordinate 239,793,258, forward strand.
TTATTCAGATATATATTATCTCTAAAGCGAATGTTATAGCTATGTAAATTGTAATTGTGTAGCAAATTATTTCTCTTCTTAAATACATAACACATTAGCTTCAGTAAATAAACCCCAACAACTGTCAGAAGTTTATTATTTTTGAAAACCTCCCTACAAGATTCCCGAAACTCAAGGTTAAAAATCAGGCGCATAATGCGTTTTTGATGTAGGAGAACCCTAGCTGCATCCGTCGCCTGACCCCACGACACTATGTTATAATTTATAGCTGAGTGGCCAAGAGCATAGTACGCAGTCAACAGGCCATCTAAATTAAGGTAGGACTTTAAAGTCTTTAGAATGTAAAAACATCTGTTCAGCCTTGAGCAAACTGCGTCAACATTAGTGGACCAGGAGAAAACTCTGTCAATTACTGTTCCCAGAAATGATGTGGAGACAACAGAAGTTAAAGAGCTGCCATTGAAGTTAACACTGATGTCAACACGCGGACTTAACTTAGTTTGGAAATGCAGCAATTGCGTCTTGTCATAGTTAATAATCATATATAATTAAGACAGGCAGTCACACGACATAGAACAAATTTTGAGAACTGTTACTTGCTTCCAAGTAAACGATGAACAGAAGCATTTTTTGCATAGAATTCTGCAAAATTTTGATTGCGAATTATGAATATTAGGATTTTTCTTCGTTGTTTATTAAAATAGACCCATAATGTTATATACTTTTGAGAAGCTGGTGAAAATACAAATTAGTTTCTTGACAACTATACAGGCTGTCCCATTGAAAAAAACAAATATTGGTCAATATTTCAAAAACAGTAACATTTAGAAAAAACTAACTACTCCACTAGATTCTATGTAAAACGTTCTAAAATAATTTGTTTTGACAAGTTTTCAGACTACTGAAATACATGGGGTACCTGAAAATGGAATATAGCTCTGTAGCTCGGAAGCTAAGTGGGCTATGACAATTTTGTTTACGGCATATTTCGTTGCACAAAAAATCATCGCAGGTTCGCGAAAACCGCAAGTTCTATCTTTACTAATAACTGAGATACCTGACAATTGCAACCACAATATGACACCTGTACTGTCGTTGTCTGCTATAAAAGTTGTAACGGGTGCAGGTATTAATTTAAAAAACATATTTTTACGCATCGCAGCAGACGACGACGTATCGACGAAAGATAAAAGATGACGGCCCTTAGCTGGCCATAATTAAATCAGATAGCATGCCAGAACAGAAGTGCACTACCTTTTTATGGAAATGACGTGGCGGGTAGTAACAGTAGTAGTAAATATTGTCACTGCACAGACATCACAGGCTAGTGCTAGTGAATAACAACTTTATTCATCCTCTGATGACGCTAACTTCGTTCGTGAAACGATCGTCAGGTTTTTTAATGTGTTTGGTGTGATTTCGGTTCTACAAAAATGCTTATCATATGTACAATTCTTAAAACTTAAAGAGCTTTCTAGCAGAAATGTGAAGTGATGTTCAAAGGACCATGTATGGAACACACCTCACACACATGTGCACTTATTGCTAGGAAATCAAGCACTAGCCTGTGATGTCTGCGCAGTGACAATATTTACTACTACTGTTACTACACGCCACGTCATTTCATTATCAGTGCACATCACAGGTTCCAATCTTCCACTATTGTACAGATGGTTCTATTTCGTTTCATTTTATGTTTCAGTTCTAGTAGTGATTTTATTACATTCTTATAATAAGAAGTTAGATCATAGCTAACCTGAATTTCCGGGACAATGGACAGTCGCGCAGCTTTATTTGCTAATCTGTCCACATCTTCATTGCCTCTGTTTCCTATATGTGATGGTAATGGTATTATCATTTATCAGATGATGCAAATTGTGTATCAATATGATGGATCTCTGCAATTAACAGATTTTTGTGTAGGTGAAATTTATTGCTTTAATTGATGATAATGAATCTGTGTAGATAGCAATTAATTAAGTAGGTACCGTATTAGATTCAAGCCCCTAAAACTGATTAGGTCATACCTATAGAACAGGCACCAAGGTATAAAATACAAAATGGATAATGGGAGCATACTAGAATCAAGAAAGGAAATAATAAAAAGGAGTGCCCAAGAATCTCTACTTGGGCCACTACTCACATGAATGCATATGTCACAAATCACTGGACGCAGCAAGTGCGTTATGGTAGCGAATTTTCTTTAAAATATTTTTAATAGCAAATGTCTTTCTTTGATGAAAGCAGGCATCAAACTTGGTTGCCTATATAGTAGAAACAATGTACCATATTTCATCTAAATAAATTTATTGTTTGAAAATATATAAACATTTTTCAAAAGTCTGGATGCAGCAAATGTGTTATGGAAGTGAATTTCCATAAAAATGTTTTTAATAGCAAATGCGAGCAGGCATCAATATGATTATCGGTATAGCCTATGTAGTAGAAACAATGTACTATATTTTATCAAAATTATCTATGGTTTGAAAATATACAAAAACTGCTTGAAAGCTGTCTATTTGAAGTCATATCCCCATTAAACACTGCCTACCCCGCACAGCCCCCTATTTGCCCCAGGTCACGTAACTTCCTTGGGGGGTATGAACAAGAAGTTTTTTTGTGGTTTATGCCACGAGGGTGGATGTATGCACACTAGGGGGGGTAATGCATACGACGAAGCAGACACCCTCCCCCCGGTTCGACTTGTGGCAGGGGTTGGAGGGTGGCTGCTTCGTCGTGGGGATTTTCCTTCCCCCTCGCGTGCATACAACCACCCTCGCTGCATAAACCACAAGAAAGATGTCTTCTTCCTACCCGCCAAGGAAGTTACGGCACCTTGGGGATAGGGGTGCTGTGCGGGGTAGGCAGGGTTTAAGGGAGATATGGCTTCAAGATGTGAAAAAGGCAGCTTTCAAGCCCGTTTTATTTGAATTTTCTGCTCATATTTCCTTTTTACTACCTCTTGGGGTTTGTGGATCCAGGGGGCACTAGGCAGGTTTCTGGAAACAGTTTGGTGTGAACAAGAAATTTTTCTTGGGGTTTGTGGATCCAAGGGGGGGGGGGACTAGGCAGGTTTCTGAAAACAGTTTTTTGAAAAGCGTTCGGGAGCTAAACTGCAAATTTACCGAAAATTCGCTACCAAAACGCACTTACTGCGTCCAGATTTTTTTCTTACAAACGCATCATGTTTCGATAAAAAATGCAAAAATGAATTAACGAATTTGTTCTACCAAAATTAGCTTAAAAACAATTATAGACCGTTAAACCATAAACTTCATTAAACCTACAGCGAAAGCATCAACTAAACTAAACCAACAGCCAAAACATCTGAGAAAGGGTCTATTTGAAATGAATTTTATGTAAACATTTTAGTAAAATGAAGGGCAATGACGGTTGAATCTGAAACTTAAGGGTTTGCAAAACACTTTTCTTGCAACATTTTCTTTTCAAAATTCGTATTTGTTTCACGTTCTTTGCCTAAACATTGTCAATTTTGGCGTTTAAAATTGCGAGTTTGACGTTTTGAAGAACACTCCAAAATTTGTTTCTTTAACTGCCCATAACTTCTTTGTCTGTAGAGATAGAGACCTAAGTTTTGGTACAAAGTGCACTCTTTACAATAGAAACACGCGTATAAAATTTAGTTGCCCTTACTTTGTTATTTCCGGAGATATGAATTTTTTTAGAAGGAAAACACAAAATTTTCAGGAAAACCTAGTCAGATTTTCTTGGCTAACGAATTTATCCAAGCCACTTACAAAAGGAAGGCACTCACCAAATTTGATCAAGATTGGTCCATTATTTTTTGAGTTATCGGTCGGATATATATATATATATATATATATATATATATATATATATATATATATATATATATATATATATATATATATATATATATATATATATAAACACAGATCTCCTCATTAGCGAATTAAAAAAAAATTCGCTAATACTAATATTCCAGAAAAACAATATAGAAAATCTTCTATCAGACATTTTAGATTTGTTTGCGATTATGCATGATTATTTCTCCTCAAGCACCTCGAGTCTTTATGTTGAACAGACCAGTTCTTCATACTTTACAAACTCAGATGACAAACTCACCATTTATGTTGATAGTGACATCTGGACATTTCTGACTCTTCTAAATTTGTTGGTTTACACGTAGATGCACGACTTGACTGGAGAATACACATTAATAATCTAGTACAATCTACGACCAAATATTGCTTTGCGTCAAGAACAATGAAAATTCGCTACTATAACGCATTTGCTTCGTCCAAACTCTTTAGTAGTTTTAGCAAATTTAATTCCAGAAAAAATTACTTAAATCAAAAAAAATGAAAATAAATTTTACATTGCTCCTAACACTTTTCTATAAGCTCTAATGTTGGATGTTCTTATAATAAATTGTAGCATCTAATTAATTATAACATGGTACAAAATAAGTTAGATGATAAGGTGTCGTATCACAGAAGGTTTTAGCAAAACAACTTTAGATATAAATTAAACATGAATATATTTCAAGCTGGACGCTCGGTCATTTACAAGATATTAATAAAACATCAATATAAATTTGCTAGTACATCTCGTAGTTTTGATGTTTTATTCAGTAGAATAATGTTTATTGATCATTGTTCTTTTAAAAACGTATGTTGAGGTTGGAAATATATATGATATATCACCGATATCAGTCAATTTCCTTCCTAACTTGTGAAATGAACAGTAATAGGCTTAGAAACTAGAAGACTACTTTATTGATTTTCACAATAATATTTTTTACATTTCTTTAGGTATAACCCGCTGAATATTTTATAAAGCTTCAATTCTCTGCTTTTGATCGTTATTTTCTATCTTACAGCAATTTTTACAAAAGCGTCGTTTGTAATGATTATCGGAAAATGTATTCCGATGGGCGCTCACTTTCAATGTTATTCAGGGCTGTCCGGTAAGCAGGGGAGAATGTGACACACTAAGGATAGGGGCACAAACAGTCATTGCGAGTATTATTTTAAATTTTCAAGTTTTCTTGCCGAATTCAGGGCTTAACAGTTGGTAGCAGCCTTTCCATATCGACCATTATCGTTTTGCGTGCTCCATGCTATTTGTGTAAAGTTTAAGTTTCTTTACGATTCTTCCCAGAAAAAAGTAGTTTTGTTTATTATAACTGAACGTATTATATACAGTTATGTTTGCATTGTATTTTCTTGAAAGTTCCAATAAATTAACATAAATATAGTTTTTATATTAAGATCTATCTAACCTGCATATTAGTCTTGGGTATTGTAATATATATTTGAGGTGTAAAAAGACGGTAGGGGTAGATTCAGCCATGGCCAGTGGGTTACATTCGGGAGGGGCCCAAAAGTGCACCAATTAGTTAAACATAAAAAAGCTACTCATAAAAATATATAATTTATTGCTTATTCTCTGTAGCATTTGGTTCGTTATTACAAATGCAAAACAGATCGAGTTAACATTAATGAAGCTACTATGCGTCGGGCCTTGCGTCAAATTTTATATCAAAGTATATCCCAAAGAGCAGCCCTCCAGTTTATGGCATAAAAAGGCAAACCTTATAATCGCGAATCAAATTTTGAAAACAATGAGAGAATATAAAAATCGAAACAGACCCCGGATATGTGTTCTAGGGGGCCTAATTAGCGCTCATTTAAAGCAATTTTTTCAAAATTCAAAAGTCGGAATCTCCTCATTAGTGAATTTTTTTAAAGAAAATTAACTAAAAACAAAAGAACAAGTCTAAAGAACAAAATAGAAGATTGAAACGAACCTCTAAAGGTATTGCCCAAGTGCAGGGATGTATTGACAATGAAATTAAGTAAACCAAAAAAAAAATTATTACTCGATAGCTCAAGCGACGAGTCATCCTATTCAGATTTTGAATGTAGCAACGATTCAGATGATAATTTAAGTTTTGGGTCTTTAGAAGAAGATGATATAACATGGAAATGACCAGTTTTATCTCAGTAAAATTTTCTTCTCGAAGTAATGTTTGCATTATCGCAAGGTGTCTGCAAGGTGGGTCCCCAAAATGCTCGCGGAAGATCACAAACCGCAACGAATTAAAGCGGCCCGCGAATTCCTTGAGTTGTACAAAAGCACAGTCTCGTCAGTGGCGGCATTCAAATTCACCGTAGTTGAAAAAGGTTAAATAAACATTGTCTGCCGGGAAAGTGATGGTGACTTTGTTTTGGGACCAGAAGGGGGTATTGTTGTGCGAGTTTATACCTACTGGGATAACAATAAACGCTGATCGCTACTATCAGACTTTGAAGAACTTTCGCCGTGCAATTCAAAACAAAAGAAGGGGCTGCTCGTCTCCACACCGTCCGTGCAACAACCGATCTCCTTAACCAATTTGGATGCCGCGTCGTACAGCCCAGGATTAGCACCAAGTTTTTATCATTTCTTTCCTGCCTTGAAGTCATAACTGGGTAAAACGAATTTCAAGACCGACGAGGTGTTGGAAGAAGATGTACTCTATCTGCGCAACGCGACGCGAGAGCTCTATGACACACGCATATGAAAACATCTCTGGACGCAGCAAGTGCGTTGTGGTAGCGAATTTTCTTTAAAATATTTTTAATAGCAAATGTCTTTCTTTGATGAAAGCAGGCATCAAACTTGGTTGCCTATATAGTAGAAACAATGTACCATATTTCATCGAAATAAATTTATTGTTTGAAAATATATAAACATTTTTCAAAAGTCTAGATGCAGAAAATGTGTTATGGAAGTGAATTTCCATAAAAATGTTTTTAATAGCAAATGCGAGCAGGCATCAATCTGATTACCGGTATAGCCTATGTAGTAGAAACAATGTACGATATTATATCAAAATTACTTATGGTTTGAAAATATACAAAAATTTTCCAAATATAAACTTAAATGTTGGTTTCCTAACCAACAAAGCTTACGTTAATAGCAAATTGAGTTATTGAAATTTGAAGGATTTAATGAAAATTCGGTAAATTTGCAGATTAGCTCCCGAACGCTTTTCAACAAATTTTTTTCAGAAACATTACTAGGACCCCACCTGGATGCACAAACCACAAGCAAAATTTCTTGTTCACACCCCCCAAGGAAGTTATGGGGCTGGGAGTGAATAGGGGTGGTGTGCGGGGTAGACAGGGTTTAAGGGGGATATGGCTTCAAGATGTGAAAAAGACAGCTTTCAAGACCGCTTTATTCGAATTTTCTGCTCATATTTCCTTTTTACTACGTACCCCGCTCAGCACCCCTACTCACTCCTGGTCCCGTAACTTCCTTGGGGGGTGTGAACAAGAAAATTTTCTTGAGGTTTGTGGATCCATGGAAGGGTAGATGGGGGCAGGTTTCTGAAAACAGTTTTTTGAAAAACGTTCGGGAGCTAAACTGCAAATTTTCCAAAAATTCGCTACCAAAACGCACTTACTGCGTCCAGAATTTTTTCTTACAAACGCATCATATTTCGATAAAAAATGCAAAAATGCATTAACGAATTTGTTCTACGAAAATTAGCTAAAAAAAATTATACACCCCTGCTCACTCCTGGTCCCGTAACTTCCTTGGGGAGTGTGAACAAGAAATTTCCCTGGTTTGTGGATCCAGGGGGGTGGAGGCCTAGGCAGGTTTCTAAAAACAGTTTTCTGAAAAGCGTTCGAGAGCTAAACTGCAAATTTACCCAAAATTCGTTACCAAAATGCACTTACTGCGTCCAGATTTTTTTCTTACAAACGCATCATATTTCGATAAAAAATGCAAAAATGCATTAACAAATTTGTTCTACGAAAATTAGCTAAAAAAAATTTTACACCCCTGCTCACTCCTGGTCCAGTAACTTCCTTGGGGAGTGTGAACAAAAAATTTCCCTTGGGGTTTGTGGATCCATGGGGGTGGGGGCCTAGGCAGGTTTCTAAAAACAGTTTTTTGAAAAGAGTTCGAGAGCTAAACTGCAAATTTACCGAAAATTCGCTTCCAAAACGCACTTACTGCGTCCAGATTTTTTTCTTACAAACGCATAATATTTCGACAAAAAATGCAAAAATGCATTAGCGAATTTGTTCTATGAAATTTAGCTAAAAAAAATTATGCACTCCTACTCACTCCTGGTCTCGTAACTTCCTTGGGGGGTGTGAACAAGAAAATTTTCTTGAGGTTTGTGGATTCAGGGGGGGGCCTAGGCAGGTTTCTGAAAACAGTTTTTTGAAAAGAGTTCGGGAGCTAAACTGCCAATTTACCGAAAATTCGCTACCAAAACGCACTTACTGCGTCCAGTTTTTTTTTTCTTACAAACGCATCATATTTCGATAAAAAATGCAAAAATGCAAAAATGCATTAACGAATTTCTTCTACAAAAATTAACTAAAAAAAAAATTATGCACCCCTACTCACTCCTGGTCCCGGGACTTCCTTGGGGGGTGTGAACAAAAATTTTTTCTTGTGGTTTGTGGATCCGGGGGGGGGGGTGGTGGTGCTAGGCAGGTTTCTGAAAACAGTGTTTTGAAAAGCGTTCGGCAGCTTAACTGCAAATTTACCGAAAATTCGATACCAAAACATCCTTACTGCGTCTAGATCTTTTTCTTACAAACGCATCATATTTCGATAAAAAATTCAAAAATGCATTACCGAATTTGTTCTACGAAAATTAGCTAAAAAAATTATACACCCCTACTTACTCCTCGTCCCGTAACTTCCTTGGGAGAGTCTCAGTGGTTTAGTGGTAAGAACGTGTGCCTCTGAACCGAAGGGTACTGGGTTCGATCCCGGGGTACTTCTTTCACTTTTTCAGTACAAACTGTACAATTAACATCAACCGAGGCTGTGGCATTGTATTTGAGCAAGTTGAATGTCTGCACGTTCCGCCCTTCGGAGGGGGCGTAAAGCCGTCGGTTCCGTGTCCATGCGATGTTGGGCACGTTAAATATCCCTACCATCCCTACAGAAAGGCAGGGGTTCGGCAAAATTTCCGTGATAGTGAGGTGAAACTGCTCCCTGGCGTCGGTGATTAGCCATAGTCGCGGAAATAGGCCGACGTTAAAGAAAAAAAAACTTCCTTGGGGAGTGTAAACAAGAAATGTTTTGGGGGAATAGGGGTGCTGTGCGGGGTAGGCAGGGTTTAAGGGGGATATGGCTTCAAGATGTGAAAAAGACAACTTTCAAGCCCGTTTTATTCGCATTTTCTGCTCATATTTCCTTTTTACTACCCACCCCGCCCAGCACCCCTATTCACTCCTGGTACCGTAACTTCCTTGGAAGGTGTGAACAGGACATTTTTCTTGGGTTTTGTGGATCCAGGGGGGCCCTAGGCAGGTTTCTGAAAACAGTTTTTTGAAAAGCGTTCGGGAGCTAATCTGCAAATTTACCGAAAATTCGCTACCAAAACGCACTTACTGCGTCCAGATTTTTTTCTTATAAACGCATCATATTTCGATAAAAAAAATGCAAAAATGCATTAATAAATTTGTTCTACGATAATTAGCAAAAAAAATATTATAGTCGGTTAATCCATAAACTTCACTAAACCTACAAATAAATATCCAAAAAGCCACCAAACTTAACTAAACTGACAGCCAAAGCATCAGAGAAGGGGTCTATTTGAAATGGATATTCTGTAAATATTTTAGTAAAATGAAGGGCAATGACGGTTGAATATGAAACTTAAGGGTTTGCAGAACACTCTTCTTTCAACATTTTTTTTTTCACAAACGGTATTTGTTTCACATTCTTTGCCTAAACATTGCCAATTTTGACGTTTAAAATTGCGAGTTTGTCGTTTTGAGGAAAACTCCAAAATTTGTTGCTTTAACTGCCCATAACTTCTTTGTCTTTAAAGCTAGGTACAGAGTTCACTCTTTATAATACAAACACGCGTACCAAATTTGGTTGGCCTTACTGTGTTATTTCCGGAGATATGAATTTATTTATAAAGAAAATACAAAATTTTCCGGGAAAACCTGGTCCGATTTTCCTGGCTAACGAACTTATCCAAGCCACTTGCAAAAGGAAGGTACTCTGCAAATGTTATCAAGATCGGTCTATTATTTTTTGAGTTATCGGTAGGATATATATATATATATATATATATATATATATATATATATATATATATATATATATATATATATATATATATATATATATATATATATATAACACATATCTCCCCATAAGCGATTAAAAAAAAAATTCGCTAAAATGCCAAACCGCATGCAAATATGCGTCGATCGCAACTGGGGTATCTGTAGAAACAGTAGAAAGTCCACGGTTTCCAACGATGTATAATCCATTGCAAGTAAACTTGTTTTTCTTTGTGAAAAATAAAAAAAAATAGATAGAGATCTTATTTTACGGACATGCTTCCTAGAGCGCCTAGTTCGCGCTCATTTGAAGAATTTATTTCAAAATTCAAACGTCGCGATCTCCTCCTTAGTGAATTTTTTCCACAAAAGTTCACTAAAAAAGGAAGAGGTAGACTAGAAAAAACTTCTGGAAGACCTGGCCCAATTGATAAAGTGCGAAACATACAGTGAAATGAAATGAGCTGCTAGAAATAGAGTCATGGTTGCCACGACAAAGCGTCATCGCTTTTAGACTGTGATGATGATAAAAAACCAAAGGAGACTGCTCCACTGACAACATAAATTCTTTAAGTCTGTGGAAAATGCTCGTGTTATTTTCTTTCTTTAACCACGTGTATAACTTTGGTATACAGTTGCTTTCCCTTTAAACACTCAAATTCTAAAGTAAACATATTCTTTATAGCTGAAATAGCGACGAAGATTTCTTATAACCTTTTGAAAGGCAGAGAATCGTTGATTCATAAAAGAAGTAAAATTGAATTATCTGCCCCCTAAATCATTTTTATATGTGTATACACGATCTGAAACCTGGTAAATATTTTTGTTGTCATTCATGATCCACGTGTATATTTGAACACTATTTACTCCAGCTGAAGCTAACCAAGAGCTTGAAATGGCGGAATTTACGATGCAATATCCTGTGTAAGAGGCCATTGTTGTAACAAAGCTCTGGTGCTTTCGATAGATTCCTTGGGTCTGTTTTATACAAGCCTCTACAATGTAATTGATATTTATTGGTTCGAAACACAAACACAATTTGGTGGGATTCTTAGAAACGTTTACTTCCTTATTATACTTAAACCGGTCAACCAGGGCTTAGTTTTTTTGCGTATTTTCTTTCACTGATGTGCGTCGCAGTTTCAAGAACATCCTTAGTTTGGTAAAAGCATTAATACAAATGTATGTCAATAAATTCGGTCAAGTGCAAGTCGGGCCTTGCGCGATCGTGCTTTGTACCAATGTATTTTGATTCCACAGAAAAATTCAGGGCCAGTGCGTTATAGTAGTGAGCTTCATAAGAATTATACACTATTAGTAGGTACGCTATATTACCAAAATTAAAACTTTAAATTTTAACAGACCTTTACGCTCTCATTTGGAGACTTTTATCGAAAGTGTTATCATCGATATCTCTCTACTAACATAAAACTCTGGACGCAGCAAGTGCGTTATGGTAGTGAATTTTTATTAAATCTTTCAAATTTGAATAACTCAGTTTTCTATAAACTTAGAAAGTTTAATTTTGGTATGTAGTAAGGTATTGCCTAGGGCAAGATATCCACCAAATTTCATTAAAATAACTTTGTAATTTTTGAAGAAAATAAATTTTTGAAAAGAAAATTTAAAATTTGAATAAGTCAATTTTCTATAAACTTAGAAAGTTGAATTTTGGTACTTAGTAAGGTCTCTCCCAAGGCAATATATATAATAAATTTTATTAAAACAGCTTTGTTATTTTCGGAGATTTTTTTTAAAGAAAACTAAAAATTTTTCCGGAAAACCCCGTCCCATTTTCTTGGCTAACGAACTCATCCAAGCCATTAATAAAAGAAAGGCACTTGACGAGTTTCATTGAAATCGGTTAATTATTTTTTGAGTTATGAGACGCATATATATATATATATATATATATATATATATATATATATATATATATATATATATATATATATATATATATATATATATATATATATATACATATAAAAATTGAAACTGACCCCGGATATGGGTCCTAGTTCGCGCTCATTTGAAAAAAAATCTCACCATCGATACCTCTCTATTAGTGAATTTTTTAAAATAAAAATTCACTAAAACACATTTTAATCTTGTGTTCTAGCTCCTTTTGAGAAAAAACTTTAAATGTCCAAAACTCAATTTTCGGTCAATCTAGAAAATATAAATTTGATACATCTAGGTACTGTAAGGCTCTTTAAAAGAAACTTATATTACAAGTTACATTAAAGTTAGAAAAGGTTTCTAAATTCATATTTAGCAAATGAATCTGCTATTTTATAAACGTGGCAGATATTTTTACTTATTAATCGCCTGAATGATTTCGCGTTAGTTAGCCGAATCGAACCGGGTTTCCAACAACAAAAAGGTTTTCAAAAACAAATTTTCTTTGAGTAACCATTCTGAATAAAAATTCACTAATATCAATAATAAAAAAATGTATGCTGAAAATTATATTTTGGACTGAAAGGTGACAATGTTATCCAGGCGTTATAAATGAGCGCTTGATCAAAGCGTATGAAATCTGGACACTATTGTGTCTACCAACTATTAAAGTTAATGAAACAAAACAAAATGTTACATTCATCGGGCGAGAATCGAAACTGGACCGCCCGCGTGTCGCGAGCAAATTCAACAATCTTTATTATCTAATATAGTTTAAATACAAAAATTTACAACAAAAAAATATGGACACGTTTAAATAAAATATGTTATAATGCTCCAGCTATATAGCTTATACAATGTCGTCTAACTTAATATAGTAAAATTTTCTTATGAGGTAGTTTCCTAATTACTTAAGGTCTAACACTATGTATGTTTATTTTATTTATTATTATTACACAGGGACAAAGCTAATGTAAAAAAAACCTTGTTTTCGTTAGCGTTTTTTTTTCTACACAAAGATGTTTAATTTTACTATAATATATCTGGGTCTTATGTTAAGAATACTTCTATTAAATCAGGACTAAATATAACAAACTTATGTATTTCTACTTCAATCTATTGACTGCTGTATTTACAAAGTTTGGTTATAATATGGCAAGTGCTAGAATTTATTATTATTATTATTTGCGTTTTTTAGAACCAGTTTAGAAAGAACGATAATTCTTGATATGAAAGTTTACGTTTTAGGCGAAAATCTATGGTATGTTGCTTGTATCTGGCAATGTCTTGCAAAACTCGTATTATTTAATTGTGTGGAGCAAAATTTTTCTGCTTGTTATTTGATTTTATTGCTGATAAGTGGCATGCTAGTAATTTTATGTAATTCGCTAATCCTTGTATGTCCAGTTTTTTATTGGATCAATCTCAGGCATTTATTTTGATATATTTTTTGGTGTGAGTTTTTGCCGCGCCGCACCATATAGGTTCTGCATACGTAAGCGTGGGTAGCATTATTAAGTTGCATATTCTACCATTGAACCATGGATGCTCGCGTATCGATTGTTTGTTTACGTGGTATTTATAGAGACGGCAACTTGTTTCCTCAGGAAATTTTTTATTATATTTTAAAAGCAAATGTAGCTGGACAGCTAATTACAGAATTCATTGAATTGTGATTTAATAATTTGCTAGTCGCTGAAACATATTCGACTGTTTCGATTTTAGATTACGTCTGATTTTTAAGTTTTAAGAGTCATAGAGACGTACGTCAATTTTTTTACAATACTGATTTCATTCTTTTGCATCTTCTCATATGCTTATAATATGAAACTTACTTATAAATTAAATACATGATTTCATTTGCAAACATTAACTTTTCAGTCCGTAATCTCTTAGAAAAGAGAATGATTGCAACAGTTGCTATTTTCAGCAGCGATTTAGACTAAATAATTAAGGAATGTCATATATTACGTTTTAGTTTACCCTGCGTTGGCCTCAAATTTAGGAAACTTATTCTGGGATATCTATTCTGGGCAAATAGTGTTTTTGAACAAATTCTGCAACAAAAAATTGTCGAATCATGGTTTGGAAAAAACCTCATATTTTCCTTATAAAGGCAATAGTTCCCTAAATAATTCTTTATTGCTTTCCTTAACCCTTGATCTTTTAACTATATACTACATTTTTAGTTTAAAACGTTAATTGACGCTGCTCATCAAGCTATGTAAAAAGTTATTAGATCCCCACTTAAAAAACAATCACTTCACAAATTTCGTAATTGTTGACAAACGATTTAATCGCTTTTCGGGATTATAATGGCCGAGATTACTCGATCGCAAGTGTGGGTAATATGTTTTATGCGTATTATTTGTAGTGTTTGATTATTGTTGAATTACGATTTATGCCTGTAGTATGTATCTTAGAATATAAAACAACAGGAACGAGCATTAGAAAACATTGTTGGAACCTAGAAGGAGCTTGCAACATTAAACTTCAATGAGGTGTTCGTTGTCGAAAATGAAATTAACAAAATAATTACCTACCCATATTAAAGCGCATAATATGTAAAAAAAGAAACGTATGTATAAAACGTGACTTCACTAGCTTTAGTTTTTGTATTCGATTTACATCCAAAAGCAGCACAACTAACCATTACTGTTTGTAAACTGTTGCTAATTAAAAAGAACTTATTTATACAATTAACAAGCAAATTAGAAGTATTTTTCGTACTCTAACGACCACGTATATTCTATGTAAATACAAACTAACAGACAAATCACAATAGTAGCACTATTTTACCGTGATTTCCCAACAAACGTAAATGTAAAATGTTCACTGAGCGGCAGAAATTGCCAAAAGTGAATATCAAATAGGGGGTACAAGATGGCTGACAGGTCGCACTTCTTTCTATAGCACAGATATGGAAATGCTGCATCCTTTGTTTTACATTTACTTATACATCAATCTACTCATGGCCGGTCACTACCCTGTCTTTCAGGCATTGGACTTTAACTACTTAAGTGGTTTCAATTCATGTCTTTCAGATTTCATTTTTAATTTTGAAAAAGCTCCAAATCGGTTGTATTTTTTATGTTATTGCGGGGATACACACACAGAAATATATTGTATTGTATTGCTGAGAAGCGCTCATTAGAAGTTTATGACCTTCTCATCTGATTTGAGAGTTGAAAAATTGTAATCGGCCATTATACAATATTCTCATTCAGACTAAAGTCGTTGCACTTGCCTAGCATTTCCGGTTATACCGGAAATTATCATTTATTTATTACTCTCTACACCTAGCGTTAGTGGCCAATGGACGTAATGTCCGAAGCCAATTCTTTTCACACACACACCTAGCTTTATTAGTTTTTGAAATATTGTCGTATTTCGATTTTTTTTTTTTTAGTAATTTTGACATGTTAACGATGTAATAAAATTTAATAAATAAAATAAAATTTAACAATTCTTACAACTAATTTAACTAAATGAATTTAAAACCGACAAAATCTTTACATAATGAAATATTAATTAAAAGTCTCGCTAATGTTTACCGACACCACTACTTATAACCTTGCTTGGTCTGCATAATTCAAAAATTGCAAACCTCATCAGTCAGCATTCCTTCTACTGTACCCTGCAATTCCAACTTGTTTACTATTTATCTAAATATGTAATATTATTTCAATGCCAATGTTTATGATATCTATGTGACCTACTTCTACATGAAATATTACATTAATTGTTGTAGCGACTTTTCTTATAACTAATTTTTAATTATAAATTGAATGATATTAAAAAAATATATTTTCACGCCTAAGAATGCCCTTCTGCATAGCTTCCTGTTCCATGAACAGCATTTCTCTCAACACACATTTAAGTTATCATGAATTAAAGAAATTTAAAAGCGACGACACGCTCCTAAAAGTTTATTAAGGCGGTGTGTAATGTGCGTGAGAGAGGGTGACATAACGGGATGTCTTAGTTTGTAACATGTCAAGTGTGACATGCCACACGCGCAACGCCGTTTACCTTGGAAGCTTCTGAATCGACCCCTCTTGTGACGTCAGCGTCCAAGTCCCCTCAGTAACGTCAAACTCTGCGGTCGATTCCTCTACTTATGGAAGCACGCCTGCGTTCGAGCTAATTTTATGACGTGTCTGCGATAAACGAATCGTTAAATACCCGTGCGACACATGACAGGCTCGCTTCTAAATCTGCCTTAAAAGATGGGATATCCCCATTAAATTTCAATCCGAGAGCAGCATGCTTAAATGGGTGAGTTTTATATTTAAATATCGACTTATTTACAGTTATTCATACATTTCATTGCTTGGTAATAATGGTAGATTGCTTGCTAGTATATGTGTGTTGAAATTACTTTTGATTATTGCTTTCTTTGTTATAAGTTTTATACTGCGAACAGGTGGCTTGCGGCAGCGTTAATTCGGTAATTAACTGCTATTGTAATGTTTTAAATGCATTGTAGCGAAGTCATTTAAGATTTTGTTTTATATACATTAGTTTGTTCCCAATCATTAACGCAGATAAATTTTGTAAGTAAACTTAACCTGCAACCAGCCACCCTATGTCAATCATTAAGCCCTGAACCGTTACTCATGCGCTTGGAATTTTATAGCACCCCGCTAGGGCAGGGCCCCCTCAACAACACCATCGTAAGTGAAGAGTACCCTCGACATCACCGTTGGTAGGGAAGCACTCTTCAACCATACCGTTGGTAGGAAAGCACTCTTCAACCCCACCGTTGGTCAGGAGTCTCCTTCTACAACATCGTCAAGGAGGACCCCTCATAGCATCCTTTCTTGGAGGCTTTCAACACCACTGTTAGCAAGGACCACAGGACAACATCAATAAGGAGTCTCCTTCAACAACATCGCCAAGGAGGACCCCTTCGACCTGAGGCTGAAAGTTAAGTACATTGTTTATCTGTGCTTTCATTTTCTTTTATAGAATGTGCTCCACAATGCATCCTTACAGTGTCACCACTACTTAAATTAAATATATTTTCTTTCATATAATTCATTAAACTTTAACCAACTGCATTATATAGTCAATAATTTTTTAAATAAACAAATTTTATTAATAATGCCTGATTTTATTTGTACCACTTAAAACCAACCAACCGCTAGTGCCTGAACTCAAAACCCTGAGATATTTTGTGTCATATCATATTATATTTATTACAATTAAATATTTATTTTTCTTTACACTGTCCACACAAACCGTGGGGGCATTTATTGGAGTAAATATTATTTTACTTTATACTGTCTCCACAACGTGGGGTTCAGTAATATTTTACGTTATAAGTTTGTTTTCTTTGAATGTTGAAAAGCTACAAAATGTGCCTGATAAATTGAAACAGCCAGAGTTGTCAGTTTCAAAATTTTATTACTCAAACTTGGGAAGTTTCACTCCTTAGGAAAATCTAATGATGTATTCTTTGCAGACCTCTTCATATATGTTGTTCATTTTTAACAAAGGGTCTAAATATGTTAACGTTTCTTTTATGGGAACACTGGAAAACAACGAGGTCTCATCAAATGATATTAAAACCTCGCCTTCAACCAATTTAATATTTTTAATTTTAAAAATTAATTGAAGCGAATTTGAAACTGAAAAACCCTTTTGTTTGACCGGAAAGCCTTTAAATTCGTTTGTTAACCATTTCGCTATATTGTACGTCGGGGAATCTATAGCTGAAATAATAGGTCTCCCGATTTTCAGGATTTATAAATATAAATTTATTTTATATAATCGGTAATTGTTGCAGTAGTACTGATAACAGCACTGCATTGGCTTATCGTTTTCTTGGAGTTCTGTTTCAATATATATCGGACAAACTGTATAACTCATTCAGGTTTTTACTTATGGGACAGAATTAAAGGTTCTGTGGTTGTGACTTGAATTATATTTAAAATCAATCTTTAACACTCTGTATCTCTTAGACGAACAGTATTTTATTAGGGCATATTTGTCCAATTGTCCTTATTTTAATGGCTAGAATTTATAGTCACTCAGTGGCCCAATCATTATGGACCACCCTGCATACCTAGCGAGTAAAGTATGTTAAGAATTTCAAAGAACACCTTGCGTTTATGAATTCCGTTGCAAATGAGTTTATATGAAACCAACAGTTAGTTGGTAACAGGGGATGTGAATATGTGACAATGTATAATTCTACCCTCTGGAATGAAAGTGTGATTAGGTTTAATGAAATGATGAAAGTTGTCACTAAATTTATAGGGAAGGTAAGGTGTTTTTGCATCATGACAATTTGAGACTAATTGTGTTAATCTTGACCTTAGTATGCTGCATAAGTAACTTATTGTAGATCTATGTATTTTGAATTAGTAAGTAAATATGTCGTGCGCTAGACGTCTGGCAGATTAACGACACTCGCATAACTATACGGGCTGGCTCATTGTAAACGAGCCATAACTGCCAGGAAAATATTTTGTCGAAAAAAACCTGAAACACGTCAAGTTTGCTTGCGAGGGGGACAACTTTTGACGCAAAAGTATAGCCCAAACTATACCCTCCTAAGCGGGGGTGTCATCCCCCAAATGTTTTCAAATGGGAATAGGGGCCACGTGATAGCTCTTTGAAAAGAGCTTTTGATTCCCTATAGATTCCTTTTTTATTTTTGAGATTATGCCTGTTTGTTTAGAAGTTACGCAGTTGTGAAATCACTAATGAATCTCCAGAGAAATTGAAAAAGTTCGGGACGCAGCAAGTGCATTATGGTAGTGAATTTTCATAAAAATGTTTTTAATAGCAAATATGTTTTTTTTTGTTCAGAAAGCAGGCATCAAATTTGGTTACCAGTATAACCTATATAGTAAAAACAATGTGCCATGTTTCATCAAAATAACTTTATTGTTTGAAAACGTACAGAAATTTCCGAAAGTAAACTTAAAGTGTAACCGAAGAAATCCGTTTCTTGGTCAACCTTATAAGCTAATAGCAAATTGAGCATTTCAAATATGAAGCATTTAATAAAAATTCGCTACCATAACGCACTTGCTGCGTTATATGCATTATATTTCGATGGAAAATGCATAAACATAAGGCGTTTTCGACTAAAAAAAATTATTATTTGTGTCACCAACGACTTATGGGCCATCCTGTGATTGTAGCAATAATTGTTTAAGGTGTAGCACTAGACACCGTATAATTAATGTATACAACATTTTTTCATATTTTGTATAATAACGGATATATTGAGCTTTATTGATTTTTTACGAAAATTCGACAAAAGTTATATACCATTAAACGATAAACTCTATAGCTAAGGCTACTGCCAAGCATCAAAGAAAGGGTCTATTTGAAATGAATTTTCTGGAAATATTTTAGTAAAATGAAGGACAATGACGGTTGAAACTAAGACTTTAGGGTTTGTAAAACATTCTTCTTGAGACATTTTCTTTCCATAGCCCGTATTAGATTCAAGTTCTTTGCCTAAATGTTGCGAATTTTGACGTTTTAAATTGTCACTTTGACGTTTTGAGGAAAACCCATATTTATTAGTGAATTTTCTTAAAAAAAATTCACGAATGAGGAGATCTCGACTTTTGAATTTTGAAAAAATTTTTTCAAATGAGCGCTATTTAGGACCCCTGGAACCCAAATCCGAGGTCGGTTTCAGACTTTATATGTTTATATATATATATATATATATATATATATATATATATATATATATATATATATATATATATATATATATATATATATATATATATATATATATATATATATATATATATATATATATATATATATATATATATATATATATATATATATATATATATATATAGGTTTATATATTTATGTGTCACACCTATAACTAAAAAAATAATGGACCGATTTTGCTAAAATTAGGTGAGTACCTTCCTTTCGCGAGTGGCTTGGATAAGTTCGTTAGCCAGGAGAATCCGCCAGGGTTTTCCCGGAAAATTTTGTGTTTTTTTTTCGAAAAACATCGGAAAATTTTTATATTTCCGGAATCAACAAAGTAAGGGTACACGGGTTAATATCATTATAGGTAAGCTACCTACCAAAATTTAGCGCTGTAGGTTAAAGGACAAAGAAGTTACAGGCATTTAAAGAAAAATAAATTTGGGTTTTCCTCAAAACGTCAAAGTCGCGATTTTAAACGTCAAAATTGTTAATATTTAGGCAATGAACCTGAAATTAATATAATCTATGGAAGGAAAATGTCTCAAGAATAATGTTTTACAAAGCCTGAACTCTTAGTTTCAATCGTCATTGTCCTTCATTTTACTAAAATATTTCCAGAAAATTCATTTCAAATAGACCCTTTCTCTGATGCTTTAGCAGTAGTGTTGGCTATAGAGTTTATCGTTTAATGGTATATTATTTTTGTCGAATTTTGGTAAAAAATCATTAAAGAGCAATATATCCGTTATTATGCAAGTTACGAAAAAAAGTTGTATACATTAATTGTAGGGAGTCTTAAGCTACATCTTAAAAAATATTTCCAAAATTACAGGGTGGTTCATAAGTCGTTGGTGATTCAAATTTTCTTTTTTTTAGTGAATTTTTTTAATCGAACACGCCCTATGTTATTGCATTTTTGTATTTTCGATCTAAATAAAATAATCTTTGTAAGAAAAGAAATTCGGGACGCAGCAAGTGCGTTATGGTAGCGAATTTTCATTAAATGCTTCAAATTTTGAATCAATTTGCTATTTATTAACCTATAAGGTTGACCAGAAAACCAGTTTTTTCGGGAACAATTTAAGTTTATTTTCGGAAATTTTTGTACATTTTCAAACAATAGTTATTATGATGAAACATGGCACATTGTTTCTAATATATAGATTATACTGGTAACCAAATTTGGTGCCTGCTTTCTTAAAAAAACATATTTGCTATTAAACACATTTTTATGAAAATTCATTACCATAACGCACTTGCTGCTTCCAGAGTTTTTTCTTTAAATGCTCATAACTTTTTTGTCTTTTGACCTAAAGAGCTAAATTTTGGTATGTGGCAGATATCATTAAGGCCTGTAGTGTTTACATTGAGATCATTGTGCTTCAACCGGCTAAATTGCCTACCAGAAAACAATCTCTTCTGATAGACCTTTTTATTGTATTTTAGATTTGCCCCTGAGAATGGCCACTAGATAGCCGAAACGCGTAGGGTTTTAATAATAAATTTTGCTGTCTGGATCAGAAGCCTTTCATTGAGTATTTGATTATGTCTATCCCAGACCATGTGACGTTTAGGAATGAAATTTAACTTAGAAATTTGAATTTTGGTGTGTAGGGTAAGTTTGATAGTAGAAACGTCTGTCAAATTTTATTGTCATAGCTCTGTTATTTTCGGAGAGACAAACATTTTCCGAAGGAGAAACCTGAAATTTTCCCGGAAAAACTGGTCCGATTTTCCTGGCTAACGAACTTATTAAAAGTCTGGACGCAGCAAGTGCGTTGTGGTAGTGAATTTTGATAAAAATGTTTTTAATAGCAAATATGTGTATTTTTTTAAGAAATTAGGCATCAAATTTGGTTACCAGTATAACGTATATAGTAAAAACAATGTGCCATGTTTCATCAAATTAACTTTATTGTTTGAAAATGTACAAAAATTTCCGAAAGTAAACTTAAAGTGTTCCGGAAAAAACTCGTTTCTTGGTCAACCTTATAGGTTAATAGCAAATTCAGCTATTCAAATATGAGGCATGTGATCAAAATTCGCTACCATAACGCACTTGCTGCGTCCAGAATTTCTTTTCTTACAAACATGCATTATATTTCGATGGAAAATGCAAAAATTCAATAACATAAGGCGTGTTTGATTGAAAAAAAGAAAATTTGTATCACCAACGACTTATGGGCCACCCTGTGATTGTAGAAATAATGTTTAAGATGTAGCTCAAGACACCCTATAATTAATGTATACTTTTTTTTTCATATCTTGTATAATAACGGATATATTGTCCGTTATTTGTTTTTTACAAACATTCGACAAAAATTATATACCATTAAACGCTAAACTCTATAGCTAAGACTACTGCCAAGCATAAGAGAAAGGGTCTATTTGAAATGAATTTTCTGGAAATATTTTAGTAAAATGAAGGACAATGACGGTTGAAACTAAGACTTCAGGGTTTGCAAAACATTCTTCTTGAAACATTTTCTCTCCATAGCCCGTATTAGATCTGAGTTCTTTGCCTAAATGTTGCTAATTTTGACGTTTTAAATCGCAACTTTGGCGTTTTAAGGAAAACCCCAATTTATTTTTCTTTAATGCCTATAACTTTTTCGTATTTGGACCTACAGAGCTAAATTTTGGTAGGTGACTTACATATGACGATATAAACCCACGTACCAAATTTGGTTGCCCTTACTTTGTTAATTCCGGAGATATAATTTTTATTGAATACACAAAATTTTCCGGGAAAACCTGGGCTGATTTTCCTGGCTGACGAACTTATCCAAGCCATTTGCAAAAGGAAGGCATTTGCCAAATTTAATCTAAGTCGGCTTATTATTTTTTGAGTTATCGGAGTGATACATACTTACATATATATATATATATATATATATATATATATATATATATATATATATATATATATATATATATATATATATATATATATATATATATATATATATATATTACCGGAATGATGTGTATCCATTGTTTTTCCTCAGATGTAACATTTGGCTGTTTTATTAACAGTAATATGAAAGAGGAGATAACAGCAGAGAGTAGACAATTTTATACGACAAAAAATTGTAAAAGCAACAAATGGTATAAATATAAGAAAAATGACTGGGATAAAAAAAGTACCAAGACATTAGTACAAAACCGATTAAGGGTGCAGAAATGTAGAATGAAAATGACACCGCAAAAACTTGAAGAAAAGAAGCAAAAGGATAGGGATCATAACTGAGAAAAAAAGGATTGATCAAATCTATAGCAAAGAATTCTAAAAAAAGTCTGAACGTAGCAAGGGCGATATGGCAGTGAATTTTCATAGAAATGATCTGGCACCAACCATTTTTTCATTAAAGGCGTATATCTTTTAAGTGCATTTTCATTAAGAACATTCAGTAATAAGACTTATCAATGGTGAGTCTTTTGGAAAATTTCTTCACACGAACGCGAATTAAGGCCCCTAGAACCGAAACACAAGGTCATTTAAAAAGTTTATATATATATATATATATATATATATATATATATATATATATATATATATATATATATATACACACAGATCTCCTCAATAGTGAATCTTTCGTTTTACAAAAAATTCGATAAAAGCCTGTAACAAAAATTATTATTTATTCTAAATTGTCTCTTTTCGTTGCCATTGTTACGTGAACTTCCTTGAGCATACAAGGCGGCGTGCATGGCGCCAAATTTAACTTTAAAATTAGATGTTGAGAAGGAAACACACTCTATTCTTTTAAATTTTGTTACGTTCATTCGGAGAAAATGTGGACATCTTTTATATCGACAAGTTCTTTATGATATCTTACCATATTCTCCATACAGGTTCAAAATACCTGCATTTGAATAGTTTTCATAGCTTAGAATTCAATTGAAGAGCACTTACTATATGAACTTATTTTACAAAAATCTATAACCACCAAAAATAAAAAATAAAACAGATAGTTGTGTGTGTGTTGTCTTCATTCATGGCTGCGGTCGTCAGACCATTCGCACATTTTTTTAAACAGATAGTTTGAAGCTATTATAACAACTGTAGTGGACAATTATGTCAGTAGCCCTCATTTCAACAGGATAGTATGCAAAACACTACAAACACTTAGGTGAATTTAATCTCTGCTAAAATCTTAAATATCATTAAAACTAGAAGAACTAGGTATAGAGAACTCATATACTACTGGAAATGTTATTCAATCCAGAAGACAATGAAATCATAACGTATAGGGTGTTTCTTTTAAAATGTTTGACTTAATGTTGTTTCAAGTTTTAAAAAAACGTGTACAAGTTGCGAACACTCTGTGTTAAAAAATAAAATTTGATTTGATATATCGACAGAACGCTATTAGTTATTTGTATGTACCAATTGGTGTGACGGTTTGTTGTTAAATGGCCGAGATACAGATTTCTTTTAAATTGACCTCAGCTGTCAATCCCAAATCTCATTAGATATCAACCATATGTGGCATTAAAAGTATATTTTAATGCAAGCGTAAAAGCGAAAAGAAACAGGCAAGTATCAAATATGTTAAAAAGCGCATGTAATTATAAGAAAACAGATAATTTAAAGTATTCAACAGAAGAAATTAGAGCCTCTGTGGTTCAGGGGTAAGAACGTGTAACCCTTATTAAACCAAAACTTTAATCTGACTGTTGAAAACAAAACAATTATCTACAAAACAATCATTAGACCAGTTATGATTTATGCAGCCCCAGTTTGGTGTGGTATTTCAAAAACGAGATTTTCAAAACTACAAGAGTTTCAAAACAAATGCCTCCGAATGATCTTAAACAAAGATCGCTACACCAGAATACGAGATCTACATACACCCGTCCAAATGCCTCTAATAACAAATTATGCTAAATCACTCGCTAACAATTTCTACCACACAAAACTAAACAACAACATTCTTCTAAACAGTATTAAACAGTACAAGTCTCATAATATATCATTCAGGCTAAAGCATAGGTTACCATATCAGAGCTTGGAATTTTTCGAAGGGTTATAGCCAACTTTAAATACCAAATATGTTTATGTTTTTAGGTAATCTTGATCGAGCATTATGCAAATTGTATAAATTACATTTAAAAATATCAATGTATTTTACCATGTAAATAGTGAAACTAACCTATACCAGTTAGGCTATGTAACTGATAAATTCCATGCAACAAATATGTTACCACATGTTTTTTTCTATTGTTATATTTTCCTGCTAAGTAAAATTAAATAAAGTTTTAGTGTATTACACCAGAAAAGCACAACTGTACACAGTTTGCATTATATGCTTAATTTTATAGCATGTAAATATTAGTATTTAAACCGAATCTGTTAAGCAAATATCCTTATATTACCTAGTGAGTAAGTTAATGTTAAAGCTGTAACGGCTGGGACATCTTATGTATCTTCTTTAAGACCTTGTACATACCCTGTATATATTTTTATCATATAATAAAGATTGATTGATTGATTGATTGACGTGTGCCTCTGAACAGAAGGGTACTGGGTTCGATCCCAGGGTACTCCCTTCACTTTTTTAGTACATACTGTAACATTCACATCAACCGAGGTTCTGGAATTGTATTTGAGCGAGTTGAATGTCTGCACGTTCCGCCCTTCGGAGGGGGCGTAAAGCCGTCGGTCTCGTGTCCATGCGATGTTGGGCACGTTAAAGATCCCTACCCTCCTAACAGAAAGGCAGGGGTTCGGCAAAATTTCTAGGAGAGTGAGGTAAACATGCTCCCTGGCGTCGGTGATTGGCCATAGTCGCGGAAATAGGCCGACGTTAAAGAAACAAAAAACACACACATACACAACAGAAGAAATTACATAGCAATTTACCAAGTAAACATTTATACCTGAACAAGTTTTTAGCAGCCACGTTTGTAGAAGGCTTACTGCCAACTTTTTTCATGATTCAATCCAAACTCGTACAAATACATAGAGACATATTGTGATGTAAACTCCACAGTCTTAAGTTTTAAACTAAATTATTTAATCTACAACATACCTACGTACGGTAAATAGTTCTACTAATTTAACACGAGAACTTCCTATTATTTTGACGGAAGTTCGTCTTTGTTTTCTATATTATGTGTTTCCCAGTTTTAACTCCAACACTTGGAAAATTTCTACTGCACTTCAACTATATATTTCGAGCCAAAGCATAAGTTTTTGTCTATTAATTTGTACCAGAGTGCTCTCGTAGACATACATATTTAGATGAATTGATTACGAGAATCTTTGATATGTCAAGCATTTTTCATGTTAAAAGGTAATCTTAACTATACATGGATTATCGATAAATTCCATTTGAAGGGTTCGAAATGTATTTTTATACCACACCAAAAAATAACGGCGAGCGTCATATCGGTAATGGTCATTACAGTAATAAGTTCATTACCGAAATGATTAAAGCATTACCGGAATGATTGTTTTTCCCTAGATGTAACATTTGGCTGTTTTATTAACAGTAATATGAAAGAGAAGATAACAGCAGAGAGTAGACAATTTTATACGACAAAAAAATGTAAAAGCAACAAATGCTATAAATATAAGAAAAATGACTGGGATAAAAAAAGTACCAAGACATTAGTACAAAACCGATTAAGAATGCAGAAATGTTGAACGAAAATGACACCGCAAAAACTTGAAGAAAAGAGGCAAAAGTATAGGGATCATAATTGAGAAAAAAAGGATTGATCAAACCTATAGCAAAGAATTCTAAAAATAGTCTGAACGTAGCATGGGCGATATGGCAGTGAATTTTCATAGAAATGATCTGGCACCAACCATTTTTTCATTAAAGGCGTATATCTTTTAAGTGCATTTTCATTAGGAAGATTCACTAATAAGGTGAGTCTTTTGGAAAATTTCTTCACACGAACGCGAATTAAGGCCCCTAGAACCGAAATACAAGGTCATTTAAAAGTTTATATATATATATATATATATATATATATATATATATATATATATATATATATATATATATATATATATATATATATATATATATATATATATATATAAATGTATCCAACCGAAAACTCAAAAAACACTTTACCAATCGAAACCAAATTTGGCAATTCCCTTCATTTTATTAATAGCTTGGATGAGTTCGTTAGACAGTTTTGAAACTCAAATACTCTTAGAAAAAAATGCAAAAAACGGCTTGAAAACGAAATATCTGTTTAATTACTGAAAATGTTAAACTAAAGCTTGACAAGCACGTACACATTGTACAAGTGGTCCTACCTACTAAATTTGAGCTCCATTGTTTCAGTATATCTTAAGTTATAACTAAATAAAAAATCAAAAATACGATATGACCTGAAATTACCTCTACATGGATGCCTATAATGTTAGACGAGGTCCGACAGATAAATCAGGGTTCTGCTGCCATTGAAACAAAATCTCCAAATTAAGTTTTAAAGGGGCAGGCTACGAAAATATGTAACAATAAACAATCCGCGGGGTTGCCAGTTACGACAACCCTCATCTAAATCTATAGATGTCAGAAAAATGAAAATAAATAGAAATTTTAATGAAAGTGATTCAATTTGTTTAAAAGCAATCTAGAACTACGTTTTATTATGTATGAATATGAATCTTCCTATTTTCACGGTATATAAAAGCCATCTCCATCTCTCTAGTTTATTCTGATAACACCACTATTTGCATTTGTTAACTGACAGGAGTCACGAGTGAAATGCTAATACCTTAGAATATCAGAATATAAAACAACTACCTATATTCTAAGGTTAATACAAATAGTAGGTAAATAAATACCCAACTTTTAATTTTAATTAAATTTAATTGGCCGTCGACTGGGACTGTAGTATATTATGATTATAACATCCAATCAAACAAATAAAAATGCGGTTGTGTGTACATCAGACTCAGGTTCTCAATGCATGTAGGTACTGTATTATCAAGGTGAAACAAAATTATTTCAAGAAGAAATATACCTACCGCAAACTAATATAAGTATAATACCTAGGGTACCTAGGTACTTATGGTTTTCTTTACTCTTAGCTTACTCTTTATGGAACATTCGAAGTAAATGAAACTACATAATATCATAAAGCAGTTTAAATTACATATATAATCAGATGTACGGTGTAAATGATTAAAACTTTAATTCCAAAATTTTGTATCGTTTATATTTATCTTATTTTCAAAAAGTATAGATATAGTAAGAGTGTTGAAAAAAGTTTAGGTGGAACAAGTGCGTTATGGTAGCGAATTGTTGTAAAAATATTTCAAATAGTGATAACTTAATTTCCCATTTAACTAGAATCTTCAGTTTTGATACATAATAAAACCAATATAAAGGCAGTGTGGGTACTAGATTTAAAAAATACCTACAAATTTCTTTTCAAAAACTTTTGTTGTTATTTTGTTTGCAGAAACTGGTTCGATTTAGTTGACTAAAATGGATCATCCAAGCGATTAATAAGGAAAAATACCTGCCACGTTTATAATTTGGCAGGTACATTCCTTTTGGAAATTATAATGTTCGGTAAATTTACAGTTTACTACACGCGGGACTTTTAGAAAAAAATCAGAAACATGCTTAGAACCCTTTCTGAATGCACACACCACAAGAAAAATGTCTTGCAAACGGCCTCTAAGAAAGTTACAGGACCAGGAGGGAATAGATGTGCTGGGCGTGTAAGAAGATAGAAAGGAAATGTGTGCGGAAGTTTCGAAAAAAACAGCTTAGTTGGACCTCAAAAAAGCTACCTTTTACCTATTTTGCAGCTATACTTCCTTAAAATCCTGTTAACTTCGCCCAGAACCCTTATTCACCGCAGGTCCCGCAACTTTCTTGGGGGTTGTTCCGAAGAAATGTTTCTTGTTTATATTGTTTTTGTTTATCGATTGAGGGTGGTTGTAGGCATGTATAAGGGGAAGGAGAAACCCTGTGACGAAGCCGCGAAACAAGATTTGCAATTTATGTTTAAATTGTTACCTGAGTTTTCCAAAAATGGTTTTGAGGTTGCCTTGTTTGTCAGTCTCACATAGAGAGCTACAATATTTTATCATTTAATAAAGTATGGATACAGCAACAGTAAATAAACGATGAAGAGGGTGTGGGTGCAGCAAATACGTTGTGGTAGAGAATTTTTGTAAAACGATTTCAAATCTGATAACCAATTTTCCAGTAAGCTGTAATCTTCAATCTTGAGCCATAGTAAAACCTATGTAAAATACCCTTCTGGTTGTTTTGTTTGCAAAAACTAGTTCGATTGGGTTGACTAAAACAAAATCATCCAAGCAATTAATAAGGAAAGATACCTGCCATATTGATAATTTAGCAGGAACATTCTGTTTGTAAATAATATTGTTTTTTTCTGGAAAGCCTTTGTAACTTTATTGAATTTTGCGACTTGCAGTATTTACATAATATCTACCAAATTTTAATTTTTTAGCTCCATAGAAAATAGAATTTTCTTCAAGTAATCGCTTACTGGGACTTCTAAAACCGATCTCCAAGGTCCATTTAAATTTAAAGAATTAGTTTTAAGAATATACCTTACTAATAGTATACAATTCTTATTAAAATCCACTACTATAATGCACTTGCTGCGTCCCAAACTTTTTTTGTTGTAAAATAGACAATTAGTTTTGGTATATAGTTTTCCATTTATATCGTAAACCTACGTAGTAAATTCAGTTACCGCAGCTTCTGAATTTTTGGAAATATGCTTTTTTTTTCGAAAGAAAACCTAAAATTTTCACGCAAAACCTGGTTAGATTTTCCTGCCTAACAAACTTATCCAAGCCACTTACGCAAGGAAGGTACCTGTCTAGTTTTATCAAAATCGGCGCCTTATTTTTTGAGTTGTTTGTGATATATATATATATATATATATATATATATATATATATATATATATATATATATATATATATATATATATATATATATATATATATAAATTGAAACAGACCCCGGATATGGATTCTGGCGGTCCTAGTTCGTGCTCATTTGAAGAATTTTTTCCAAAATTCAAAAGTCGGGATCTCCCCATTAGTGAATTTTTTCTACGAAAAATCATTAAAACAAAAGAAAACGAAACGCAGGCAATGAAAATTGGCCCAGCAAGGTACATGGCTAATACAAAAATGAAGTAAAGCGAAATGGAATTCTTACCAGCTGGGACACCACCTGATTCAGGCAGAGAAGAAAATTTACAAAAAATTTATAGCAACCACAACATAGAGGAAACGAATCTTTGGATACTTCAACATCCATTACTTCTCAAAGAAAATTAGCTAGGAAAAAAGGCTGAAACGTGCTAGAGCAAGACCATATCGTATATGGCGACTGGCAGAATCAAAAATCACTCACCTCGAAAAAAAAATATCTATAGACTAAAGTTGAGCACGCAACGAAGAATAGTTCACCGAATATAAAGGTGTAGATGTTGACTAAAAGAATAAGTGTACCCCAGCGCGTGAAAGCGCATTTGCTTTTTGGTGAGACTTTAAAGCAGAAAACACGGGGGAAATTCAGATAAAGTTAAAGATGAAAGCGAAAGGGAAATTTTGAAGAAAGTTGTGAGTAGACCGCTTAAATAATAAATTAAAAATGGCGGCCGACAGAAGATGGCGAAATATATTATTCTCAACAACCCCCTTGATATGGGTATCAAATGAAAGGGCTTTACGAGTAAAATACAGTAAGTTAAATAGATTTCTCACAAATTAAAAATGGCGGCCGACAAAATATGGCGGTTTATAGATTTTTCAACAACAACAGAAGGGCCAAGATAATACACTTTAAAAATAATATTTAGTATAGGATTTTAATTGATATTTCATTTGAAATATTCAACCTAGAAATAGTCGAAGCATAATAAAATGTGAAGGTGAGTAAGCAAGGTGGAGTAAGGATACGGTTACAATTAGACGACTAGGCAGATGTCAGAATAATTATTGTTTGTTTTTGATATTCAAGTTGTCAATAATTTAACCTTGTTGATAAGATATGTATCGTTATGTTAATTGACAACTTTGGAGCGTTCCTAATTACAAAGTTTGTTCATTAACATAGGTGGTAATTTTTAATATACAATGTGTTTCCTAGTACCAATAAAATATCTCCGTTCCTTAAAATAATGGATATTAGAATGTGCCGAAAAACCACTTTACTTTTCACTTCCACATCGTCACAACGTGTGGAAGTATCACATCGGCAAAAAATTTGAAAATTTTTTTTTCGCCTAAACGTAGTAATAGTGTCAAAATAGAAAACATGATTTGGGAACGCAATTTTTTTTTTGTCTGTATCCACGATAACTTTAGAACGGATTGGGATATCGTCTTCAAATTTAGTATACTGTTAGCACCCGACAAACGACCGGTGTGGATTGTTTTTCGGTAAAATACCTCTAGGGGTAGGCGATGAATGGGAGTGATTTGGTCAAAATTGATATTTTTTCGTTAAAACTCGAGTAATAAACCGTTTAAGTTTTGTTTATTAGAAAACCTTAATTTTCATCAAACGTTTGGTATTACTTGCTGGAATTAATTTAGGGGTTGAATGTTTGGGGGTGGTATATCGGTGCCAGAAATTTCGAATTTTTTTTGCCAAGCCGGTGTAAAAAGTCTCCAAATGTATAGAAAACTTGATTCTAAAACACAAATTTTTTGTCTGTCTGTCGGTCGGTCGATCGGTCTGTCGGTCTGTCGGTCTGTCAGTCTATACGTCTATTTGTTAGTAGGCGAAATAACTTTCGAACTAATTGAGGTATAATTGCCTAATTTGGTATCCAGTTAGCTCCTGACAAAGGAAAGCATACAATTGTTTCTAAGTAAGATCGCTTTAAGAGGTAGGAGATAAAAGAGGGATGAATTGGTGTGATTTGACTTTTTTCGTTAAAACTCGAGTTACATAACGTTTCAGAAGTTTATGTGTACAGAAATACGAATATTTTCTTGGTGGTCAAATCATGGACCCTAAATTCATTCCATGAGAATGTCTTTCTGAAGCGAATAAAGTACCACAACTATGTGGAAGTTACGATTCAATTTGCAGCACTATTTTTCTATCGCTATACCCCAAAAAGGATACCTATCGCCTAGCTAAGCAAAATGGAAAGAAAAATTCAAATAAAAAATAACCTTCCGTTCGCGCATGGCGATCAAAGTTTTAAAAAATGTTGAGAGTTTCCCTTTTTCGTTAGTTTTTATAATTGTTAAACCTAGCACTATCTAAGCGCTATAGATCCTAATGTAAAGTTTGGGGTATAAGGAATACGAAAAAAAAATAAAACTATTAAATTCAAAATATTTAGTGTTGGCGCAAGATGCTCAAAAAACCTTTTTTTTTTCTAAAAACTGCTATATTTCGTAGCATATATTTTATGTTCAGTCTATATAAATAATAAATACATTTTTATTTTCAACTTCGTTATTCAATAGTCATTAATCAATCACTTTAAAGTTTGATTTTTGGGAAAAATCGGGCATAACACTTTGTGACAAGAGGGTAGTTAGTATTAATCCGACTCTTACGTCAGCGCCACATACTTTTTGAGATGCTTCAGTCACAAGTTTGACACACCGTTCAACAGCGTAGGCATGACAAGGGAAGCTTTAGAAATCTGATTGCCGCGGTGTGTCCATATCAGTTTTATGATGTCCTCATTTGTGATTTTCCTTGGTAGTGGAATTCCACCAAATCATATCGACTTAGTCTGTTGCTTCAATGTTTAGTTTTGGCGTGGTGAAATATTGAATGGTATTTACCTTGGAAATTGATGGCGTTTTCAATAGTTTGCGTAGATCCAGTTCTCTGATAGGTCTTTTTTCATCCACTGTCATTGCAAGAGACAAATTTTCAGGATGAGCAAAGAAAGCATCTCGTTCAATTACTGGGTTGATACCTTTCAGTAAATTTTTGGTATAGGTACCGTGATGTTCTAATTCAAAAACTACCTTTTGACCATCTGTGAAATGTTTGCTGGTTTTGATTTTGCACCATAGAGGCATGTAACATTTTAAAATAAAATATATCATACAAATTTCATCATTAGGTTTTTTTTAAACACACGTATAGTCTTAGAATTCTGTTAGCCGTCGTCAACCATCTAGGGTGTGAAATCGGACCTGGATCACGAGCTGTCATATTTTCTGAAATTGCACCTAAATTTATGGCAACAGAAATATCAAGCAGGTATAAGTGATCCTGGCTTAGTACTTTTCTGTCAACTTGATGAATGCATCATTCAACACTGTCATAGCGAACCACTGAAAGTTTTTCACACCCTGCAAGCTGTTTCCCGATCGGCCCACTAAAAGATTTAGGTCCTGTGGTAACACCATCCAAAATGATGAATTAAGCGACAGAATGGTAGTTCATTAAAATGTAGGAGACATATAGCCTACTGTACCAGTCTTCCAATGTGCAATTCGATCTGTCGAATAACACCATTTTGACAACCATGATTAACTACAGTCTCTTCACTCCCAATCACATTAAGTTCTTGAATGAAAATATCGAGTGCATTCAAATTGGAAATTATTGTAGAAGCTATATCTATAGAAAGTCCCGCAGACGTAGAAACATGGTCGATATATTCTGAACCGGGTTCTTGTATAAGAGAATAATGTTATTTTTTTCAGTTCTGCGAAAACGTTTGAATTAATTTCTTTAATCACTATTATATAATCTCTTCTGCTATCAAAGTATAAGCCACTCAGTCGTTTCTTAATAGACCTACTCTGCAAATGCTTTCTGTTAGGAGTTTTTGCTCTTCTTACGTTGTTTTCGTCAACGACAATAGAAATGTATGAGGCTTTTACCACACCATAATCTTGAAGAACAGCTGACGCGATCGCCGCTGTTGCTCGATCAGAGACTCCATGTCGATCACTTAGCAATGACGTTGTTTTTAGATTTATTCTCATTTGCCATTGTTTTTTGATTGGTATCGCACTGGGGCAGAAAGAGCTTGTTTTCTTTCCCCAATGTTTTGCAGGTGGACTGATCCCACCATAACAATAACTAGTCAGCCTTGCTAATTAGCGGGTAAAGAAGAATATGTTGAAGATGTGGACTGTATGCGGACTGTATTTTTAACTCTAGGTGCACTGGATTCCAGATGATTTCAATAAAACTCTTTTTTTATATTTATATATGTTGTATTGATTACTATGTACACGTTGAACTTAACACTTATTTACAATTTGCAGTTTTACACTTGTCTTAATGGGTTACTCAGGAGATCTCACAATCTTATTAGCTACTTGCTATTGCATTTAACTGCGCGTATACTTTCTAATTCAGAAGAAAACACTGAGTTTTCACTGTATCTCTGTACAAATGGAATTTCTGTAGGAAGATTGGAGCTTGAACTGAACCGGCTTAATCACACTAGCGATGCTTAAGTAGAAGATTGGGATCTTAGAAGTCCCAAGAAGCGATGAAGATGAGATTCGTTGCAGAACTTCACTGTAGAATTGAACTGACTTAAACACACGATCGATGTTTAAGTGCAAGATTAGGAACTCGGGGTTCCAAGGAGCAAATAAGATGAGATCTGTAGTAAAACTGCCTTGTACCTTGCGAAAGGCTTGCTTTTATCGAGCTTTCGCGTAACGCTAGGTGACGTAGTTGACATAACATAATGTCAGTAATACAGAATGGCCAACTAGGTAGAACCATTATTCCTAGTGAAGAAAATCCACTGGGTGCAGTTTAAGAATACATCAAAGACAGATAAAGCTATTTACAATAAGGGACCTAGCAGTATATAAGTATTCTTTGTATGGCATTGTTCATGCGTAAACCTAATGCGATACAGACGGCTAGAGGATAAAGATTACCAGCAAATTGGAAAGCATTGTGAAATCCAGAAATAACTACTTCCAGGTAGAAACTTAAAGGATAGTGCAACCGAATGAAATTAAAGAGACAGGGGCGTACCTGTTTATATATATATATATATATATATATATATATATATATATATATATATATATATATACGCACCTGGTTATATATATATATATATATATATATATATATATATATATATATATATATATATATATATATATATATATATATACATATATAATAGAGACTAGGCGGCGGCACGTTAGTTCGTGTCTCATTACTCACTGAGTGTTGGAAGGCTGGCTACCATAGCCATATTACTTTTCAGGTGTATTTTCGCTGCAATTAGTATGCCGTATTGACGAGCTCTAATTAGAGCGAAACCGGTCTACGGTTCTAATTGTTGTGAGAATGCATCTAGCCTTATATAATAGAAACATATAGAAATTGCAGCTGACCCCGGATATGGGTTCTAGGGGGTCTACTTGGCGCCATTTTTTGAATTTTTTTCAAAATTCAAAGGTTGGGATCTCTTTATTAGTGAATTTTTTAAGAAAAATTCCTCAACAATGTAAAATTTCAGACAGGTACGTTACTATTCGGTGATATACTGTGTTTAGTGATAATGAGCGATGAATACCATGTTAAAATTCGAAAAACACCATCATGAAAATGATGAAAATTTTCGTCGGAAAAATGACGATATCTCAAAAAATACGCGTGTGCCTTAATTTTATTTGTCATTTTCGTTATCTACGCAAAAATGTACGTGGTTATGCAAAATGCCATCAAAATCGCTTATATGTCAGGGGACTAGACATTGAGCAAAAAATGTTTTCGAATTTTCGTGAAAAAAATTTGGTTAGAAATTTTATGTGTAAAAACCCTTTTTTAATTGTCTTAAAAAATTATATAATTTTTTTGTAAGATTACCTACTTAGCAAATCTTTGTCAAAAATGGCGATTATTTGTGAACCAAGCTGTCTGCACATTTTCATGTAATTTTTTTACAAAATTTTTTTCAAAAGCTGTCTGTAAATAATTATATCTTGGCAGGTGTAGTTTTTGTGTAAATTGGTCGGATAGGCTCGTTGGTCGAGAAACTCAGATTAGTTTTTTCCGAAACTGTTGTACTTTCTTACACAATAAATATATTTTGATGGAATATGGTACATGATTTCTACTATAAAGGTTACACTTTCTACCAAATTTGATGTCTTTCATTAAAAAACATATTTAACATTAAAAATATTTGTATGAAAATTCGCTACCATAACGCATCTCGGGCGTCCCGACTTTTTTACGAGTTTGGTTGGCTCACACAATTTTTCCAATTATTATTATACTTCCCAATAAAAGGAAAGTAGTTATCGATGAAAATTTAATTCAATAAATATATTACCATTACTGAAACTGATGAAGTATTAATAGCTCAGCATAGACTACCGCAGCAAATATATTTCACCAGATTTTTAAATTTATTTTAAATGTTTGTTTTTAATATTAAGCAATAAATCATATATAAAGTCATCTATATAACAAATCGCTACTTCCATAAGCTTAGGTTCAATTTTTTCCGAAGCATGAGTTTGTTCATTAAATGGGCCAGAATGTAGTATTATGAGCATTTCTAGATGTTAAAATTAAAAACATGGCGTACGTGCACTGTATAGCGTGTTCCAAAAGTAATTATACACATAGCAGCGGTATTCTTGGCATCAAAATATGTATTACAATTTAGCTAAATTTACCTCGATCCAAAACTCTAAAAGTGCGTTATGGTAGTGAATTTTCATAAAACTGATCTGGCACCAAACATTTTTTAAAATTAGATGCTTATAACTTTTTTTTATTGTATCGTGCAGATTTAAATTTTGGTATGTAGTATACCTCTTATAACCTAAACGTACGTAGCAAATTTGGTTCCTATAGCTTTATTATTTTCGGAGCTAATTTTTTTTTCCGAAAGAATTCTCAAAAAATAGTATATCTCCTACAATTAGCACCTTATCTTCAAGTTTAGTAATGTATTCTAAATGGTCAAAAACAGTGGGGTAATCGTTAACTGGTAATTGTGGCGGTATATTGTTTCTACCGCCCTGGGCAAGGCTGAACTTTTTGCTTCGTTGTTCGCCGGCAATTTTACTCTCAACCCACCTCCAAATGTTCAACCACCAACAGTCCCCAATGTCGCGCATAAAATGACGGATATCATTTTCAAAACTAAAAAGGTACGAAAGATGCTCTCTTCTCTTAATACCAGGAAAGCTTCTGGCCTTGACGAGATCGCAGCAATTGTTCTCAAAAAATGCGCACCAGAGCTTGCTCCTGTCCTGACTCGTCTGTTTCAGATATCTTATAATAAAGGCATATTCCCTAGTAACTGGAAAACTGCTCGAGTACAACCCATCCCCAAGAAGAATCCAAAGCGCTTCCTAGCAACTACAGGCCTATTTCTCTCCTTTCAGTCCTCTCTAAAATGATGGAAAAGTATATAAACACCGAATTACTAAAATTTCTTGAAAAACACAGTCTAATCCACGACAGGCAATATGGATTCCGTCAGCGCAGATCGACTGCCGACCTCCTTTCCTTTGTCACCCATTCTTGGAACA
This sequence comes from Tillus elongatus, assembly GCA_964006375.1. Lineage (NCBI taxonomy): Eukaryota > Metazoa > Arthropoda > Insecta > Coleoptera > Cleridae > Tillus > Tillus elongatus. Next base: position 239,830,443 of record OZ023262.1, read on the forward strand.
AGTCTATGGAACAACACTGTGAATCCCAGATTGTTGCTCTAGACATATCCAAAGCATTCGACCAGGTCTGGCACGCAGCGCTGCTTAATAAGCTTCCGGCCTATGGCCTACCACCAAAACTTTGTACCTGGACAGCAAATTTCCTCTCCAACAGGAGCATATCTGTTGTTGTGGATGGCCATTCCTCTAAACTGTATCCAATTAATGCAGGAGTTCCTCAAGGTTCAGCTTTAGCCCCTACTTTGTTTCTTCTCCATATCAATGACCTCCTCTCTAGCACATCCAACCCAGTTCACAGCTACGCGGACGACAGCACCCTCCATTCAAATATACAGTATTCTAAGCCTGTCTCTTTATCCCAATTAGATGAGGATCGCAGACACATGGAGGGTTCTGTCTCCGTGGATCTCCAAAAAATATTAGACTGGGGAAGTAGAAATCTTGTACAATTCAACCCCACCAAAACTAAGTCTTGCTTTCTTTCTCACAAGAGATACACCAGCCCTAGACCCATCACAATGAACAACCAAGTTATTCAAAGTAATGAGTCCTTTTCTCTTGTTGGCATTTCTGTGGATCGAAATCTTAATTGGCACCAACATGTCACATCAATTGCAGAAGCGGCTGCTAAGAAATTAGGTTTCCTCTTCCGGGCTCGCAAATACTTTTCACCAGCTAATCTCTATACCTTATATACTTTACAAATAAGGCCAAACCTCGAATACTGCTCCCAGATCTGGGGTGCCGCTGCCGCTTCTACACTCGCTATCCTGGACTCCATTCAAAAGAGAGCTATACGTCTTATCGGTGACCCTACCCTCACCCAAAGGCTGCCATCCCTTGCCCACCGACGTGCCGTTGGTGACCTCTCTCTCTTTTATAGATATCTGCACGGGCAGTGCTCAGAGGAGCTTTCCTCCATAGTTCCCCCATCTGCTGCCCCCAATAGATCTACCAGGGGAACAGAGCGAATGCACCCTTTTACTGTCCAGGTCACCAGACTTAGAACATCTTGTTATGCCCGCTCTTTTGTCCCTAAAACTTCCAAGTTGTGGAATTCCTTGCCGGCACATGTTTTTCCTTCTCCTCCGAACCTGCAAACCAAACATATGGCAACGAGTACCAAACGTACCAACAACAAAATACTGCATATTGCAACCTACAATACCCGATCACTGTCAACAGATGAAAGATTAATTGAACTAGAAGGCGAGTTGGAACGTATAAAATGGGACGTTGTCGGACTAAGTTAAGTAAAAAGACGAGGCGAACAGCTCATAGACCTTAAATCTGGGCATATGCTCTATAACGTGGGTGAAGAAGAGAGCTCCTTGGGAGGAACAGGATTTCTCATACACAAGCGACACAAATCAAGCATCGTGTCACTAAATAAAATATCAACACGAGTTATCTCTTTGATTATAAAACTCAATACCAGATACAATATTAAGCTCATACAAGTATACGCGCCTACAACGGATCATGACGATGAGGAGATAGACCTGTTCTATGAGGACATTAGCACTGCTCTAAATGAACACCCAGAGCACTTTACTCTAATATGCGGTGATTTCAATGCCAAAATAGGCAGAAAAATAAATCAAAGTGAGGAAGCACTTGGAGACTTTGGCTCAGAAGGTAGAAATGATCGGGGAGAAACGCTGCTCAGCTTTCTACTACAAAACAATCTGTTACAAATGAACAGCTTTTTCTAGAAAAAACCAAATAGAAGATGGACGTGGAAAAGCCCTGATGGTAAAACAAGAAACGAAATAGACTTTATCATCACAGATAAAAAACTCATAATAAAAGACGTAACTGTCCTAAATAGGTTTGCTACTGGGAGCGACCGCAGGCTTGTTCGAGCAAAAGTAGCCATTGGCTCTGGCAAAGAAAGACAAAAAATGATCCAAAAGAGCAATAAATTAAATTTGCTAATGAATCCAGCAGATGTAAATAGCTTTGAACAATGGATCACCACTAAGTTAGCCAAGGCTGAAATAGAACACGCCATTGGTAACGACATCAACAACCTGAATAATATCATCACAACCACAATAACTAAGGCCCAAAGTCGACACTGCTCAACAAATCAAAGGAAAGAAAAACTAAGCAAGGAGACCAAACTATTTGTCAAAAACATGCATTGGTCATATATTTATAAAATGTAGGAAACAAGATTCGGACGTAAAACTGTTTATTTATCAGACTCACAGTTCTATCATTTCATGATAGGGTTGACAGTAAATTTCAAAAAACCGGCCAAAAATACAGTTAGTCAATCTAGGATTTTCATCGACTACAAGAGGTTAAAACTAATTTTGGCAGATGAACAATGGACTGAAGTATATGCTGCAAAAACCATCAACACTGCGGTAGAATATTGTATCACAAAATTAGTCAATAGTGTTAACAACTGCTCCAGTAAAATTAGATACAAGAACAACAAATGTTCAAGTTGAATCATTGCCGAGTTGATAAAATCTGTAGATACCAAGAACAGGAAGTACTATGACATGTTAAGGCATCCCAATGACGAGGTTAAACGTAGTGTCCATAATAGCTATAGAAATTATTTGGCCCACCTAATATAGAATGTAAAGGCGAAGTACTATATATTCATGATTGTTACCACACTCAGAATTCACTACATATGTTATGCTACTCCTCGGTTTTGAAATTGTACCTTTTTCCAAGAAGGGATAATAGGATTTGTATAATCTCTGAATAACATTTTGTCGTTCACATTCAAAACTTTCTGTGGCTTACCATCACAGTTATTATTTTGTTAAAACTGTTTAATTTCTCTTCTAATTTCGTTATGAGGTACAATCAGATCAAGACGACATTTTAATTTTCTTCCCAACATTAACATAATGGGACTCTTCTCAGTTGTACCATGTGCACTGTGTGTATGATTGAACACAAATCTATCTAAAGCAACCTGTAAGTTTACACCTTCTGCCCGAGCCTTTTTTAATGCTAATTTAACGTGTTTAACATAGATTTCGGCTTGACCGTTGCTACTGGGATGAAATGGTGAGGAGAATGCCGTTACTTTGCAAATAAGAATTTAATGCAATACTTTGAAAAGGCGGTCCATTATCTGATACTATTATGTCAGGTCAGGTCAGATCAGGTCGGGTTAGGTCAGGTCGCAAAAAACGTTGCGTAATTTAGATATACTAAATTCTCAATACATTTCTCACTATTTAGCCAACCGTTCAGACAAAATTTAATTAATTAATTTAACTCAAAATCTTTTTTGGTTTCCGCTTGAAGTTATTTTAAATCGCTTGATAAATTTTCTTGTAAATAGAACAGGCGACTATAATCTTGACTCTCAACATATTTGTTAGTTTCCTTCACCGGAAATCGTGAAAGTGCATCTGCATTACTGTTTTGTGCAGATTTAATATATCTAATATTATACTGATAGGCGGAAAAAATGACGCTCCATCTTTGCAATCTACTGACTGCAAAAACTGGAATCCCTTTTTTGTCACCGAATATAGAGATAAGTGGTTTATGGTCTGTTAAAAGTGTCAATGTTTTGCCGTATACATACTTGTGAAACCTTTAATTCCAAATATGATTGCAAAGGATACTTTCCCTACTTGTGAATACGAAATCTCGGCAAATGATATTGTTCTTGAAGCAAAAGCTATTGGCTTTATATCACCGTTTGTATATTTATGAGTTATTACAGCCGCTATTCCATTATTAGTTGCATCACTAGAAAGAATGAAAGGTAAATCTGGATTAAAATGCGTCAATATTTTAGATGAACAAATATCTTGTTTAATAAGTTTGAAAGAATTTTGTTAGTCATGTGTTCATATAAAAGGAGCATTTTTCTTTAATAATCTATAAAGTGGAAATAAAACAGAGAATTTAGAAGTCCTAAAAATACTTTCAGTTCTGTAACATTGCTAGGAATTTTGCATTTACGGATGGCCTCCACTTTTTCTCGTGATGATTTTATACCCTGTCTTTTTATAACATAACCTAAATAAAGAATTTCATTTTTACAAAATATACATTTAGATATTTGGATTTTTAATCCAAATTTATTAAGTCTGCTGAAAACATGCAAAAGTTTGGCATGATTTTCTTTATTTGTTGAAGAGAATTTGTTGTCGTCCAAGAAAAGAGAATCGTTTTCTGTATGCAAAAATATTTTGTATAATTCGTTGACAAATACACAACTGGAAGCTACTCCACAGGGAAATCGGATGTATTTTAATAAACCTTGATAAGTATTTATAGTAACCAGTGTTTGGAGTTATCTTCCAATTCAATCTGTGTATGTGCCTGTGATAAATACATTTTTGTAAAATATTGCCCATTTGGTAAAGGATATTTATCTATATTTAATTTGGGATTTAAGGTAACTTTTAAACTGCCACAAATTTTGTTTACGCCATTTTTGTTAATACGGGGACAAGTAGCGTCGCCAAATTACCATAATTTATTGGCAAGATTCACTAATAACTTATCTAGTTCGAGTTCAACTTTATTTTTGAGAACAAAAGGTAACGTTTTAGCATGTCAAAATACTGGTGCAGAATTACATTTTGAATGTAAAGTTGTTTTACCAATACAAGTGCCTAATGTATTTTAGAAAACTTTTGGATACAATTTTAGTAGCGGGTCAACAATCTGTTCAAAGAATTTATTTGATTCCACCGATCAGAAATAATTTATTTTTAATATCGAATAAAGAGAAATATTTAAATCATTGATCCAGTCACGCCAGATCAAAGCCCCAACCAAACACTTTGATAATGAATAATTTCAAATTATTTTTCACCGCTTTTTTATTGTAACGCAAATTATATAGCGAAATATTTGAATGCTTTGACCCACTTACGATTTCAAAACTAATTGGAGCTGAAAAGTTTACATTGGTGGAAATATTTAAAATAAAATTTTTCTGAGGTAATAGAAAGAGCACAACCGGTGTCGATTTCAATTGAAATATTTACTTGATTAACTTTAATTGACACAGTCATAGCTTCTTCATTGACATCTTTCATCTTAAAAAATATGATTAAAATTTTCATCAACTTTGGTTGTTTCTTCTATAATTTATTCTGAAGTATTAAAATTATTATGAGAATGTTTGCTACGATTACTATTAACGCACTTACATACTTTTGTATTGTTTATATTCATTTCATTTTCAAAAAGTATGGATAGAGTAATAGTAAATAAGTGTTGAAAATTACACTAGAATCATCAGTTTTGATACATAGTAGAACCCATATAAAGGCAGCGTGGGTACTAGAATTGAAAAATAACTATAAATTTCTTTTAAAAAACCTTTTTTGTTATTTTGTTTGCAAACACTGGTTCGATTCAGTTGACTAAAATGGATCATCCAAGCAGGATTTACAAGACCCCACTGGCCACATGTATAATAAATAGCCTCTTTGAAGTAACAATTACGTTCCTCATGATTATTTTTACCACAATCGCCTCTGGCCTGTTGATGGTTAAGCTGGATCTCCTGATCAGATTGAAATTTTGATGCGATGGTTTCGATTTCTGAAACTGCTATAAATTTAGTTTGTGCAAGTTTTAACCTTCAATTAAGTCGCTGTTGATTTCAGCGTACTTCATGTTGGTCACTATATCATAGGCCGTGGAGTACGTCAAATCTTGTCGATGAACAACCGTTGTCAAATAGCATCGTTTTTAAAGCCATACACCCACTAATTGGTCTCCGAGATTCTCCTCTAAGGTGGTCCCAAAATCACAATTTTTGACCAGCTTCTTCAGCGTGGCTACAAACTCTGTTATTGACTCTACTTCTTGCTTCTGTTTCGAAACTTATACCCTTAAGCTATCTTGGATGGTCTTGGGTCCAAGTGGTTTTTTATTATGTCACTCAATTAGTAAAAAGTTTTTTCTTCCGGTTTGACTGGGCTACACAAGTTCGTGGTTAAGTCAAGAGACTCTATGTCCATCACTGTGAGCAGAATAGCGGTCTCCTTTTCTGGTTTCACGTTGCTGGCTTTAAGAAATTGTTGTACCCGAAGTACTAATTTTACGAATAGACATTTTGAGTTAAATAATTTATAAACTTGGTTAAACTCAATTCTATGATAATAAAACTTTAGCCTTGTGACCAGTGTAACGTTTCTTCTAAGTGAAGGAACTTTAACTTAGTCTATAGATCTGTATTTTTAGTTAGAATTTAAAAGACCGAAGTATCGAACTGAAGTGATTCATTCTTAATGAAATATAGACAATAAAATATAACATTTTGATAAGTAAATATCACTTTATTTCTTATACTAGATCACAATTTGAAGACGTTTTTTCAAAATTAAAAAGTTGGTGTCTCCTTATTATTGAATTTTTTAAATCAAAATTCACTAAAAACGAAACTACTGGTTTGGAAACTTGTGTAGTGTACTTAATTCTTCATTTATATGACTTTACCATTTTTGTCTTTGATATATCATAAAATTTTTCCAAACGAGCGATTTTAATTCTTTTGAGTGGAGAGTCAAATGTACGTGAAACATCAAGCAGCATAATTGGTCCTTGAAAGGCAAACATAAATCCAGGGTTCAAAAACGCTGCTTAATGTGAACTTATCCAGAAATCTACCTGTAAAACTAAAATTGTCGCTTTATCTTTTTATCTAAGCGACATGATGCATTAGTAAATATAAAAGCAACTGCCTAACTATTTATAGTTCTTAATAAGACCCTTACAAAATACGAAGGAAATAAAAGTTGGCCGTTGAAGTAAAATTAAATGAATCGTGTAACATTAAGATATACGACAGATATATCCCGTTCCTGTTGGAATACTAAAACTCCGTGAGTGAATTTTCTTTCTGAGAAAACAACTATTACCATGTTAAATTCCAAAGGAATCATAGAGATTTAACAAAAGGCTTGGTTTTATGATGATGACGCCCTGGTTGACTGCTGTGTTACTAAATTGGTGTTTATCATCTTTCCTGACTTGTTAGTTACTGTAAACAGCTGGTACGAGAGGAAATTCTGGTTGTTTGAGTTTAATACCAGCCTTCTAAAAACAAATGGCGTATACAAAAAATATCTGAAGATGAGTTAATGTTATTTCTGGAATATCTTCATTACTGGTTGTTTACAAAATGTCGTAAATGCACTGGATAACAGGATAGCTACTTGAAAACGAAATATGCACGTTTTAGGGCAGGCACCTTTAAAATCCTAAATGACAAGGGGGGTCAAGTAGCACATCATTTTAAAGATGGTGTAAATAAATTTTCAATCATGTCTAATTTTTTAAATTTGAAAGAATGGGTTCTGCGAAATTGAATATTAAGATAGAAAAAGATTTTTCTTTCATTTGCTCCAAATATCGTCGTGTTTTGTTGCTTGTTTTATCTCATTATCACTCACAAAAGAGATAGTTGACAATTTTTTCAATTGTTACCGATAACGATTAAATTGTGCTCCTCGGTTTCTTTATTTATGATGAAACCTTATTGTAGGAGGCAGTTTCATTTTATTTGCCCACCAGGTTATTGTTGCTTGTGCAGTTATTTACCAAAGTGGTTTACTTGATTGCACAGAAGGTGGAAATTATTTCACTTTTTTATGCATCGATGTTGCTGATATAACAGCAGAATAATTCAATCAACATCTAGATATGCATGTTAATCGAAAGTATGTTTTGGAGTTGGTGGCAAAGATTCAAGAGGGGTCTGTTTGTAATAAAGAGCGAAGCGCTGAAAGAAATGAAGCGCTAGAAGTCATGTTGTTTTAAATCCCAGGACCAGTATGAGGCAACTGGCAAGCGAATCTGGCTCTGGGCGAACTACTATTCAAAACATTTTGAATCGTCATAAATTCCACCTATAGAAAATCCTTCTTGCACACGAACTAAATGAAGATGACTGACCGACTGCACCGTGTGAACTTTTGTGAAATGACAAGTGGACGAGTGGTATTGATCCGAATTTTCTTTTTAATACTTGCTTTTCGGATGAGTGTTCGTTTTTTCTAAACGGTAAGATGAGTAGCCATAATTGTCACTATTCGTCGATTCCAACCCCAGATTATCTTACGACTTTCATACACAAAATCCGGAAAAACTCAATGTTCACGCTGAAACTTTTGGTGACCATATTGTTGGCCCTTTTTATTACGTAGAAATTCGATTGGAGATATGTACTTGGAGTTGTTGGAAAAACACCATTGATTCAATGTTGACTCATATATCGAGAACATGGAGACCAGTTGGTATTTCAGCAGGATGGAGCTCCTCAACACTACGCTTTACCGGTTCAACAATATCCTAACCACAGATTACCAAGTCGGTCGGTTGGGAGAAGAGCTTTCATAGAATGGCAGGCACGATCGCCTGATTTATTTCCCCAAGATTTCTTTTTGTAGGGTCACATAAAAAGTAAAATTTATTCTACGAAGTTCGATTCCTTGCACAATTTACGCCAGCACAATCACTTGAAAAATGGTACATAATGTGCGTAGACGTTTTGATCAATACTTGTACTACTGTATAAAGGCTGGTAGTTGAAATTTTGAACATTTGATAAACTGACATGTAGGTTTTTGATAAACAAATTACTCCTTTTTAGAAGTCAATTTCTTAAAACCCACTGCATCAAATTAAACAAAAAAAAAGGCACCGCTGAAAAGAGATTTACATCAGCATTAAAATCGTGTGCCATTTGATCCCCCTTGTCATTTAATATTTTAGGGGTGGATTGTACCGTTGCTTAATGGTTGGTTTTGCAATGTTAAAAATATGGCTGAGAGCCTTCCACATTGAAAGCAGAATTGACCTCTTCAAGCGATTCTCCACAAAATCACGATAAGTGTCCTAAAACGCGTCTGCTTGTTTTCAAGTATGAAATTGTTACCACCATAGCGTCAAGTGGGGGTAATTGTAAACGATTTTGGAAGCTTGATGTTTGAAGCCCCATCATCATAAATGACTAACTTTAGGCATATATATATGATTGTTAAATAAGCAAGTCCGACAAAATCTCACCAAATCTCATTTAAAGGTAGGGGGAGGGTCAACGAAAATCTCACGTCAACTTTTTAATTCAGAGAATAACTTATTCTAACAGGTAACAGTTTGTATTACAAAATCAATCCTGGGCATACACTGCCGTCAGCTAGCAGAATAACTAATAGCTAGGTAGTATTGTCAGATTAAACTAGGGGAGGAAGCTTAATATTTATACATAATAAAACGTAGTTCTAGATTGCTTTTACACAAATAATTGAATAACTTTCATAAAATTTTTATTTAACACTATAAATTTTTCTCATATCTTCAGATTCAGATGATAGTAGTGGAAAATGGCAACATCGCTGATTGTTTATTGTGAAACATTTTTGTAGCCTGTTCGTTTAAAATTTAATTTGAAGATTTTGTTTGCAATGTCAGTGAAACCCGGATATATCTATCTGACGTTGTCTAAGATTATAGACATCCATTCAGAGGTAATTTTAGGTTATATCGTAGATTATTTATTTTACTTCCACATTGTCACAACGTGAAGTATAGCATCGGCGACAAAAATTTGAAATTTTTTTCGTCTAAACGTTGTAAAAAGTGTCAAAACATATAGACAACATGATTTGGAAACTTTTTTTGTCTGTCGATATGTCGGTCTGTCGATCTGTTAGCGTGTCTGTTTGTAGTCACGATAACTTTAGAACAAATTGAGATATAGTCTTCAAATTTGGTATGCAGTTAGCACCCGACAAACGAACGATTTGAATGGTTTTTGGGTAAAATCGCTCCAGTGGGTAGCGGATGAACAGGGGTTGATTTGGTGAAAGTTGACATTTTTTCGTTAAAACTCTAGTAATATAACATTTTAGAGTTTGCTTATTAGAAAACTTGTAATTTCATCACACAATTGATATTCTGTGCTGAAATTAAATTAGGGGTTGAATGTGTGGGGGTGGAATAACGGTGAGAGAAAATTAGAGGTTTTTTTTTGCTAAAAAAGCGTAAAAAGTTTGAGAACATATAGAAAACTTGATTCTGAAACGAAATTTTTTGTCCGTCGGTCTGTGTGTCGTCTGTTTGTAGCGACGATAAATTTTGAACGAATTGGGATGTATTCTTCAAATTTGGTAGGCAGTTAACACCAGACAAACGAATGGTTCGGATTTTGTTTGGGTGGTGATTTGGTGAAAATTGATATTTCCTCGTTAAAACTCGAGTAAAATAATGTTTTAGGGCATGTTTATTAGATAACTCTTAATTTCATCAAAGAATTGGTATTCGGTGTTGAAATTAAATTAGGGGTTGAATGTGTGGGGGTGGAATATCGGTGACAGAAAGTTAGGTTTTTTTTGTTGCTAAAACGGCGTATAATTTTCAGAACATATAGAAAACTTGATTCTGGCACAAGCGCTTTTTTGTCTGTCGTCTGTCTGTTAGTAGGCGCAACAACTTTCAAACGAATTGAGATATCATATACAAATTTGGTATCCAGTTAGCACCCGAGAAAGGAACGCTTCAATTTGTTTTTGGGTATGATCGCTTCAGGGGTAGGGCATAAATGAGGAATGATTTGGTGAAAATTGATATTTTTTCGTTAAAACTCGCGTAATATAACGTTTCAGTAGTTTATTTGTCCAGGAATATGAATATTTTCTTTATGGTCAAGTCATGGACCCTAAATTCATTTCATGAGAATGTCTTTCTGAGGAGAGTAGATAATCACAGCTGCCTGGAAGTTATGATTCAATTTGCTGCACTATTTTATTTTGTTATAACTCAAGATTTACTGAACCAATTGAGTCCAAGTTTGATAGATAGGACCACTTATACGATATATAGGGTGGCGCATTGAAAACGAAACAGACCGATTTGCGTCCAGAGAATTAAAAAAAAACGCCAAACAAAAACTAGGCAAGATCCAAAGGATGGCTTTCCTAGGCATCACAGGGGCCATGTCTTCAACCCCAACAGCCGCCATGGAGGTGTTGCTGGATCTACCCCCCCTACACTTAGTTATTATGGGAGAGGCCAGGCTAGGACTATACAGACTAGCCTGAAATGGTAGACTGAAGATCAACCCAGGCTTCAGGGGCCACTGCAAAATTCAGGAGATCGTGAAGGAGCCCATGCTTGAAATGAGGTCAGACTTCGATAGCCAGCGAATGTGCAGGGAAAACAACTTTACAATGGAAATCCCTGATCGCGAGACATGGCGGGAGGAGACGCCGGGCATGCCACGGGACGCGCTCGTCTGGTTCAAGAACGGATCTGGCGGGGAGCGTGGGACGGGGGCAGGTGTTTACTCGGAAGGACCGAGGGTAAGTCATAGTATTTCCCTCGGAGCTCATGCAACGGTGTTTCAGGCCGAAATGTACGCCATCCTGCACTGTGTGCGGGAGAACAAGAGGAGGGGCTACACCAACAAGCGGATCCTCATAGCCACAGACAGCCAGGCAGCCCTTAAGGCACTAAGTAGCCCACGGGTAAATTTCTGGCTGGTGAGTGAGTGCCGAGACGAGACGAGCGACCTGGCTGGGCAGAATGAGGTGACCCTCATCTGGGTGCCGGGTCACTCGGGGGTTAAAGGCAATGAAGAAGCTGACAGCCTCGCGAAGAGAGGGTCAGCAGAACCATTTATGGGACCAGAACCGGCTCTGGGCGTGTCAAAGAGCACTGCCAGGAGAGCCATTAAGTCCTGGGTCAGAAACCAACACAAGGTGTACTGGGCGGACTGTCCAGGGCTCAGACATGGGAAGTCAATAATTGACGGACCCAGTTCAAAGAGAGCTGTGGAGCCGCTAAACCTTAGCAGAGGACAGCTCAGAAACACAACAGGTCTCTTGACGGGACCGGTTCGAAGGGGACCTCGCATGCAGACTCTGCGGCGAGGGGGAGGAATCAGCCCAGCACATCTTGTGTGAGTGTATAGCTCTGGACCGGAAAAGACAACTGATCTACGGTCACTCTAGACCGGAGACAGAGCAATATAAAACTTCACCCTACCAATCGCTGTGCAGACTAGTTCAAGGCACAGTGATCTTGGAATGGGTGGAGTAAGACTAAGGATATGCACAATCAACCAAGGGTTGCGGTGCTATCGGGGCGGCAAGGCCGCGGACGAGCCCTGAAGGAACAAAAAAAAAAGGTCAAGTCATGGACCCTAAATTCATTTCATGAGAATGTCTTTCTGAGGAGAGTAGATAATCACAGCTGCCTGGAAGTTATGATTCAATTAGCTGCACTATTTTATTTTGGTATAACTCAAGATTTACTGAACCAATTGAGTCCAAGTTTGATAGATAGGACCACTTATACGATATATAGGGTGGCGCATTGAAAACGAAACAGACCGATTTGCGTCCAGAGAATTAAAAAAAAAACGCTGAAAAACGTCAATTTTAATATTGAGGGGGACATATTTTGACATAAAACTCAACTTTGTCACATCAACCCCTTAAGGGTGGTGATAACAACCCTTATCTTGTAAATAGGGAACATGGGTCGAGTGTTACATCATTTGAAAGCGCTTCCTTTTTTGAATTTAGCACACTAATTTTTTTGGAAGTTTTATAACTCGTTTAAAAGATATTTACAGTTGAAGATGCAAAACGCATTTCACTCATTCCGATAAGAAATGTGCTGATAGTCAATGTTTTGTTGGTTTGTAAACAAAAAATTCACTATCAGAACTGCGGTTTATTATTTCAGTTTATCGTTTGGTTTGATACTTGATAGTATCACCGAAAATTAATTTCACAATGGTGTATTCTGTAAAAGAAAGAGTTGAAATAATTACTTTTTTTTTCAAAAACGATGACTGTGCCAACCGTACCGCAAATTTGTTTAATGAACTACAACCGAACAGACATGTTAACAGAAAATACATTTTGGAGTTAGTTGCAAAGTTTCGACAAAGTGGTTCAGTAGCCAACAAAAAACGGGATCCTGAACGTGAATTTCCGGTTATAAATGAGACTACTGAGATTGAAGTTTTAGGACTAATTGCTGCAGACCCAACTTTGAGCACGAGAAAATTGGCCACTGTTTCAAACATCAAAAGAAGAACTATTCAGCGAATATTGAAGCATCATAAATTTCACCCGTATAAAATTCATCTTGTACAATAACTGAATGAAGATGATTTTGATCGGCGGCTGGAGTATTGTGAAGTTATGACTGCACGAATAGCTGATAACGGAAACTTTCTGTTCAATATCTGTTTTTCAGACGAGTGTACGTTTTTATTAAAGTCTACAGTCAATCGTCATAATTGTCGTTATTGGGCAGATAATAATCCAAGACATTTTCACGAAGTCCACACTCAAACTCCACAGAAATTGAATGCCTGGACTGGCATTTTTGGAGACCGTTTAATCAGACCAATTTTTCTTGTTGGCAATTTGAGTGGCGAAACGTATTTGGAGTTACTAGAAGATATCGTTTACCCTCTACTAATTGACATTGTTGAAAATGATGATCGCTACCAAGAAAATCAATTAGTGTTTCAACAATATGGAGCTCCTCCGCATTTTTCATAACGTGTAAGGGAGTTTTTGAACAGAGAGTTTCCAGAGCAATGGATTGGGCGTAGAGGTCCTATTGAGTGGCCCCCTAGATCACCGGACTTAACTCCTTTAGACTTCTTTCTATAGGGCGATTTAAAGAGTAGAATTTTCGCAACAGAACCGGAGTCTCTGGAAGAATTACGACGACGCATTGTTGAAGAATGCCGTCTAATAACTCCACAAATGCTCCAGATTGTCAGAGCTCGTTTTGAACAAAATTTGTATTTTTGTATGGAAGCTGGTGGTTAACAACTTTCAGAAACTTTCCAAAAGTCTTACCATCGATACCTCTCAATTAGTGAATGTTCTTAATGGAAATCAGGTGAATCTCACGTGACGGTGGGTCCTACCACATCTCACCAAGCGGGAGGGTGTTTCAAAAAAAAAAAAAAAATACAACTCGCGTAATTAATGGACGACCCTATTGTAATTCACAAGAGCATGCAAACTAACAGAAATAATGTTAGGAAGTATAAAACTCACTTTTAGGTTTACATACGGTCAGTTTTCAACTTCTGTTTACGTAGTACCTACTGAAGAATTATACATTTATAAGGTTTATCGTATAGTTTCGCTTGCAGCGAGTTTTCATTAGAATAAGCTTTGCCATTAGAGGGGTCACGACTTTCAAATCTTCGAAACATTTTTTGAAGTGACGGCTAATTAGAGCCTAAAATCCATATGCAGGGCCCGTTAAAAATGTTGTATGTTTATATATATATATATATATATATATATATATATATATATATATATATATATATATATATATATATGTATATATATATATATATATATATATATATATATATATATATATATATATCAGGCTGTTTTAAAAATGATGGTCTATGTTACAGGTGCACATTCAGCACAAAAAAATAGGACCATTTTTTTTTATATAAACATGGGACCGCAAATGCTTAGTTTTTTAAATACAGCGTGTTAAAGTTATTTGTTTTTGTCAGTTTTTCACGAATAAGTCTGAGTCAAATTAAAATTTTGGCGTGAAAGTTGGCATGCAGAGGTTTTTGAGAGCAGGAAATTTAAATATGTTATTGTTAATTACACTGCTGATAGAGGGCGCCACCTGTAAGACTATGCTTGCATTCAATTGGTTATAATTTTTTGACACCCAGTAATATCGACCTACCGTATAGCTACATTGCAGCCCTTATCAATTGTAAGCAAAAAAGGTAGATTTGATCCAAATTTCTCAGACACACCATTTTCGAGATATTTCAATTTTTGTATGTCGATGTCGCTCAAAAATTAATTTTTCTCAAGTAATTAATTGTATTGTCTGCAAATTTTAACAACAAATAAAAAAGTTTTTAATTTTTATGATACCTGACTATAATAAATGTTCAAAATGGCCACCCTCCACTTCAATACACTTTCGTATTCTGCGGAGCATACAACGTCGAGATATAGTCTTCAAATTTGGTATGCAGTTAGTACCCGACAAACAAACGATTTAGATGGTTTTTGGGTAAAATCGCTCCAGGGGGTAGGGGATGACGGGGGTTGATTTGGTGAAAGTTGACAATTTTTCGTTAAAACTCTAGTAATATTACATTTTAGGGTTTGCTTATTAGAAAACTTGTAATTTCATCACACAATTGATATTCTGTGCTGAAATTAAATTAGGGGTCGAATGTGTGGGGGTGGAATATCGGTGACAGAAAATTCAAGTTTTTTTTGCTAAAAAGGCGTTAATAGTTGCAGAACGTATAGAAAACTTGATTCTGTAACGAAATTTTTTTGTCCGTCGGTCTGTGTGTGTCTGTTTGTAGCGGCGATACATTTAGAACGAATTGAGATATATTCTTCAAATTTGGTAGGCAGTTAGCACCCGACAAACGAATGGTTCGGATTGTGTTTGGGTACAATCGCTTCAGGGGAAGGCATGGATGGGGGGTGATTTGGTGAAAATTGACAATTTCTCGTTAAAACTCGAGTAAAATAATGTTTTAGGGTTTCTTTATTAGAGAACTCTTAATTTCATCAAACAATTGGTATTCGGTGCTGAAATTAAATTAGGGGTTGGATGTGTGGGGTGGAACAGCGGTGACAGCAAATGAGGTTTTTTTTTGCTAAAACGGCGTATAATTTTCAGAACATATAGAAAACTTGATTCTGGCACCAGCGTTTTTTTGTCTGTCGTCTGTCTGTTAGTACGCGCAACAACTTTCGAACGAATTGAGATATCATCTACAAATTTGGTATCCAGTTAGAACCCGAGAAAGGAACGCTTCAATTTGTTTTTGGGTATGAGCGCTTCAGGGGTAGGGCATAAATGAGGAATGATTTGGTGAAAATTGATATTTTTTCGTTAAAACTCGCGTAATATAACGTTTCAGTAGTTTATTTGTCCAGGAATCTGAATATTTTCTTTATGGTCAAGTCATGGACCCTAAATTCATTTCATGAGAATGTCTTTCTGAGGAGAGTAGATAATCACAGCTGTCTGGAAGTTATGATTCAATTTGCTGCCCTATTAGTGAATTTTCGTAGAGAAAATTAACGAATGAGGAGATCCCGACTTTTGAATTTTGAAAAAATTTTTGCAAATGAATGCGAACTAGAACCCCTAGAACCCATATCCGGGATCAGTTTCGATTTATATATATATATATATATATATATATATATATATATATATATATATATATATATATATATATATATATATATATATATATATATATATATATATATATGTATGTATGTATGTATCACACCGAAACTCAAAAAATAATGGGCCGATTTTGATAAAATTTGGCATGTACCTTCTTTTTGTAAATGGCTTGGATAAGTTCGTTAGTTAGGAAAATTGGACGAGGTTCTCCGGGGAAATTTTGAGTTTTCATTGAAAAAAAAAATTCCCGACTTTTGAATTTTGAAAAAAAATAATTGCAAATGAGCGCGAACTAGAACCCATATCCGGGGTCAGTTTCGATTTCTATATGTATATATATATATATATATATATATATATATATATATATATATATATATATATATATATATATATATGTGTGTGTGTGTATCACACTGATAACTCATAAAAATAAGGGCCGATTTCGATAAAATTTGGCATGTACCTTATTTTTGTAAATGGCTTGGACAAGTTCGTTAGTCAGGAAAATCGGACGAGGTTTTCCGGGAAAATTTTGAGTTTTCATTCGGAAAAAAATTTATCTGAAAAAATAAAAAAGCTATCATAACCAAATTCGGTAGGTAGGTTTACGATATAAAAAGTGAATTACACACCAAAATTTAGATATCTACGTTACAAGAGAAAAAAGTTATAGTAAAATATTTTGTGCCACATCATTTCTATGAAAATTCACTACCATAACGCATTTGCTGCGTCCAGGCTTTTTTATTTTGTTATAACTCAAGATTTACTGAACCAATTGAGTTTAAGTTTGATAGATAGGACCACTAAACGATATATACGTGCGTGTAATGTTTAGTTCCATACTTTTAGTAATTTAAGAAATATTGCGTTTTCAAAAAGTTTTTCACATTTTCTTTTAAAAGTATTTGAGTGTCAAAACTGTCTAACGAATTCATCCAAGCTATAAATAAGATGAATTTGGTGTCGGTTGGTGAATTATTTTGAAGAAACTTTCCAAAAGTTTTACCATGGATACCTCCCAATTAGTGAATGTTCATAATGAAAATCAGGTGAATCTTACGTGAGGGCGGGTCCTACCACATCTCACCAAGCGGAAGGGGGAGAGTTTTTCCAAATTTAAAAACATACAACTCGCGTAATTAATGGACGGCCTCCCTAGATACACTTAACCCTGTATGAAGTCACCGAGTTTTACAAACACTAAACACTAATGTGCGCTCTATTAAATACATTTTCCAGAAGCCTACCACTATGGGGACCTACCTGGCACTTTACCTCTTACGACAGTTTGGTGAATATATTTTTACATTTGATTCTATAATTTATTCACAAAGAATTTAATAAAAAATTGTTCCTGAAGATATCGTAGATAGAAAACATAAAATACTACCCCTGGAAACACTCATAAATCAATAAAAGATATAAAAAACTTTTCCTTCTTGGACCGATTGTAATTCACAAGAGCATGCAAACTAACAGAAATAATGTTAGGAAGTATAAAACTCACTTTTAGGTTTACATACGGTCAGTTTTCAACTTCTGTTTACGTAGTACCTACTGAAGAATTATACATTTATAAGGTTTATCGTATAGTTTCGCTTGTAGCGAGTTTTCATTAGAATAAGTTTTGCCATTAGAGGGGTCACGACTTTCAAATCTTCGAAACAGTTTTTGAAGTGACGGCTAATTAGCGCCTAAAATCCATATGCAGGGCCCGTTAAAAATGTTGTTTGTTTTTATATATAATATGTCCACGGATTGAGTGTGGGTAAGGTATAAGTGACAAAAAAATGTCGAATTAGAATCTGATATTCTGGGAATCGCTCCTGCTATGTCTTAAACTGAGATGCTGAGAAAATGAACAAAATCAGTTAATATACAGAGTTGTTTATAACTGATGTAATGAAATGTATTAAGAGTAAACTACCTTCGTTTATGAAGATACCGCAAAAAGTTGTTGTTGTTGTTGTTGTTGTTCGAATTATGGCTGTGGCTTTTTGCCATTAGCTCATTTTTCCAGTTTAGGAGGTATAGTCAAATATTTCCAGACCAGCCGATAACTGATACCGATTGATAATAAACAATAGTGTCGGATCACTCTATGTAATGATATATACATTTTTATCTTTCCCATCCATACACCCTATCATACAACATACTTCTCAATAAATGTTTGATATATAATATATACACATATATAGACACAATCATACACACATATGACATATGTACACACAAATATATACACACATTTTTTTTTTTTTTTTTTTTTTTTTTTTTTTTTTTTTTTTTTTTTTTTTTTTTTTTTTTTTTTTTTTTTCCATTTTTATTTATTCAGGATTGCACAGGGGACACATGTCTTCGTGCCAAGGGGTCTATCATGGCAACTTTATAGACAAACAGGAAGACCTCTATAAGAATAGGAGAACATAAAGGGATTGAACACTGGGAATATCTACCTAAACTACCTTAATTCTATCCTACGTCTAAATATATCTATCATAATTTTAAAGCCAACCTGTGCACGTGGTCTATTAATACTTTATATAATGCTATATTTTTCATCTCTAGTATTTGTGTTATGCAAAATGGTTTTTGTACTATATTTAAGTTGTTAATATATTCTATAAAAATTTCAATAATGTTATATTTATTGGTACATTCCAACAAAACATGCTGCGCGTTTCCTACTTCCCCACATGCACAGGTTGGCTCATCTGAAAGGCCTATTTTATATTTATGGCTTGGGAATAAAGCATGGTTGAACCTTAACCTACATATTATCGTTACAAAATTTTTTTCGTAATAGCAATTTCTAAACCATGGTACCCTAGGTATCGTGGGCTGAATATCTCTGTAAAACTTTCCTTTTGTCTCTCTGCTGTATTGCTCCGCCCATAATCTATTACTATATTTGAGACCTTTCGACAAAAAAATCTTCAAGTGGACAGAGATACTCAGTCGACTGACCCTCTTCCAAAGCTTTTTTTGCTAACCTGTCTACAATTTCATTGGGTACAATGCCACAGTGGCCCTTAATCCACATAAATCTCACCACTTTGTTGTTAAGCATTAGAATATGTAACCACTTGGCAAGTTCACCAAATAAATAGTTGTTACAAATATGACTATTGAAGTTTTCTATTTTTTGTAGTACACTTTTGCAGTCTGTAATTATTACTATATAATTGTCGTTGCTGTCGGTGGCATACTTCAGGGCTTCTATGATAGCTATCAATTCTGCTGTGTAGTTAGACATATTTTTGTTCAATTTAAAAATTTTTGAATTTTCGTCTTGGACTGCAAAATAGGCACATGCTGTTTTTTCGTCAGTTTTTGATCCATCTGTGTATATCAGACAGCTATTTGGTGGTACTAATTTACTAATGTCTTCCTGGAAGATGTTGTTTCTTAACGGCTGGGCTATGTATGAGTAATCTGGCAGGTAGTCAATTTGTACATTTTGCAATACTTCATATTTTATATTGTAAAACGGCTGCGTATCGTAGGTGTACATATCGGGCTTTACTTTGAGTGCAGACAAATATGCTTCTACTGTAAGTGGGATTGCTTTTTGACTCCAATAACGATGTCTTGCTGTGAGCTTGTGTAATTGGTCCAATTTGAGTAGGATTGGGCTGTTTTTTGCTTGTAACTTTAATATAAATCTTATTGCTATCATTTTTCTTCTGAATTGAAGAGGCATCTCACCACATTCGGCTAGCAAATTATTAACTGGAGTGCTTTTTAGTGCACCTAATGCCAACCTTAAGCATTTATTTTGGATGGTACTGATTTTATTGAGGTGGGTTTTCGCCGCTTGGTCATAGAGGAATGAGCTGTAATCTAACATGGCTCTAACAAATGATCTGTATATCATTAAGGCTACATTTGTGTCAGCGCCCCATCTTGTGTGACACACCATACGAAGTATATTTATTGCTTTCTCAGTTTTTGTCGTTAGATGTTGAAGATGATCCCTCCAGAGCAGTTTTTTATCCAAAAACACCCCTAAAAAGCACACCTTATCCTTAATGGGGTAATCAGTGTTGTTAACAGTGACCGTAGTGGGCAGTGGCTGTCTCTTGCGCGTAAATATACATAGCTGAGTTTTTTTGGTTGATATGTTCATGTTGTTGTTGTTCGTCCATTGTTGTAGTTGCTCTATAGCTTTTGTAACTTCTTGGATTCCCCTATCTATTTCGCAGTTGGTGTCATAAATGCATATATCGTCGGCAAATTGTAATACTTGTATGTTGATATTGTTGCTTATGTCATGTGTATAGATCAAATATAAGAGAGGACTGATTATACTGCCCTGTGGTACTCCTCTTGACGTGCTTCTAGGAGTGATATTTTCATTTGCTGTTAGAAGATGTATTTTTCTGTTTAAATATAATTTTATAATTTTACGGGCAAAGTTTGGTTCTATTCCCAAGTATATCATCTTATCATACAATAGGCTTAAGTTTATATTATCATAAGCGTTTTCTATGTCGATAAATCCTGCCACTGTTGATTTTGTGTTGGTGAATGAAATGTTGATATCTGTGGTAAACTTTGTTAGACTTTCTGCAGTGGAATATCCCTTTCTAAAGCCAAACTGATTTGGAGATAATTTATGGTTTTTTTCCAGCCAAGTCTCTAGTCGTCGTTTGATCATTCTCTCCAACGTTTTTAGTACACAGGACGCTAACGATATTCCCCTATATGACTTGGCTAAGTTGGGATCTCTAAATGGTTTCAAAAATGCCATAACCAGATATGTTTTCCAGCTTTCTGGATATTCTTCTGATAGCCATATTTTATTTATTACGTTTAGTAATAAATCCTTAGCTATTTGGGGTAGTTGGTACAACATAGAGTAATGTATGTTATCCGCCCCTGCAGCTGTGTTGTTGTTATTCTTAAGACTAAGGTTTAGTTCTTGTATGGTGAATATTTCGATGTTAATATTGGATATTGGACCGCCTCCAAATGAGTTTTCTTCCACCCAAGCCGGTGCTTGTAGCTGCATAAACTCTATCATCCAATCGTTGTTCAAACTTCGGGGTATGTTGTCTGTTTGCACGCCATTTATACATTTTATTGTTTTCCAGATTTCCTTTATTCTAGTGTTTCTATTAAGTGTACTACAAAAGTTTTGCCAAGTTTTTCTTTTATTATCTAAAATTACTCGTTTTGCTATTGCCGCACATTTCTTATATTCTATAAAATTTTGCATTGTAGGGTTAAATTTATACGATTGTAATGCTACTTTGCGTTTATCAATTGCTATTTTACAATTTTCGTTCCACCATGCTTTATTAAATTTTGTTTTTTTAGCTTTATTCACTGGAATAGTTTCAGAAATTATTAGATTTAGATTTTGAAGAAACTCTTCATAGCCTATGTTTGTATTTATTTCTAAGGCATTTTTTGCAAATTGCTCTGTTTTTTGTTTGTATTGTTCCCAATTAGCTTTTTTAACATTCCATTTTTTGTTTGTTATTTTGTTTTCCGAGGAATCTACGCTACTATTTGTATTATCTATAAAAAACTTATACTCAATAACAAAATGATCCGACCCTAATGTTTCATTTTTTACACTCCATTCAATATTTTGAGCTAAAGCGTTTGAAGTTATTGTTATATCAACTGCAGACCTGGAAATACTATTTGGCTTAGTCATACGCGTTTCTGCACCTGTATTAAGATAAGTAAGTTGATTATCATCAATGGCTGAAATTAAGTTTTGGCCATTTAAGTCTGTACTGGTACTTCCCAACGCTGTATGGTGGATATTGAAGTCGCCCCCTAGAATAAATGGTTTTTCTAAGCTTCTAAAAAAGGTATCCCATTGAGTAACTGAAATTCTATTTCCAGGTTTAATATATATTGAATAAAAATTAACGATCTTGTTACGATGTAGTTTAATTTTTGCACCTACGCACATTATGTTATCCACAAAATAAAACTGGTTAATTTGAGTAAAGGCAAATTTATTTGATATTAGTAGCGCTACGCCACCATATCCATCTGCCCTATCTTTTCTAAGTATACTATATCCTGACAATTTAATATTGAATGTAGATTTTAACCATGTTTCACTAAGCAGTGAAATATCAATACAGTTATCAAATAGATATCTTTCAAAGCTGCCCTTGTTTGACATTAAAGACCTACAATTCCATTGCATTATTTTCAGCGCGAATATGTATTTTGGGTTTGTACGATACGTGATATATCTAGTCTAAGTTTATCTAACAGCTCTTTGTCTAATGGGTTACCTGTGCCAATGTTTTTTAGTGTTTCTATAAAAAAAGATACCAGTTTTTCAGTTTTATCTTCGTCTTTTGGTAGATTATATCTAGGGGGTATGGGATTTATGATTGGTGTTGTTCTGAATGTTGTTGGCGCCACAATTTCTTGATGTTGTTGTCGTATGTTTTCCATTTTATTTTCGTGCAGTATATCTGTACGTTTGCGTTTTACTACAGGTTGTGGATAAAACTGAGAGTTTGCTTGTGAATGCGTAAAAGAATTTGGAAAAGTATAATTTGTTGCGGGAAGTTTGGCATCACCGTTGACTGAAAAATTATCTACGTTAGTTACATGTGATTTTGTTACTTTTGCGTAACTTTGTGAGTATTGTGTTGATGCTTCTTTATACGATTTATTTTCCGTGCTCATTATATTTTTGATGGATTTTTGTTTTTGAAATTCTGGGCAACTATTTCTGTCAGTGGCCTTATGTGGTCCCCGACATATAACACATACCGGTGTCCCTGTATGTGTGCACTGATTATTACTATGTTCTTCTCCACAGTTTCCGCACCTTTCTTTTCCTCTACATTGTGTGCTAACGTGGTTATAGCGTAAGCATTTCATGCATTGTATGACCCGTCTAATGTAAGGTTCTACCTCGAAAATGATTTTTTCTATCGACACTTTTTTTGGCAAATATTGACCTTGAAAAGTAACTAGAATTGACTGTGTTGGAACGTATAAAATCTGATCACCATTTTGAACACGCCTGTTCATTCTTCTAACACTAGAAACCTGAAAATTTTCGCCTATGCGCGGTTTTATTATGTTGCATAATTCGCTTTCTTGGATATCTAAATCTACTTTTTTAATTACCCCCTGCCTTTTTGTTAAATACTGAGGTATGTAAGCGTAATAATTTTTATTTTTAAGAATTTCTGAAT
Source organism: Tillus elongatus (assembly GCA_964006375.1). Taxonomy (NCBI): domain Eukaryota; kingdom Metazoa; phylum Arthropoda; class Insecta; order Coleoptera; family Cleridae; genus Tillus; species Tillus elongatus. The sequence goes on from OZ023262.1 coordinate 239,853,842, forward strand.
TTACTAGGTTATTTGCACTTTTTCCGTTATTAAGTTCTAATCTTATTTTGTTCAGGCCTACACTAACTATCGATTTAATGTCTTGATCTATTTCAGGTACTGAATTACGTATAATTCTCGAAGTCGTTATGATATGACTTTTACCTATATTTCCATTGTTATTTTGAATATATACAATGTACGGACCGCTATGCTTGTTATCATAAAAATTATCCACAACTTTATACTGTTTATCGACCACTGTAGTCGGCTTATCGCTTATTGGATTTTTACATATATTTTCATTTACATTTTTATTTGAAGTTTCTACTAATGAATTAAAAACTTCACTTACCAAATCCTTATTGATATTATTTGAAACTTTTTTTTCGCCTATGGCTTTATTTTGATTTTCTGTTCCTACCTTATTAGTTTCGTAATTCATCTCTATATCCTGGGACATTTCTTGTGTTTTTTCATACCAATCTGTTTTTGCAGGATTAGATTCTAATCTTCCGCGATCAGGCGGTTCGCCTGTTTTATTTGTATACATTTTCACTTAAAAACACCAAAACACTTCGTATTTTAACACGATTTTCACTACGTATTCGCTTAACTACCGTTCACCTCGAACGCCGGCTGCCGAATGCCGCAAAAAGTTATGAACAAAAATTGTTTAGAATTAAAATTTATGACAGGCTCTCAATTTTCAAACAGATCAGCCTACTATGAATTTTTTTTTTAGCTGCGACTTTTTTTTTTTAATTGACGTTCGACGGCTTCTGTGATTAGGTTTACTTTAAAAAATACTTGAAACTGTATTTAAAAAAAATCTTTACCATAATTAAACTTGGGGTAGGTTTGCTTTCATCTCAACCAATAAAAAAAAAAGTAAAGTAAACGCACAATTGGACATTCAAAGCAATAATTGGCGAGTTGCATGGCTACTTGACCTTTGTCTTGTTGTTCATTTCCCGGGATACTACTTATTTGAAAAATTGAAACGTCAATTTTATTTGTCACGAACGGCAAGCTTCTGTATTTAAAAATGTTAACAACAGAACAAAAAGTGTTTATTGCGCCGTGCTATAGTTTGGATGAAGAACATTCTTATCAGGGAGTGATAAGAAAATTCCTTGAACGCTGGCCAAATTATTCGGTTTCCGCTACTGGTGTAAAAAAAGTTGTTACAAAATTTATGCGTACTGGGAGTGTTTTAAATGTTAAGAAGACAAAATCCGACCTAAATGAAGAAGACAATGCTGCAGCTGCATTACCTATGGATTCTGTTAGGCGTTTTCCGAAATTATCATTAAGAAGAAGGCCATTAGAAAATGGCCATTTTAGTAAATCGCATTTGCAACAAATTTATTGTGCCAACAAGGTGAAACCGTTCAAGGCAAAACTTATACGTACTTTCGAAGGAAATGACGAGTCAAAACGATTAGATTTTTGTTTATGGTATGGCCAGCAATATCTACAAAATCACAGTTTTGGCAGAAGTATTATTTTTTCGGACGAATCCACTTTCACCACTAATGGGATGGTAAATTCCCAAAAATGCATTGGTCTATGGAGAATCCAAATTATAGAGTTAATTGCAGAAAACAATGCTATAAAAAAGTAAATGTGCGGTGTGGTGTTTCTTACCCTGGGATAATTGGGCCATATTTTTTTGAGCGGAATATGAACCAGTACAGTTTTCTGGAAATGCTGGAAAATATTCTTCAAGACCATTTGCATAACATGGCACTAGTAGATAAGCAAACAGCATACTTTCAGCATGACGGCCACCCAGCACATGCAACAGGAATCGTTCGAGAATGGTTAGAACGCGAATTTCCTGGGCGGTGGATTGGTCGATATGGGCCAATACCTTGGCCTCCCAGAAGTCCCGATCTTACCTTAATAAACTTTTATTTATGGGGTTATCTCAAACAGAAAGTCTACGTCGCTCCATTAAACAACGATCTTGATTTGTTGAAACCGAGGCTGAGAGAGGCAATTGACGGTATTCCAATTCAACATATTCAAAATGCCTACAAAGCATTTCCTAAACGGGCTGTGTTATGTGTATCGGTTGGTGGCAAATTATTATTTAACATTGCGCAACTGCGTTCAGAAAACCACAGGTAAAAATCTCGATGTTGATAGGGAAAATGTTAATAATTTACTTGAAAATTCAAAGTAGGCTGATCTAGCTGAAAATTAAAAGCCTGTCATAAATTTAAATTTTAAACAAGTTTTGTTAATAACTTTTTGCGGTATCTTTATAAACGAAGGTAGTTTACTCTTAAACACATTTAATTCAATCAGTTCTAAACCACCCTCTATATTAATTGATTTTGTTCATTTCCTCAACATCTTAGTTCAAGACAAAGCAGGAGCGATTCCCAGAATATCATAATCTATGTTAAAAATTTTTTGTCACTTATACCTTACCCACACTCAATCCGTGGACACACTATATATATATATATATATATATATATATATATATATATATATATATATATATATATATATATATATATATATATATATATATATATAAATTAAAAATGATGGTCTATGTTGCAGGTGCACATTCACCACAAAAAAATAAGATCATTTTTTCATATATAAACATGGGTCCGCAAATGCTTAGTTTTTTAAATACAGCGTGTTAAAGTTATTGGTTTTTGTCAGTTTTTTATGAATAAGTCTGAGTCAAATTAAAATTTTGGCGTGAAAGTTAGCATGCAGGTGTTTTTGAGGGCAAGAAATTTAAATATGTTATTGTTAATAACACTGCTGGTAGAGGGCGCCACCTGTAAGACTATGCTTGCATTCAATTGGCTATAATTTTTTGACACCCAGTAATATCGACCTACCGTATAGCTACATTGCAGCTCTTATAAATTGTAAGCAAAAAAGGTATATTTGATCCAAATCTCTCAGACCCATCATTTTCGAGATATTTCAATTTTTGTATGTCGGTATCGCTCAAAAATTAATTTTTCTTAAGTAATTAATTGTATTGTCTGCAAATTTTAACAACAAATAAAAACGTTTATAATTTTTATGATACCTGACTACAATGAATGTTAAAAATGGCCACCCTCCACTTCAATACACTTTCGTATTCTGCGGAGCATACAACGTCGTACTCTGTGAAATATTTCTGGTGTATTTCTAATTTGTTCGCATCCAAGTACAATTCTTTGGTGCAGATCATCAACATTTTCAACATTTGCTTCATAAACAATACTCTTGAGATGCCCCCCTAAATAAAATTCCATAGGATTTACATCAGGGGATCGAGCCGGCCATGGCTGAGGTCCACCGCGTCTGATCCATCTGCGTTCAAATTACACCCTACAATTCCAGCCCATACATTTTAGGAAAATTGATGTTGATGATGCCTTTCAAAAACTGCGTGGGGTTTTTCGTCAGCCCAAATATGGCTTTTACGAAAATTGACGATCCCGTCGCGCCTAAATCTAGACTCGTCAGTGAACAATACACAATTCAACAAGTTCTCTACAATATTATGTTGAAGAAACCATTGCCAAAATTGTAGGCGAGGTATAAAATCTCTTTCAGGCGATAGTGCCTGCACACGTTGGATGTAATATGGACGAAATTGTTGCTCGTGAAGAACTCGCCATATCGTTGCATTGGATGCTCCCAGATGATTGGCCATTTCTCTAGTACTTTTTCTTGGATTTTGTTCAAATTCGTCCAGAACAGCCTCTTTAAAATCAGGATTTCGTGCACTTCGTGGTCTGCCTCGATTAGCAGTAACTTTATTACCGGTACCTGGTAATATATATATATATATATATATATATATATATATATATATATATATATATATATATATATATATATATATATATATATATATATATATATATATATATTCGAAAGAGACAGGTCGATGTATTAGATAATGTAAGTATGTACCTGTTTCTCGCAGACGGATGTCAATCCGTTGAAACATCCTTCTGTCTGGAATTCTCCGATTTGGGAAGGCTTCTTCATACAGTCGTTTCGCCTCATCACAGTTACCAAAAGCCCGCGAATACATAACATGCATGTCTGTTAGTTCATTGTTGGTAAAAACTTCCATATTTAATTAGAAAAATTACGGACAATACAATAAATTACTTAAAAATAGTGAGTAGTCTCAAACGTAAAAGTCAAATGTAGTATATGTCACGACGAAAACGCAAAAGTCAAGTCGCTAACGATGGTAATCACTTCGTTAAATGGTTTGTTCACAGTTTGTTATCATGGCTTTTTATTTTATCTTCATGATTGTGTCTTGTCAGTTCTTTTTTCTGGTAAGATTGTAATTTTTAACTAGAGAATAAGAAAATTCAGTGTATACATACTGATAGCAATTAAAAGGTGAAAAATGTATTCCTATGATTTGTCGCAGAATTAATTTTTGAGCGACATCGACAAACAAAAATTGAAATATCTCGAAAATGGTGCGTCTGAGAGATTTAAATCAAGTATACATTTTTTGCTTACAATTGATAAGGGATGAATGTAGCTATACGGTAGGTCGATATTACTGGGTGTCAAAAAATTATAGCCAATTGAATGCAAGCCATGTCTTACAGGTGGCGCCCTCTACCAGCAGTGTTATTAACAATAACATATTTAAATTTCTTGCCCTCGAAAACCCCCACATGCCAATTCTGACGCTAAAATTTAAAATTTTAATTTGACTGGGACTTATTCGTGAAAAACTGACAAAAGCAAATAACTTTAACACGTTGTATTTGCGGACCCATGTTTATATAATAATAGGCTTATTATTATATAATATATATTATATATATATATATATATATATATATATATATTATTATATATATATATATATATATATATATATATATATATATATATATATATATATATATATATATATATATATAGACTGTTTCAAAAAAAAGATTCAAATATTCTACCCGTATTTTCTTTCCAAAATAAAAAAAAGGTTATCTAAACAAAGGTCCCCTGAAGTTTCGTTATGGAGATACATGCATGATTGTTGAACATGAATGAAATTCGGTACACGCTTTAAGTCCAATAGGAGACGTTTTTGGTATAATTAAATATTTTGGCTTTTCACCAGTGGCTCATCTGAGGCCATCTCTAACAGAATCTGGATAAAAAAGATACTAAGCGTCTGCCTTTTCAGCAACTCAAATTACACAATAAAGATTCTTGTATTTCTTTCGACGGACGTTTTCTTTTTGAGATATCATCCAAAAACTGTTTCGATGCACGAGACAGTCATACTTCTCTATATTACAGGATAAAGGTTGGAGATCTCCGCTTCTTATATCGATACTATCATCGTCATTATTCCCTAGAAATTGTTTCGTTAGTACCTTCATTCCCAGGTTTTAATCGGTAATTTAATTTCAGGTGAGCGCAAGCTTTTAGTGTCAAATTGTCCAGTTGTCACACAGTTCGTTACAAGTCACCGTTCTTTCCTAGGGCCTTTAAACTTCCGAATGCCCTACCGGCCGATATACTCCCAACTGACACCAATATAGTGGTATAGCCACCAAGTTGATGCTGTTTCAGAGATACATAGGCAATGCCTTTTATGAGCTAGGTATAGGCTTACTAAAAAGTTCAGATTTCAACCCCATACCCCATGCATTATAACAACTCATATGTATAACTTGATAAATCTTTTATCAGGTTTAAATGACATCACAGAATCGTATTTTGTCGATAAAATGTTTGATTTTCCATCTGGATTTCCCTTAGTTAGTTGATATTTTTGCGTGTAAATGAAATATATCCTAAAGTGCTAGTACAAGAGCCTTATACGAAACGCTTAGTCTATTCATTCTTTTACGAGGCCAGCGTAAAGATGTACCGGCCTGACTATGAAAGAAACGGCGTAGACTCAAAATTAAATTTTATTTTTCAATATAGTATATGTTTGATTTTCCATCTGGATTTCCCTTAGTTAGTTGATATTGTTGCGTGTAAATGAAATATATCCTAAAGTGCTAGTACAAGAGCCTTATACGAAACGCTTAGTCTATTCATTCTTTTACGAGGCCAGCGCAAAGATGTACCGGCCTGACTATGAAAGAAACGGCGTAGACTCAAAATTAAATTTTATTTTTCAATATAGTCCCCCCAATACCAACACTTATGACATTGTTTCAGCAACAATTCAAAATCCCCAAAAAATATACTTTCTGTTTTCCTCAAACTGTAGCTTTCACCTCTTCTTCATCATTGAAATGGCGCCCGCGAGGGTTCTTTTTCGAATTTCGAAGTAAGTAGTAGGCAGTGTGGCCCATATCTGAACTATACGGAGCGTGATCAGTTTGCTCGAAACCGCAGTCATGAATTGCGGCTAGTGAAACTACAGCAGTGTACACGGGTACATTGTCATGGAGCAAACGCACGCCTGTGGTTAGTTTCCCATGCCTTTTCTCCCGAACATTTTATCGTAGTTTATGTAAGAGTGTTGAATAATATACGCCGGTGACTGTGGTATTGCGTCTGTGAGAAGAATACCCTCACAATCCCAAAAAATCGTAGTCATCCCTTTTTTGTCGACTGACAGACGTTAAACTTTCTTGGAGGTGCGTCTCCTTTACGTCTCCATTCCATCGACTCCCTTTTGCAGAAACGATCATGGTAGAGAACCATCGTTTCATCCTCTGTGATAATTGTCTTCAACACGTCCACAGGGTGTTCAGATGACGAGGTCTTTGCTTGCAGACCATTTTTTCGGTGACACGGATTGACGGTTACTATCGGAGGATCTCGGGCGCCAGATTTTATAGTGTTTAGCTCCTGTCTCCGACCTCTTCACTAAACTCTGACCCATGTAACGATCAAAGTACCTGGGTAACTCTGTGGAGAAGAGATCGTCGCCTGTATTTGATGTTGGCTAAATTTGTGACCTCCGAGTAAGCCGTTTTTATTCGCAGACTCGCATTGATCCGACCAATTCTGTCTTGTCAAAAGATGTAGCAGATTTGGTGGTTACAGGTTGCGGGTTTGATACTTCATAAATAATGTCGTTAGTTACCCTGCCCTATATTGTAGACCAGAAACTATTTACAATATATATATATATATATATATATATATATATATATATATATATATATATATATATATATATATATATATATATATATATATATATAATCATATTTACAAACTATATACAATTAATGTGTGCGGTTAATAGCATTAGCCGGAGCTTGTCTACCTATAAAACGGCAAGAGCTAGCGTTTGATAAAGCGTACGGAGTCGACAAAGTACACGCGATATGAGCGGCGGCTTACGCAGCGCAAGTCAAGGCAAAAGTGTTATATCTCAGTCACAACAACGGACGCACGGCGCGGAAAAGTAAAGAAGGGAAGAGACGGGATATAAGTTCCTGGACGATCTATGCGTGAATCCCCAGCATCTCCGGTATGGTCAAACCAGGACACAAACCTCTTGAGTACTTTAGCGAGCTGTGAATCCTCAGCGTCCTCAAAAAAATAAGACAATGTATGGGGCAAAAATCTCGGAGCTAGATGAAGTGCAAGGGGTGACTGGAAATGGACGGGTTACTTAGAGTGACCTAGATAGGCTGTGATCCAAGATGGGAATATCTGGATTATTTAAGTGAGCTGTGAATCCTCAGCATCCCCACAAAAATAATACAAGATTGTAACATACAGTACCATATAGATACATCGCTAGGTAGCATAATACTGAGATATCCCGATTGCTAAAATTTGACTGAGCTAGGGGAAAATTAAAAGTATAAAAATTCGCCACAAAATTTGATTAACTGAAACGGATAATCTCTCACCTATGACAATATTTCTGTACACCGAAATAAGCTAAACCTGATGTGATCGGACGGAAAAGAAAATCGGTGCGGAATCGGTAAGGACTCGGACGGACTGGTGACGGCTCAATGTTATATGCTTACTGGCAGAACTAATACCACCTTTCTACCTCGTGCGGTGTCGTCTTTTATATGATTTTGGGAGCAGGTAAAAATCTCCGCATGGATTGGAATTTTATTAAGCTTATCAACGCCTGATAAGATAATAAACACGAAATACACGTTTAATTAAATATAAATTCCTTTAAAAATATTTCACGGTGAAAATATGTTACCACATATTTAGATTATATATATTTTGTTATTTTGCATTTAATTAATTATTTAATTAGACGTTACGCGTTTTATAATAGTACAATAGAAAATAATGTTTCACAAGGTCTAAAAAGAATTTGGCTATATTCAACACGACGCTAGCTCTGAATGGCTGTAAGATGTTTGTGAACCGACCTTGCACTAACTTTATTCATGCCTAAATATTCGTGGAGGATTCAGCGAACGCTTGTGTCTGAAAGCCCCGACATTTTTGATAATTTTCTTTTTAAGGGTCGACCGCTTAATACGAGATCCTCAACAAGGGCAATGTTGTTGTCCATCACCACTTCCACCGTCCTTCGTGCTGTTGCGGCGTCTTCCGAAGATTCTGCCCTATTCAAAACCGTTTTGACCAATATTTTACTACATAATAAGATGGAGAATTTTCCCCGTACCCAGCATCCAGCCGATCTTTGATGCATTTAGGTGGAAGACCTTCTCGAGTAAGGAATCTAATGACAGCTCTATACTCAATTGTAGTGACTGCTGACATTGTGACGAATAAGTGTCAGTTATAAGAAAAGTAATTGATCTAAAATCCATTCTTGTTTTTTTTTTCAAGACCAATAGGACTTAAACCAATGTCTTGCCAAATTTTGACACGCTGCGACTCACTGGATCTATGTCAGGCGAAGAAATTTTGGCGCTTGCCTTGTTGACTTATTTTTTCATTAAGAACACTTTAAAGATAAACATTTTTGACTTCGTTTATTTATGTGAAAATGTATCAATACATAAATACTTTACTTACCTTGAATGCTTCTCTAAATTTATTTGACATGATGTTATAGAGGACTGGGTTGATTGTAGTGGAGAGAAAATACAGCACTCCCGACAGGTACATGAGTATCATATAAATAGTGATTGTGGTTTGTGAAGTTTCTAGCGCTTCTTCAGTAGCATGCGCCAAGTATACAGCTAGCAATCGCTGTGCATGGAATGGTGCCCAGCATATGAAGAACGTTGCCACAACCGCAACTGAAAACAAATTTAAATAAATATAGACATTTACTATTTATCAGAATTAGATTTGAGTTTATTCTCGGTTGGAATAATCCTTGTTTATTTCATAAACTTGCTAAATAGTCTGGACCTTAACATAACTATAATTTGCACCCATGTATCATTATTACTTTATTGGATAAAATTTTACATTACGTTTTTATAAAATAAGTATAGTACTGGAAGCCGGGGTAAAGAGGACCAGTGGGGCAAACAGGACCAGTCAATTTAATTCAAAATGAATGTAGGTTCCCACCGTGTTGTCATCGATAGATGTTGGCACTTCCGAGTTCTATGCTTGACAGAAATATTATGCGTATGTCAAAATGAATGTGTGTGTTATGGTGATTTAAGCGAATTTAAGGTAGGTTTTTCTAATATTTTGTTATATTATGGTATGCAATTTTAGAAAATTGCTGTATGCTAACGAACTGCTCTTTTCACATGTAAAATATTATTCATTCAGCTGTATTTTTATATGGATAAGCTGTTGTTTTGAGAAGTGAAAAGTGTGGTTATAATTAGTTTTGAAGTATGCATACACTCGGGATAAATAGGACCAAGGGTTACGGGGAATTGGGGACCTCGGTCCTATATGCCCCTTGCCGTTATTAAACCAGAATATCTGTGGTTACTTATGCTTACATTTATTGTTTTAGATGAGGAACTATAAAAGGAAGAGACCGATGCCATTATGGGGAGAAACCCAAGCTGCAGTTGCAGTTAATGCTGTGCAGAGCGGCATGAGTTTAAGGTCGGCTTCGATAAAGTATAATATTCATAAAACTTGCCTAATAAGACGGTCGAAGTTAGTTATATCAAATGCAGATATTGCTGTTATGGGTCCCTCTCCGGGTAGTTTCAAACCAGTTTTTACGATCCGAGATGAAAATTTGTCAGTGCAACATCTTTTGGATATGCAAAAAGGTTTTATGGACTAACACCACTTGACGTTCGGCGAATTGCTTTTGAAGTGGCAACCAACTTAGGAATATCACATCCATTCAACAAGGATAATAAATTGGCTGGACAAGATTGGTTAGCTGGAAGCCTACAGCGACATCAAGAACCTTCCATTCGAAAACCTGGAGCTACAAGCTTAAGCAGGGCCAGTGGTTTTAATAAAACTACAGTAGATCAATTTTTCGATCTACTTGAAGAAGTTATGAAAAAATTCAATTTTACGCCAAATAATATTTATAATTTTGATGAAGCCGACATAAGTACAGTGCAAAACCCTTGCAGGATATTAGCAAAAAAAGGTCAGAAACAAATTGGGCGGATTGTTAGTGGCGAGAAGGGATCAAATATTACAGTTGGTTGTGCAGTCTCTGCTGCAGGAAATTATATACCTCCTTTCTTTTTGTTTCCCAGGAAGATAATGTCACCCCTATTGCTCAAAGGGACAAGTCAAAGTGTTTCAGGGTATGCCAATGAGTCCGGTTGGATGGATTGTGAGCATTTTCTACTTTATTTGGACCATTTCATAAAGTACACCAAGCCTTCTGAACAGAATCCCGTTCTACTAATTTTTTATGGTCACATCAGCCATAGACAACTGAATGGAGTCAATAAAGCTAGAGAGAATCATATCACACTTCTTACATTACCTCCTGATTGCAGCCATCGCATGCAGCCTCTTGATTTATGTTTTTTTGGTCCCCTGAAGAAGCAGTATTCCCCTGCATGTGATTTTTACATGAGCTTTCATCCCGGTGTTTCCATAACTTTGTATGAAGCTGCTGAACTTCTTTTCAAGGCATTCCAGAAGGTGGCTACCGTTGAAAAGGGAATAAAGGGTTTTGAGATAAGTGGGATTCGTCCGTACAATCGAGATATATTTGACGAAACAGATTTTATGCCTTCAGACGTTTTCGATAATACACTCGAACGTGAACCTGTCTATACACAAAATGCCATTCTTACTCGTCAAGAGGAAATAGCAATCACTGTGGAAATTGATAATTCTCATATTGAACATCTGAAAGAAGATATTCACTGTTCCTCTTACCCACGTTGTTCTTTCGCAAATGTCTTACAGAGATGTTCTCCAAGAGTCTCAAAAGTTGAAAAAAAGAAGACCAACACCAGAAGAAGAAAATAATCCTTCAAAATTCTAACTAGTACCTGTGAAAGATAATTTGGAGAGGCAGAAACAAAGTAAGAAAGTAAAGATGATAGTATTACGCACGGAACTGAAAGCCATGAAAGAAGAAACAGAGACAAACGTCGAGAAAGGTAACCTCAATTCAGTGGTGAAGAAAAATAAACTTAAGATGCCAGTTGAGAAAAGTGACAGTGACTCAAAACACGAACCGCTGAAAACTGAACAAGCAAAAACAGAAGACAAGAACTAAGAACAACACAAATGATGACAGCGAGAGTGATTCCGAATCAGAAGAATTCCTATACTGTGGCGAAGTCTATGGTGACAGTAGAGAAGGGAAGGGGTGGATTAGATATCAGGGATGTGGCAAATGAGCTCACGATGGATGTGCAGGCGCAGAGGAAAATGATGACGAAATTATATGCGGCCTGTGCTTAGACTAGGTTAGGTTTGTATGTGAGTGGACCATATCGGCCCTCCACCGCGACCTTAAGGTCTATTGTGGCTCACGCCTAAAGTCTATATTTCGCCCGACAAATCCAGCCTCCTGCAGAGGTCGATAATCTTTGTGGGCGAAAGTTGATCCAGGTCTTCTGGAGCAAGCTTTACCTTGCCAAAGAGCAGGTATCTAGTCCTGTCCGCTGCCGGACAGTAACACAGCACGTGCTCTGCTGTTTCTTCATTCTCCATGCACAGCCGGCACTCGGTCTCCTGACCGACCCCAATACGGTGCATGTGGTGCCGCAAGCGGCAGTGTCCTGTATACAGGCCGACTAGAGTTCTCAGTTGTTGTTTGTTCAACTCTAGAAGCTTTTTAGCCCTTGACTCAGACAGGCCATTTATGAAGGCCTTAGAGTGGGCTAATTCTGGAAGATTTTGCCAATATTGGATTGTCATTCTTTCTGTCCAGGTCTTTAAGGTGCGTTTTGCTGTGCAAGATGTTGTCCGCAGCACCGGTTCTGGTCCAACAAAGTCACTCTGGGCCCCACTCTTGGCAAGCGCGTCGGCCGCAACATTGCCGTCATGGTCCGAGTGACCCGGTATCCAGACCAGCGACACCTCATTACAGCTGCCCAATTCGTTAAGGGCAGATTTACAACTCCATACCGTCTTTGAATTACACCGGTAGGAACCAAGAGCCTTTATTGCAGCTTGGCTATCTGCATATATCTTTATCTATTTGTTTGTGCACAGGTCTTTTAAGCTTTCCCTTGCACACATCTCGATGGCATACACTTCTGCCTGGTGTATGGTTGCGTACTTGCCGAGGCTAGCTGAAAGTCTAGCATCGGTGCTGCCCCCATATGCGCCGGCTCCTACTCCCAAATTGGTTTTGGAGCCGTCAGAGTACCAGCAGAGGTCCGCTCTCAACAGGGTCGATTGATTCCGGTCCCAGTCCTCCCTTTCCGGGAGGACGGTCTTGAAAGACAGATCTCTGCTGATTTTTGTAGGCATCAAGTCTGAGACCATTCCCAGTATCCTGTGACAATCACTGTCATCAAGGAGACCGGACCCTCTCAGATTGACTTCCCTCGGCATGTCATCTGCCGTTTGTTTTAGTCTGTACGTTGTCCACCTCGCCACCCTCTCCAACCATATGTGAAGTGGGGGAATATTGAAGAGGACCTCCAGAGCGGCTGATGGTGCGGTGCTTATCGCTCCCGTTATCATCAGACAAGCTTGTCTCTGTAGATGAGCCAGTTTGGCCCTCGCGATACCACGAAGTACCTTAGGCCACCAAACTATGGCGACATATGTTATCATTGGCCTGATAACCACTACATAGAGCCAGTACATCTGTTGGGGGTTTGTTCCCCAGTTGTTACCACAGATTCTCCGGCAGGTCCACAGGGACAGTTTTGCCCTGCGGATAACGTTTTCCAACTGTATATCCCAGTTGAGCTTCTTATCTAGGGTAACTCCCAGATATTTTGCTTGGTCCGAAAATGGAATGGTTTCCCCCATAAGAATAGGTGGTTTTAATTTGTCCAACCTTCTTCTTCTGGTAAAAGGAACAATGATCGTTTTGCGGGGGTTCACAGACATCTGTTCCCTCCGGCACCAATCATTGATTACATTTAGTGCCTCTTGAAGAGTACTTGCCAGTTCCTCCTCAGATTTGCCTCTAACCATTATGACAAGATCATCAGCATACGCCTGGATCTCAACCTCCCAGAGTCCGAGGATAGCCAGCAAATCGTCCACAAAGAGGTACCACAGCAGGGGGGATAGTACGCCCCCCTGAGGACACCCCCTCGCAGCCCTGACGCCGACCACCTCTCCCCGCAACGAGGTAATAATGGTCCGATTGTGCAGCATGTTTCCGATCCAGCCACAGATGGTAGGTTCCACCCCCCTAGCGATAGTGGCCTCGTAGAGGGAGATCGGTAATGCATTATTAAATGCGCCTTAGATGTCGAGAAATGCCGCCACCGCAACCTCTCCATTTTCCAGAGAGTGTGTGATCTTCTCGACGATGTTATTGAGCGCTAACTCAGTTGATTTGCCAGTTTGATAGGCATACTGGTGGGTATTTAGGGGGTTAACGGTTAAGATGTTCCTCCTAATGTGTCCGTCCAGTATTTTTTCCAATCCCTTCAGGAGGAATGATGTAATACTGAGAGGTCTCAGTGATGTAGGTAGGAGGTCTTTACGTCCTAATTTGGGAATGTAAACCCTCCCAACCATTGTCCAGCTGGATGGAATGTAGTTCCAGGCCAGACTGGCTCTGTACAGCCTGATAAGGTGTGGTAGGAGAATCTCCAGTCCCTTTTGTAGTAGGACCGGTACCACCCCATTCTCCCCTGACGAATTGAATGGCTGGAAATGATTCACAGCACACTCCACTGCCGAGGCTGTTACTATTCGCCGAGCAACTCGCCAGTCCTCCCCATGAGGGCGTTTAAATCGTCCCTCAGCCGGTAGGACCTCTCCGTTGCTCAGGACTAGACAATCTGGGAAGTGTGTGTGTGCGCTAAGAGCTCTAAAGTTTCTTTCCGAGATTCAGTAAAGGAACCATCTGGTCGTTTTATCGATCCCAGCTCCTGAACACGGTCGCGTGAGAGAATCCTGTGGATTCTGGCGCTGCTGGGCATATTATTAATGTCCCCGCAGAACCTCCTCCAGGACTCCCTCTTAGCGTTCCTAATCTCTTTGTTATAGTGTGTTAGAGCGGTTTTATATTGCTCCCAGTTGCCTGTAGTCTTAGCACGATTGACGAGACGTCTAACTTCCCTTCGTAGTTTATCGAGGTTATTATTCCACCAAGTAGACCCCCGACTGTCTTTCTTTGACCTTAGTGGACAGTTTTCGTAATATGCAGAGACAACAGCTTCCCTAACTTGTTCAGCCGCAATCTCAATCTCATCACGATCCCTCACTGTGGGGATAGCGGACCCAAGACCTGCGGCGAGGGACTGTTTGTACCCCTCCCAATCCGTCCTTCTCGGATCGCGATACTCCACTACAGGTCTAGGGCCTGTTACAATCTCAAATAGGATATGGGCATGGTCAGAACATGAGGGTTCAGACGACACCCTCCATTTGAGAATTTTTGAGCTCAAAAGTCTTGAGCTGATCGTGAGATCTAAAACCTCTCTACGATTAGCTGTAAGAAAGGTGGGTTCCGAGCCTATGTTGTTGACAACCAGCTCCTCCCCTAAAATGTATTCAAATAGTGATTCACCTCGTCTATTAGTGTCCGTGCTCCCCCAAGCCAAGTGATGGGAGTTCGCATCAGAAGGCGATCAATTTCCGCACCTCTGCTGGAGGTGGTTGTTCTGCATCTCTGTCTCCAGGGAAATAGGCCGAACAGGACACTACTTCCAGCCTGGTCCCCCCGGATGTGATCACGAGATGGATGGATGCCATGTCCTTGGTGCAGTACTCTGAAAGTGTAAAATACTGCAAGTTGTTTCTGATCCAGATACAGGCTCTGGGGTTGGTACCAGTGCCCACCTCTACTATCTTACCAGAAGTGTTACCCAGCCCTTTAGTTCGTTCCGAATTGGCGGTCCAGGGCTCTTGGAGAAGAGCAATATCTATTTGCTCTTCCTTTAATTTCATGCTAAGGAGGTATGTCGCAGCCTTAGCATGATGCAAATTAGCTTGGATGCACCTTATGTTGGTGGGCATGGGGGTAGGAATAAAGGAGTGTATAGAGGATAAAGTAATAGGTTAAGGAGCTCGAAAGGAAAGGGAATTATGGTGCAGGTTCCTCCTCCTTTTTAGAAGCTCGATTACCAAGCTTCCTATAGAAGGGTCTACCTTTGGTAGTCGTGCTTAGACTAAAGAGCGGTCCCGTTTCCCCGGAGTATGGGGCCTATAGGAACGGGAACACTATTTTTCATTTTGTTAAAAAAAATTGTACAAATATTTCCTTTTGTATTCCATGTTTCGATTAATGAAGGCAAATACATGTTGTGTAACGATATGTATTTGTTTTACTTAAATGCTTATAATTAAAGAAAATATTTGGCTAAATCTCTTAAAGGGTCCCCTTTGCGCCGGCCTTCACTAGGTACTTGTGCTGTATATTGACATAATTCAATAAGGCTGTATCCATAAAAAGTCGACATTGACATTCCAAATTTAATAAACTTCAAATTTTGATACACTAATAATACTAATTATCCGAATTAATTTTTAAGGTTCTGCGAGCCATTAGAAAAGTTGCTCGTCAACTTAACTTATCTAATTAGACAAGTGTGTTGGTGAGCGCAGAATGCCCAGGCTCACCGACTGATATGCCTATAAGATGCATTTTCGTTTGGGAGTTCAGGGGCTGAACTGTGATCTGGACACTACAGAACAGCCTCGAGTTACCTAAATCAAATTATAAAGTCCCCTACGAGAACGCCTGTCTGTTAAGCGAAAGACAAACCAAAGGGACGTGCCCTGGTGGAACAGGGAACTGGGCTGGCTTAGAGCGGGGGCCAGAAGGCTGCTTCATGGGGGCAAAAAGACAAGTGACTGCGCTGAATACCGACAAGCCCTAACCTCATACGACAAAGAACTTAGAGATCCCAAAGAAGAACTTGGAGATGTTTTTGCCAAAGGATAAATGAACCGGCCCTCGCACAGCGTCTACCGCAAACTTTTTCAAAGAGTCATTCAAACAGAATTGGTCTAACTAAAAAAGCAAACGGTGAATAGAGCAATGAAGTAACCATAAAACAGTGAACTATAAAGCCTGAGCTTTTTAGTGAATTTTTATTTAAAAAAATTCACTAATAGAAAGGTATCGATGGTGAGACTTTGCAAAATTTTTTTCAAATGAGCGCGATTTAGGACCCCTAGAACCCACATCCGGTGTCAGTTTCAATTTTTATATGTATATATATATATATATATATATATATATATATATATATATATATATATATATATATATATATATATATATGTGTGTGTATCCGTCTGATAACTCAAAAAATAAGTAACCGATTTCAATGAAACTCGGCAACTGCCTTTCTTTTATTAATGGCTTGGATGAGTTCGTTAGGCAGGAAAATCGGACGGTTTTTTCCGGGAAAATTGAGTTTTCTTTCAAAAAAATTTTTTTCTCCGAAAATAACAAGGCTGTTTTAATAAAATTTACTATATATGTTGCCTTGGGAGAGGACTTACTAAGTACCAAAATTCAACTTTCTCAGTTTAAAGAAAATTGAGTTATTCAAATTTTAAATTTTCTTTTGAAAAAATTTTTTTTCTCCAAAAATTACAAAGTTATTTTAATGAAATTTGGTGGATATCTTGTCCTAGGATATACCTTACTACCTGCCAAAATTAAACTTTCTAAGATTATAGAAACCTGAGTTAATCAAATTTTTATAGCTCACTGCAGTGTTAAAATCAATGGTATTTTCCTCACTATTTTAAACACGTGGGTCGGGGACTGACCGAATTCATTTCCAGTTGCTATTGATCTACTCATATCTGAATATGTTAAAAACGTGGTATCTACTTCATTCCAAGTCACTATTAACCGACTATTTATGAAATCAAATAAGTAAATTAAATCGATTGTCATAAAATATGTAGTGTATTAAGACTAAGGGAAAAAGAAATAAAACATATATAACTGTGCACATTTTATATTTTAGGGTGTGCGGCGCACACCTAGCTCACTAGGAGAAATCGCCACTATGTACCAAAATTCAACTTTCTAAGTTTAGAGAAAATTGAGTTATTCAAATTTTAAATTTCCTTTCGAAAAAAATTTTGTTTCTCCGAAAATTACAAAGTTATTTTAATGAAATTTTGTGGATATCTTGCCTTGGGAAAGACCTTACTATATTAAAATTAAACTCTCTAAGTTTATAGAAAATTGAGTTATTTAAATTTAAAGCATTTAATAAAAATTCACTACCATAACGCACTTGCTGCGTCCCGAGTTTTTTAAAGTGTTACAAGGGGACCGTTATAATTTTGGGGTGGTGTAGGATTTTTAAGTGGTAAGTGGTGTGACTTTTTTTATAAAATTCCAAATCTACATAAAACTAGGTATGCGTGCAAAAAATATTAGCTTTTTCGGTTACGGATATAATTTAAATTTATTTATCAAGTCTGTTATCATGAACGTTGATGTTCATGATTATTTTCTTCCATGGAAACGCGTTATCTTTACTGAAGTCAATTAAGAATTTTGATATTTTGATAGAGAGGGCGGGTAAATGTCAAAAAAACTGTTTAAATATGTCCCGCCGTCTTCCTATACTTCACCAAAATTGAAAAAAATAAAAAATCTAAACCGTTTTCGAGATATGTAGCACTTTAAAAAACCCACTTTCTATATAGTTAACTATCATTTAATCATAATACGTCGCGTTGTAATACTTTATTAAGTCGATAAAGAGAGAAATATATACAGTGTGGCCCATTTAAGATGGAAACACCCCTATAACTTTTGTATTTATAATTAGATTTTGATGAGCAAAAGATCAAAAGATACGAGATGGAAAACGTTATAAATACTGTGAAAATTCTTCTCTATGTCACCTGACGAAGGCCTACTAATGCAGTTTTTCTATGCAAAAAAAAATGGCAAAAAGGGTTAGGGCCGTTTTAAGGAAGAAAATACGTATGCCAGTGAATTCGGTATCCCTTAAAATAGATATGTACCAAATTTCATTCAAAAGAAGAATTATTAGCCATTTGAGAGAAGTTTATTTGTAAGCTCCTTCTGATATGGAAACACCTGTAACTTTTGTATTTATAAGGCGATTTATTTTAACGAGATCTCAAAAGATAGAAAATGAAGAGGTCTATAGACCACATGAAAATTGTTTCTTATGCCATTCGATCACGTCCTACTAATACTATTTTCATATGTCACAACATTTATAAACTGTTTTCTTCAACTTTTAAGATGTTATTTTTGATATTCATAGTTCGTCATAATAGTTGATAACACCTTTAAAGAATGGTGAATCGAGTGGCGTACTTATTTTTTCCAAAAAACCTACCCTAAACCTTTTTTATAATTTTTGACATATGAAAATAGTTTTAGGCCTATTTCTCTCCTTTCAGTCGTCTCTAAAGTGATGTAAAAGTATATAAACACCGAATTACTAAAATTTCTTGAAAAACACAGTCTAATCCACGACAGGCAGTATGGATTCCGTCAGCGCAGATCAACTGCCGACCTCCTTTCCTTTGTCACCCATTCTTGGAACAAGTCTATGTAACTACACGGTGAATCCCAGATTGTCGCTCTAGACATATCCAAAGCATTCGACCAGGTCTGGCACGCAGCGCTGCTTAATAAACTTCTGGCCTATGGCCTACCACCAAAACTCTGTACTTGAACAGCCAATTTCCTCTCCAACCGGAGCATTTCTGTTGTCGTGAATGGCCATTCCTCTAAACTGTATCCAATTAATGCAGGAGTTCCTCAAGGTTCAGCTTTAGCCTCTACTTTGTTTCTTTTCCACAGCAATGACCTCCTCTCTAGCACATCCAAGCCAGTTCACAGTTACGCGGACGACAGCACCCTCCACTCAAATATACAATATTCTAAGCCTGTCTCTTTAGCCCAATTAGATGAGGATCGCAGACTCATGGAGGGTACTGTCTCCGTGGATCTCCAAAAAATATCGTGTCGTTGGTGACCTCTTTCTATTTTATAGATATCTGCACGTGCACTGCTCAGAGGAGCTTCTTTCCATAGTTCCTCCACCTGCTGCCCCCAACAGCTCTGCCAGGGGAACAGAGCGAATGCACCCTTTTATTATCCAGGTCACCAGACATAGAACCTCTTGTTATGCCCGCTGTTTTGTCCCGAGGACTTCCAAGTTGTGGAATTCCTTGCCGGCACATATTTTTCCATCTTCCCCAAACCTCCAAACCTTCAAGTCCAGAATTAACAAGTTGCCTATTTCCTCCTTGTCGACACCCACGGTACGATAGTATTTAGGCTGTAAGCCCTCGTGGTGTGTTGTTAAAATTAAAAAAAGTAGGCGGTGATCGAACGGCATAGGAAACAATTTTCACAAGATGTATAGACCTCTTCATTCTCTATCTTCTGAGATCCCGTCAAAAAATCCCTTTGTAAATACAAAAGTTACAGGGGTATTTCGTGTTTCCATAGTAAAACAGTCACACAAATAAACTTCTCTCAAATGGTTAATAATTCTTATTTTGAATGAAATTTGGTATATATCTATTTTGGGAGATGACAAATTCACTGGCGTACTTATTTTCCTCCTGAACACGGCCTTAACCCCTTTTCCTATTGTTGGACATAGATATAAAATAGCATTAGCAGATCTTGGTCAGGCGACATAGAGAACATTTTTTACAGCACTATAGAGTTTTCCATCTTATATGGGCTACACTGTATATATATATATATATATATATATATATATATATATATATATATATATATATATATATATATATATATATATATATATATATATATATATATATATATATATATATATATATATATATATTGCACTCGCTGCCTTCAGACACTTTAACTATGACGAGTGTATAGACCATTGTTTTATGGCACAACTAATAGACACAATCAGGCCCGAATCTGGCGTTCTTTACGTCCTAGGCAACCCCCAAAAATACCGCCCCAAGCTTAAAAAAATTAAAAAAAAAAACAGAATTATAATAAACCATGTGTTTAGGAGAAAAATAACACCTTATTGCATTAAGACAATAAAAACTCTGGACGCAGCAAGTGCGTTATGGTAGTGAATTTTCATAATAATGTTTTTAATAGCAAATATGTTTTTTTAAGAAAGCAGACACCAACTTTGGTTACCAGTATAATCTACATATTAGAAACAATGTGCCATGTTTCATCAAAATAACTTTATTGTTTGAAAATGTACGAAAATTTCCGAAAGTAAACTTAAATTGTTCCCGAAAAAACTGGTTTTCTGGTCAACCTTATAGGTTAATAGCAAATTGATTCAAAAGTTGAAGCAGTTAATGAAAATTCGCTACCATAACGCACTTGCTGCGTCCCGAATTTCTTTTCTTACAAAGATTTGTATATTTCGATGGAAAATACAATAATGCAATAACATAGGGTGTGTTCGATTAAAAAAATTCACTAAAAAAAAGAAAATTTGAATCACCAACGACTTATGGGCCAGCCTATAATTGTGGAAATATTTTTTAAGATGTAGCTTAAGATACCCTACAATTAATGTATACAACTTTTTTTCGTAACTTGCATAATAACGGATATATTGCGCTTTAATGATTTCTTACGAAAATTCGACAAAAATGATATACCATTAAACGATAAACTCTATAGCCAACACTACTGCTAAAGCATCAGAGAAACGGTCTATTTGAAATGAATTTTCTGGGAACATTTTAGTTAAATGAAGGACAATGACGATTAAAACTAAGAGCTCAGGCTTTGTAAAACATTATTCTTGAGACATTTTCCTTCCATAGCTCATATTAATTTCAGGTTCATTGCCTAAATATTAACAATTTTGACGTTTAAAATCGCGACTTTGACGTTTTGAGGAAAACCCAAATTTATTTTTCTTTAAATGCCTGTAACTTTTTTGTCCTTTAACCTACAATACTAAATTTTGGTAGGTAGCTTACCTATAATGAAATAAATCCGTGCACCCAATTTCGTTGCCCTTACTTTGTTAATTCCGGAGATATAAATTTTTTCGATTTTTTTCGAAAGAAAACACAAAATTTTCCGGGAAAACCTCGGCGGATTTTTCTGGCTAACGAACTTATCCAAGCCACTCGCGAAAGGAAGGTACTCACCTAATTTTATTAAAATCGGTCCATTATTTTTTTAGTTATAGGTGTGACACAAAATATAAAGTCTGAAACCGACCTCGGGTTTGGGTTCCAGGGGTCCTAAATAGCGCTCATTTGAAGAAATGTTTTCAAAATTCAAAAGTCGAGATCTCCTCATTAGTGAATTTTTTTTAAGAAAATTCACTAATACTATTACAGTAATCAGAAAAATTGTTTCATTAAAAAACAAGGGTTACATTTTTAACCAGCTAACGACGAGGAACTTTTAAACTAAAACTAGTAGAGATAATTTAAATATCCCTTTAGAACAGCAAACAAAACTAGAACAATAATACACAAATGGTAAACCTAAATTAAAACAATCTTTTTCGCACTTTATTTTCTGCAAAATCGCGAAAAACTTCTCTCAGATCTACTTTATTACTTAATTCATGTCTAATGACCAACATTGTTAACCTATTAAGATGATTTTTAGTAGACATGGTTTTTAAATAATTTTTTATTATTTTGAACTTAAAAAAATTCTTTCGCCGGTAGCCACAGTTATGGCCAGCGTTAGCAAAATTCTTAAAGTCATGCTCATATTTAGCACAATATTAGGGGTGGTAATAAAGTATAATATAATAATAAGAACGTCAGCTGGGTCTTGTCGCTTTACGTCAGCCAATTCTAAAGCATTAAAATCGGAGGAATCACCATCTGTCAAGACGTTTCCCAGATGTTTATAATATGCCAGTTTCATTTTTTCACATGTCTGTGCGTCAAGTTTGTGAACATCATATAAAACTTCTAAAGAGTCGTTATGACGATTATTCAGTAGGGTCAATCTAAGCTCAAATGCACTGATAGCCTGATCTATAATAAAGAAAAAAAAAACTATTTATATTTTTGTTTTGAATTTTGTATAGGTTTGTTTAAATTTTCATATGAAAAATTTCGTTTTTTAGTCCAAACACGTGGTGTAGTCAATTCAAGTCTTTTTCTAAATCGATTTCGCTAGCTAAATTTTCAGGTTCTAATATAATAATGTCAAAGGCTTCACCTGATATTAGTTCTTAAAAGAATAGTGCTGCAAATTGAATCATAACTTCCACACAGTTCGTTCCAGAATCAAGTTTTCTATGTGTTTTGAGACTTTTTACGTCATTTTAGCAAAAAACGTAGAAAATTTCTGTCACCGATATTCCATCCCACTCATTCACCCCTTAATTTAATTTCAGCGCAGAAGACCAGATGTTTGATCAAATTGAAAGTTTTCTAATAAACAAACCCTAAAACGTTATGTTTGTCGAGTTTTAATAAAAAAATGCCAAGTTTCACCAAATCATCCCCCATTCAACCACTACCGCCTGGAGCGATTTTACTCAAAAATGATCCGAACCGTTTGTTTGTCGGGTGCTAACTGTGTACCAAATTCTAAGACGATATCTCGATTCGTTCTGAAGTTATCGTAGCTACAAACAGACAGACATACAAACAGACAAACCGACAGACCGAGAGATCGACAGATTGACAGACCGAGAGACCGACAGACATAACAAATCTGCTTTCCCAAATCATGTTTTTTATCTGTTTTGACACTTTTTACGACGTGCCATACTTTTACACGTATTGACGATGTGGAAGTAATAATGAGGTATTGATAAATCAGTGGCTTGGGATAAATCAAAATCTTTGGATAGAAGTAGCTTACTTACTATCGGATTAATATGATTCAAAATTTTATACCAAATGACGATCAAACACAGAAAGTTAATTTTTTTATTCGGGTCAATAAACTGCTGGCCTCATCTCGAATTATTTTCTCTATTTAGGTATTTTCATAAATACTTATTAAAGCACCGTGAATATTTGAAAACGCAAAGGTTTTAGGGAATCTATACGACTTTCCCAACGAGTACCGCTCAATTGTTTCAATGTAAGAGTATTGAGGTGCTTTTTTAATATGGCTTACCAAGAAGTCGATGATGCGAAAAATGTATGTAGTTTTTTGAACAATATTACAAAAAAATTCGCTGCTTCCAAAGAATATTTGTCCATGTCGTTAATTACTAAGTTTAATCAATGACTGCTGCATGGTGCGTAAAATATTCTGGGGTTTATAGATTTAATTTTTCACTGTATTTCCAATTTGTCGCCTCTTATATTTGAACTATTGGCGTGACCTAGACCTCTCCTATTTTACACTTTCAATCCATTTCCCCCAACCCTTCTCATAAAACGCGTATAGAAATACCTAGAAGCCTGTCCATTCCTGTCTGCGGTGCATCTCAAAATTGCTGTTGTATTTTCGAGAAAGAATTCACTAATGAGGGGATCTCGACCTTTGAATTGTAAATTTTTTTTTAATGAGCGCAAACTAGGCGCCCTAGAACCCACATCCAGGGTCAGTTTGAATATATATATATATATATATATATATATATATATATATATATATATATATATATATATATATATATATATATATATATATATATATATATATATATATATATATATATATATATATATACATGCGCCACACCGATAACTCAAAAAATTATAGGCCGATTGTGATAAAAGTTAGTAAGTACTTTTCATTTGCACATGGCTTGTATGAGTTCGTTAGCCCCGAAAATCTGCGCAGGTTTTCCTGGAACATTTGTGTTGTCTTTCGTACATTTTTATATCTCCGGAAATAAGAAATCTATGGCAACCAAATTTGGTAAGCAGGCATATATCATGAAAAGTAAACTATGTGCTAAAATTTGGCTCTCCAAGTTAGAAGAAATAAAGTAAAATTCAAATAAATTAGGCATAGTCTCAAAACGCCAAAGTCGTGATTTGAAATGTAAAAATTGACATTTTTAAGACAAAGAACCTGAAATGAATTCGGGTTATGTAGAGGAAATTTCGTAAGATGTGTGTTTTAGAAAGCCTGAAGTTTTAGTTTCAACCGTCATTGTCTTTCCTTATAGTAAATATATATTATGCAGAAATTAAATTTCAAATATACCCTTTCTCTGAGGCTTTGTCAGTTTCAGTTATGTGGTAGGTTGGTGGCCAGGAAAGGTGCGTATGTAGTTTCTCCTTTCTATGAACTTCTGTAAGGTGATTTTTTTACACGCTGCATCTTTGCATTTCTAGCTCCCTTGCAGCGTGTTTACCCCGCACGGCACCTCATATTTCCTTTGGGTCTCTCAACTGTATTGTAAAGTTGAGAGCACAGCATCTGTCTG
This sequence comes from Tillus elongatus, assembly GCA_964006375.1. NCBI lineage: Eukaryota > Metazoa > Arthropoda > Insecta > Coleoptera > Cleridae > Tillus > Tillus elongatus. The sequence continues at coordinate 239,878,615 of OZ023262.1, forward strand.
ATGGTTAATGAATACAAAAGTTCCTCTAAGCATGTTTCAGATGCTTTTCCCAAAAACGAACATTGCGCTAACCTAAAAATTTACGTATACTGTACCATTATCTATGTACCAATACGTGAAGAAAAAACCTTGTACCTTTCTTTTTAAGAACATTGCGCGCACGGAGGAGTGTGAGATATGGCATAGTTAAAGTTCATTGAGGTAAGCAGTGTGTGTGTGTGTGTTTTTTTTTTTTTTTTGGTTTTGTTTTGTTTTTGTTGATATACTGGCTGTGGCTTTGATCATCCATTAGCATATTATGACCCTCCTTTGCTACCCTTTCCTAAAGTATAGGGAAGTAGTGCAGAAAAATAAAATGTATGTATAATATGTGTTACAAATAAATTAAAGAATGCTTTGTTTTCATTAGCCAGCCGGATTCCCCCGGTCCATACCTGTTCCGATGTGATCGTTATTATTAATCTGTCAATGTCAACACACATTACTCTATGGTGAAACAGATGTATATAGATGCGTTCATACTAAATGTCAAACACATAAAAGTCTTTGGTCAAACAGTCGCACTGAGATTATAGAGGTATACTCTATGACAAAGAACATCAATAACGTCCAAACTTAAAAATTTAATGAGCTACGGTTCAATTTCGACCACTGCGCTGGTCCACTAGTTAATATTAAAAATGCACACAACGCCCGCGTGTTCGTAAAATACATGTTAATAAGTTATTATTAACAAAATTATTTCACATTTTGTTGAAAAAATTTTTTCGCAAGAAATATAGTTTTCGTGTAACATTACTTAAGATAATTTTTGTAAAGAAAATGGCAAATTTTCGTTAAAGAAATTGTTTGCAATATTTCGTTAAATAAATTGTTTGCAAATTTCCATGTCAACATTGTTTTCGCCCCTAAATTTTATCGCCGTAGGCAGTCGCTTACCTCGTTTACTGCCTGGAGCCGGCCCTGGACGTAATATAATTTCAAAACCTTATGACCATTTATTAATTTAACACAACAAATTTTTTAAACATAGATGAGAAGGGCATAACAACGTGCCAAAAACCAGGGCTAATTGTCGGACCCATACGACAAAAAAATGTTGGGGAAATTACAAGCCTGGAAAGGGGAAAAGCTACAACTGTGTGTTGTGCAATGAGTATAGCGGGTACTTGCGTGCCACCGATATTTATTTGCTCGAATGAGAATGGCTTCGGGCCTGGAACGAAACGGACCACCAGCTTCAATATACCAATGCTCCAAAAATGGTTTGATTAGCGAGGATTTGTTCAGAATCTGGCTGAGACATTTTGTAAATTTTACAAATGCAAGCAAAAATCCGGGTTTCTTATCGTGGACAATCACCCCAGTCACTGTTCTTTGACCATTTATAACTTTTGTCGGAATAATAGCGTAATTATGTTAAGTTACCTTCGCATACTTCACATCGACTTCAGTCACTGGAACTAACTTTTTTTTTGGGCCACTACAAAAAGCCTACAACATGCAGTTCGAATTATTCATAAAAAGTTGTGCATTTTAGAAAATAGTCTGGTTTATCGACTCGAATAAAGAGCACCTTTTTCATTTGCTTTTCTTTTGTCTTTAAAATTACATGTCTTTTTTAGTAAATTTTTCTTGAAAAAACTTTTGAATTTTGAAAAAAATTCTTCAAATGAGTGCCCACTAGGCCCTCAACTAGAACACATATCCGAGGTCAGTTTATATATATATATATATATATATATATATACATATATATATATATATATATATATATATATATATATATATATATATATATATATATATATATATATATATATATATATATATATATACAATAGATCTGTTGTTATATTTAGATGTTTTGTAGTGGTCACGATTTCCTACTGATTCCATTTTATTCTGTTTGAGGAGGCTGTCAAGCAGCGAAACCGGTTACAGAAACGTGGAAGAACATCCTAGAACATCTAGAATTCAGAAGGGCCGCTTGTTTCATTAGCTTACGCGCTGGCTACGCCCTTCAGTCACAGAAACGAAAGCCAATAGTGAGACCAGGGAAGTAGTCTGCAAGTCTGTATGTAATATATATATATATATATATATATATATATATATATATATATATATATATATATATATATATATATATATATATATATATATATATATATATATCCCAAAATAATGGGCCCATTTCAATCAAATTTGGCGAGTACCTTCCTTTTGCAAGTGGTTTGGACAAGTTTGTTAGCCAGGAAAATCGGCCTGGTTTTTCCCGGAGAATTTTATGTTTTCTTCCAGAAAATGTTTATGTTTTAGGAAATAACAAAGTTATGACAACCAAATTTGGTGTGCGGATCTTTTTCATAAAAACTGAACTTTGCTACAAAGATTAGATTTGTAAGTTAAAAGACGAAAAAGTTACAGACATTTAAAGAAAATTGGGATCTTCCTCCTAAAACGTCAAACTCGCGATTTGAAACGTCAAAATTGGCAACATTTAAGCAGAAGTGTAACGAATACAGGTTACGTAGAAAAATGTAGCAAGAAGAGTGTTTTACAAACCCTTAAGTTTCAGCTTCAGCCGTCATTGTCCTTCCTTTCACTAAAATGTTTCCAGAAAATTCATTTTAAATACACTTTTTCTTTAGTGCTCTGGCAGTAGTTTTAGTTATAGAGTTTATCGTTTAATGGTCTAGAATTTTTAGCCAATTTCCGTAAAAAATATTCGCTAAGGAGGAGATCGCCAATTTCAAATTTTGAAAATATGTCTTTAAATGAGCACGAGCTAGGCTCCGTAGAACCCACATCCGGGGCTAGTTTCAGTTTTCAACTATTTTCATATCAACAATGTGACGAATTTTTCGGCAAAAGCTCAATATATCCTTTATTATAAAAGATACGAGAAAAAATGGTTACATTGTTTCTGCTATATGGATTATACTGGTAACCAAATTTGATGCCCCCTTTCATTAAAAAGTGCATATTTGCTTTCAAAAAATGCAGAACAAAATTGTTTTCAGATTTTCGTGAAAAAATTGATTGTTTTCATATTTTTATGGAAAATTTGTTTTTGAATGTTTCGTCGAAAAACTTTTTGTGATTAATTATATTTAAGTAGGTGGGTAAATAGCCTGAAGCAGATGGTTGGCCAGGAAAATCTGACCAGTTTTTTTGGGAATATTTTAAGTATATTTTCGGAAAATTTGTTTATGTTTTCAAACAATAAAGGTATTTTGATGAAATATGGTACATTGTTTATGCTATATATGTTATACTGGTAACCAAATTGGATGCCTGCTTTCATTAAAAAAAATGTATATTTGCCATTAAAAACATTTTTATGAAAACTCACTACCATAACACACTTCCTTCATCCAGACTTTTTTATGTTTTGGATATATATATATATATATATATATATATATATATATATATATATATATATATATATATATATATATATATATATATATATATATATATATATATATATATGTGTGCAGATCTGGGTGCAGGAAGTACGTTATGGTAGTGAATTTTCATAAAAATGTTTAGTCTCGTCAACAGTGGCAGAGGGTTTGCTTGAAAGTAGTATTCCATACTGTTTAAAAATAAATTATGAATATAAATAAGAAATCTGGTTAAGTTTATTAACTATTACAAATTACTAATTGGTTTTCAAAACAAGAAACTTAAGAAAATATATAAAAGTAAAAAGAAAATTATTATATTTAGGTAGGTTCGTGCAAATTATGCAAGTCAAATATGTCTTAATAAATAATTAATACCTAAGCTACGAGAACTATATATATATATATATATATATATATATATATATATATATATATATATATATATATATATATATATATATATATATATATATATATATATATATATATATATATATATATATATATATATATATATATATAAATGATTTTTAATATTTATTTCATTTCACATACTACAAAATAGAGACGCAAAAAGTATTTGAAAATGCGAATTTCATAATTGATTTTAACCACCACTATTTCGTCGACATAATCTGTGACGTCACAGGACGGTAATATTACAATGGCAATGAGCTTGCTTCTTTGTGTTTACATCACCACGATGTTGAGAAATAAGCGAACGTACTTATCATACCATAGAGCAAATGAAAACACGTCATTTATTCACTGTGCAAATACGTCACGACCAATAACAGAACGTTCGCAGTCACATGATAATAATTCAACATTTTTTGATTTTAGAATTCTTTTTCTGTCCACTAAATATGTTTTTGGGTATTTTCATGCATGCAATAATGTTCTATGTATGAAAAAATATTAGATAAATGTTAAATTCATGTAATGGAAAATCCATGCAAGTTGTCTATTGTCCGCCGAGCGCCATTAGCGTCCGCTCCCCTAATGTCAAACCATTAAATTATGATATTTTTAATGTTTGATTCCTGAAACTTTTTAAAATGTGCGAATGGTAACCATACCGCAGTCAGTGCAATCTAATGTCACACACACACACACACACACATTCCTGAAACTTTTTATAAGATGCAAGCAAAATTATTATCAGTAGTTTTTTAACAATAAAGATAAAAAATGTGCTTCTTATTAGATCCGTTTCTACGTTCCACATTGTTATTTTTATACTGGTATGGGCCTACCAAAAACTTCTCTGAACCACTGTAAACAGCAGTTCAACTTTTCTCGCAGAACAGTAAAACAGGTTCCGCTCCGCCCTAAATACCACAAGCGAAAGATATTTATTGGTAGGCTTTGCTGCACCATTAAATATACTCTCCATTACTTACGCTAAATGTAGAAGAAAACTCAGGCATCGGTAATATTGTTCATATATGTATCTATCTACTTAATTCGGATTACATAATACATTTGCATTCTCCATAAGCATGTCTTTACGAAATGCTGATTCCAAAACTACTTCCTGAACTTCTAAACAAGCATTTTCCGTGTAACGATAGTGAATACTGTTATAGAAGTATTTGTGTACGAAAATACAAGTCTGCGACTCAAACGAATTATTCTGGAGCAAAATGCCCCAACACAGTTCAAGTAAACAATGTCGCAGGGTTGTTATTATTGCCTTTGTGAGACGGCAGACATAATTTACGTTTTCTGAAGGGAATGCAGACTCGCAGAATATCGATGTGCTGTGACAATGTAATAACACGGTCCCTGTGCCTATATTCACACAACCTTTCTTTTGTAAGTTGTCATTTAATAGTTAGTACTTTTAATCCTGTGGTTATATGTGAGATATATAAGCATTTAAAAAGTTTCAAAAAATAATTTCAACCAGAATTCACAGTGTCATGCCGCTAAAAGGTGTTGAAATCTCAAAGCATATTCAAACATGGATAACACAAGGTATAAAGATATCGTTTAAAAATAAGAGAACTTTATATAAACTACAAAAGAAGGGCGAGGTTGAAAAATCAATATACAGGATGTCCGGAAAATACGTGTACAACGTTTGACAGCAGACTCCTGACGTCAAAATAGGTCGCTCTAAGCCGACTTAGTTATATCCAAAATTGCTTCGTTTAGCCGGTAAAGGGCATCGTAAATTTGTAAAAATATTGGTTATTCCTAAATTACGTGAAAACCTGCTAATCGATTTTAATGATTTTTACTATGTAGACTAATACTATAAAATGACGTTTTTGTTGTAGTATAGTCACCGGCTGTAAATAAGTGGAAGTGTTATGAAAGTGATTAATACGTCAACATTTCTCCTGATTTTTTATATCAACGGCGTTATGACAACCCAGATATTTTTGTCGAGTGACTGGATGTATTTGGAAGCTATTTTACCTCTTCAAGATTTTTCGTTTGATGAGCTGTTTTGACAGAAAAAAATATTTACAATTGCCTGCATACATCAATTAACATTAGTAATAAAACAAAGTACAACAAAGTTGGAAATATGTATTAAAAATATTGTAAGAAACTAAGTAAAACAAAAACATTACTTAAGCAAATGTGTAAAATGACCGCCATCTTGGTGAATACACTCATTAACACTCCTTAAATAATGATATTGGACCCTATTTAATGTCTCGGGGTTATTAAAATGGTTGCCTGCATTTAAAATCCGCGTCAATAAATCATGGCGTGTGTTTACCGGAGTCTTGTAAACTTCTGTTTTAATAGCGCCCCACAAAAAGAAGTCACACATATTTAACTCTGGAGAACGTGGTGGCCATTTTACTGGTGCATCATTGCCCCTTCCAATCCATCGATTGGGATATTGATGGTGTAAGTATTGCCGAACTACAACGGAAAAATGGGGCGGGGCACCATCATGCATATACCACATTTCCCTCCGAAGTAAAAGGGGCAAATTTTCCAGGAGCATTGGTAATGTGTATTGCAAAAAAAATTAAATAAATATTTCCATCTAACCTGTCTGGAATAACAATAGGACCAATAAGGTAGCGATCAATAATGCCTGCCCAAATATTTAATTTAAATTGATGCTGATGATGTGCAACTTTAATGGCATGTGGATTTTCATCGGAATAAATGTGTTCGTTGTGCAGATTGGTTACTCCAGATCTTGTAAAGCACGCCTCGTCAGTAAACAATATTTTTCTACAAAAATTTGGATCACGGATTCTTTTGTTTCTAATAAATTGACAAAATGTAAGCCGCATTGGGGGATCAGTCGGTAAAAGTTCCTGGACTTTTTCTACGTGGTATGGATGTAACAACTGTTCGTTTAAAACCTCATTGACAATCGATTTAGGAACATGTAACTCACGTTCTAAGCGACGGGTACTGGTACTTGGGTCTTCTTCAACTCTTTCCAGAATGTTTTCTTCTGTTTCCACAGTTCGAGTTGTTCGCATACGACCCCTGCCTTCAAATTTTTTCTCAAAGCTGCCCGTTTCCCGAAGATGACGCTCGATGTTGGCAAATGTTTGGTGGTTTGGTATTCGACGGTTAGGAAATCTTTCCATGTAAACCCTAACACTCTGACGCCCATTTCCTTGACAAAACCCGTATACCAGGAGCATGTCAACCTTCTCAGAGATCGTATAATTTTCCATGTTTAATGATAAAATGAACTTGTAATTCAAGAATGTTGATCGTATACTTTAGTCAATTTCATAGACTGGTGACAATTTGTCAATACTTGTCAAATTATTAAATGCCATAGCAACAAAGTCACTAATGAAATTATTGTTACAGGTAATTTGATTTTAATTTTATTACTAATGTTAATAATTGATGTATGCAGGTAATTGTAAATATTTTTTTTTGGCAAAACAACCCAACCAACGAAAAATCCTGAAGAGGTAAAATAGCTTCCAAATACATCTAGTCACTCGACAAAAATATCTGGGTTGTCATAACGCCGTTAGATATAAAAAATCAGGACAAATGTTGACGTATTAATCACTTTCATAACACTTCCACTTATTTACAGCCGGTGGCTATACTACAACAAAACGTCATTTTATAGTATTAGTCTACATAGTAAAAATCATTAAAATCGATTAGCAGGTTTTCATGTAATTGAGGAATAACCAATATTTTTACAAATTTACGATGCCCTCTACCGGCTAAATGAAGCAATTTTGGATATAAGTAAGTCGGCTTAGATCGACCTATTTTGACGTCAGGAGTCTGCTGTCAAACGTTGTACACGTATTTTCCGGACAGCCTGTATACCAAGTATACCAATTCCTAAAAAAAGTCATCAACACAAAAAAAATTTTGGCAAATGAAAGAAAAAGATATGGGTCACATAATACAACAAAAACAATTTGGAAAGTCATAAAACAACAACACACAGAAAAAAATTTCACAAAACAATACAGACAATAGGATAAACAAAGTAAGGGTTTTAAATGAAGCAAATAATATATTTTTGCACATGTGTCCAAATCTCCAAGGTGCAAATTATCTTTACTAGATAAAATGAAAGTTAATGAAAACAGTTTCTTTTTAACTCCAGTCGCAGAAGATGAGATATATCATGTCATTATGGGACTAAAAAATACGACAGTAGAAGGATGGTATAAAATTCCTATGGTGATTCTAAAGAAAAGTGCAGATATATTGTCGGCTCCATTATGCCATCTAATTAATAAAACTTTTGAAACAGGCTATTTTCAGACAACCTTAAAATAGCCAACGTACGTACCCTATACAAAATATACAAAAAAGGACATACCACAGGCCATACAGAAGGTGCTAAAAGCTACAGACAGATATAAATTTTACCAAACGTAACCAAAATTTATGAGAAGGTATTACAAACACGAATTATGAAATTTTTTGAACAAAATAATCTGCTTATCAAATATCAGCACGGCTTTAGAAGAGGGAAAAATACAATAAAATCAGCCTACGAAATAATATCTGCAGTTTATGATGCTTTTAATGATGCCGATGTGGCATATGGACTTTTTCTTCATTTACGTAAGGCATTTTACTCCATACGGCATGATATACTGCTAGCAAAACTAAAAAATATGGTATAAGAGGCATTTCTTTAAAGCTTTTACAATCGCATTTGCATAACAGAAAACATAACTTAGTTGAGTATGGGAACGATGGCAAAAAATAATGTCTTCTCGCCTCTTGTATATAAACGGATATATTGAACTTTATCGTAGAAATGCTCTTGCCTGTATGTATATAAACATAAAAGACTGACCCCGGATATGGGTTTAAGGGGCCTAGTTCGCGCTCATTTAAAGAAATATTTTCAAAATTCAAAGGTCGTGATCTCCTCAATAGCAAATTTTCCATGAAAATTCGCTGAAAATTATAGACTACTGAACCACCAACTCTATAACTAAAACTATTGCCAAAGCATCAGAAAAATGGTCTATTAGAAATCAACTCTGCAACTACTTTGGTAAAATGAAGGAGAATGGCGGTTGAAGCAGAAACTTATTGCTTTGTGAAACACACTTCTTACAACATTTATTCTACATAACCCGCATTCCTTTCAATTCCTATATCTAAACATTTCATGTAAATTCAGCCCCATCAAACAAAATAATATTGGCAAGAAAATTTTTATCCTCAGCATCATTATGTAAAAGTCAGTGGCAAAAACCAATGCACTCAAACCTTCACATTATCTAAAGTTTATTTTTAAGCGAAAAACAAAGCTGTGCACAAGTGAATATCAAGTAAAAACTGTATGCGTGACATAAAGTCTGACAATGAGATAAGGCAAGTTCTTGCGAATAAAGAGAGATAAACAAAAACTCTGGACGCAGCAAGTGCGTTATGGTAGTCAATTTTCATAAAAATATTTTTTAATTGCAATAATGTGTTTTTTTTTGTTGAAAAAGCAGGCATCCAATTTGGTTACCAGTATAACCTATATAGTAAAAACAATAAGCCATGTTTCATCAAGATAACTTTATCGTTTGAAAGTGTACAAAAATTTCCTAACGTAAATTTAAAGTGTTCCCGAAAAAACTCGTTTCTTGGTCAACCTTATAGGTTAATGGCAAATTGAGCTATTCAAATATGAAGCATTTGATCAAAATTCGCTACCATAACGCAATTACTGCGTCCAGAATTTTTTTTCTTACAAACATGCATTATATTTCAAAAAGGCAATAACATAAGGCGTGTTTGAGTGAAAAATACAGAAAATTTGTACCACCAACGACTTATACGCCACCCTGTGATTGTAGAAATATTTTTTAAGATGTAGCTTAAGACACCCTATAATTAATATATACACATTTTTTTCATATCTTGTATAATAACAGATATATTGAGTTTTATTGATTTTTTACGAAAATTCTACAAAAATTATATACCATTAAACGATAAACTCTATAGCTAAGGCTACTGCCAAGCATCAGAGAAATAGTCTATTTGAAATGAATTTTCTGGAAATATTTTATTAAAATGAAGGAAAATGACGGTTGAAACTAAGACTTCAGGGTGTGTAAAACATTCCTCTTGAGACATTTTATTTTCATAGCCCGTATTAGATTCAAGTTCTTTGCCTAAATGTTGCCAATTTTGACGTTTAAATCGCAACTTTAACGTTTTGTGGAAAACCCCAATTTATTTTTCTTTAAATGCCTATAACTTTTTGTCTTTTGACCTACAGAGCTAAATTTTGGTATGTAACTTACCTATAAGGATGTAAACCGTACCAAATTTGGTACCAAATTTTTTTCGAAAGAAAACACAAAATTTTCCGCGAAAACCTGGGCCGATTTTCCTGGATAACGAACTTATCCAAACCATTTTCGAAAGGAAGTTATTCACCGAATTTAATCAAAATCGGCCCATTATTTTTTGAGTTATCGGTGTGATACATATATATATATATATACATATATATATATATATATATATATATATATATATATATATATATATATATATATATATATATATATATATATATATATATATATATATATATATATATATATATAATTGAAACTGACCCCGGATATGTGTTCTGGGGGGCCTAATTAGCGCTCATTTGAAGAAAAAATTCAAAAGTCGGGATCTCCTCATTAGTGAATTTTTTAAGAAAATTCACTGAAAGGGTAAAATAATTCTTCGACCACTGATTGTTAACTGCAAACTACGGCAAGATAAAACTTTTTGCAAATAAACAAGCAGATTGGCGCGAACTAAAGACATGCGACAAAAATTAATAAGCCTTAGTGTCTCCGAAACCGGTCATTCCATGCCCATTAAAACTTTTTTGTTGTTGAAAATTTTGGGCTATTTTCCACCCTAGAGGCTTACAATCCCCTTTTTAACACCCTGTATAGGTAACTATTATATGCGCAATTTTAGCTATGCCTTATATTTTCTTCAACTAGTGCAACAAATTATAATAAATAACTTTTGCCTGATGAATCTAGGGAAAATCAGAACTGATTTTATTGTTCTGCGATAAAACATGGACTGTTATTCACAATAATCTGATAACATTCTTGGCAGACTGAGATGCTCCCGTGAGATATATGAAACGTAGTAAAAATCTAATGAGAACTGGGTCTTATATTCTTATCGATCGGAAACAACAACGATCTTGCTTACCTCATTTTAAAAGGTTGGGAACTTCAAAGGATGATCATTAAAATTTGGATTGCTGTAGCAGGTAGAAGCTCTTAAAAACTCGACCAAGATTTTTTGTGTTCATGACTTTACTAATGGCTTTCCTAATACTATTATTCTTTTCTGTGACAGTGTGATATATCAGAGGCGGTTTTTTTATAACCTTAAAATTAGCTTTATTATAATCTACCTTAAAGAAGAGGTGACAGTAAAAAAAAAATCGTGACGCAGCAAGTGCCTTATCGTAGCCAATTTTCATTAAATGTTTCAAATTTGAATAACTCATCTTTGTATAAAGCTAAAAACTTTGATTTTGGTACGTGGTAACGTCTTTAACTGTGCAACATACCCACCAACTTTCATCAAAATAACGTTGCCATTTTCTTAATACAAACTTTTTTTTTTTGGAACAGCTGTTTTTGGTAAGAAAAAACTGGTCCGATCCGGCTGGCTAACGGACTCGTCTAAGCTATTAATAAAAGAAAGTTATTCCTGAGTTTCATCAAAATCGGTTGATTACTTTGTGAGTAATCGGTTGGATACATATATATATATATATATATATATATATATATATATATATATATATATATATATATATATATATATATATATATACATATATATATATATATATATATATATATATATATATATATATATATATATATATATAGTTAGTTGTAATATTTATATAGGCTGTTACTTTATTTGATGTAAATGTGTAAATATTGTATTATTATTATTAAGTAGTATTATTATTCTAAGTATGAAAATATCACCCTGTATATTATTTTATGTAATTTATATAAGTACATAATTACGTTACCTAATAGCCGAATGCTATAAGACAATTACCACGATATCTATTTCGATATGGTCCACTCAAGCAAGACTTCGACCTCCAACGGTTACGAAGTTCGATTGGAAACCGCACAGTAATCAATCCTAGTTTATGTTTATGTTTATGTTTATATTAACACTAATGTTATATTAAGAACCATTCTTTACTAGTTCATGTTATTGGCAATATTCACTGTTAGCTAATATCTACTTGTAATTAATCATTTTATTATTTTATGTACTTTTAGTTTTAAGTAAATTATTTTTTATCACGGAGCCAAAAGGTCATTATCTATCTGGCGCTGCGAACAGGATTCAGTAACGACTTTTTGGCAACAGTAAAGGTTCACAAAATTGTCCGACGTTTTTCAACGTTTGTGCTAGAACAAAGAATCCGAAATTCAAGAAGGAAGATCAAGACGTGGGAAGAAAAGACAGAGATGACCACCAAGGAAGTTTCCCTTCTACAAGTCATTCTCTTTCATTTTCTAATGCATTGTGTCTTTTGTATATTTACGAAATTTATTTTTCATAGATGCAAAATATCTAATTAATAGTATTTACAACATTTTTCTTTCGTAATACTTATTATAACAAAAGTATTTTACAAAGTCTATTTTTTGTAAATGCAACATAATTAATTATTGATAGTATTAAAAAGTTATTTTTCTTTCATAATACTTATAATTAAAAAGCATTTGTTTTTCAAAGTTATTCTTTCGAAACTACATGAAAAGACTAAGTAGAATTCCTAGAACACTTTTTAGAATCAATGCTGTGAAAGATTCGCTTTCGTAAATACTAAACGTTTTACTCAATCTATGAAAATTCGCTAAAAGTAAGTCAATATTGCAGACATAATAATTCACAGTCGTATTATAATAGAATTAAAAAACACCGCATTCGATAAGTTTACTGCCTTCGCTAAACGAATATATATCTCAGGCAATGTACGCGAACTGCTGGCTAACTAAAACCTTATAAACAGTATTCTACCATAATATAGAATCTCACTAACAAGCTCGAATAGATATTCACTGTATAAAAAAATAAACGCTTTACATACACATTTATAAAGGAAATGTTTACATGTTTACAAACTATAGCGTATAAATTTAACCATCTAGTCTAGTTCTAGTAATTTATTCTCGCTGTATTTATTCTTTTAATTATAGATTATCGATTACCCTTATAGTTAAGTATTTATCTAGTTTTAAGAGCTGATTATTATTCTATTGTTTGACAAAATTAAACTCATATATTTACCTATAAAAACTACCCTTATTACTCTTTATTTAAATAAAAAAGGTGTAACTAATACGTCACATGAACTTTCGGGAAAGGTCTCGCATACGATTTACACAAATTTCAGAAACAATCTTGTCAAATTAAAAATTTCGATTTCCCACAACATGTCAGAAGCATCTATCACCCAAATCTGCCAGGCTTCCGCCATAATTCCTGAGTACCATGGCTAACAAAAACAATTAGCTTATTTCTTAAATCAATGCCGAACTTACATATTATTATGTTACAAAAGACAAGGCGACATATCTGACGACTTGCATTGTAGCCGCATGATCATTGAGTTTGTTAAATGCAAAATCATAGGTGAAGCTAGAGCCATACTCATAAAACTAGATATTATCACTTGGAAAAATATCGAAAACGCACTTAAGGCCCAATATACAGACCCTAGATCCGAAGACCTCTTAACGACATACTTACGGACTAGTTACATGGCAAAAACCCAGGCTACTACTGACTCTTATAAAGTTATACAGGACAAGTTGAACATGTTAAACGAACGCATCTCCCAGCAGCAGTTACTGCTTTTAAAATTGGTATCGCTGAACCCTATCATAGCACATACAGACTTGGAGACTACTTTCTGGCTTCACTGTTGGGTTTCGTTTCTGTAGGTGAAGGGCGTAGCCAGCGAGTAATCTAACTGGAGCAAGAGGCTTTTATGAATTCTAGATGATTTAAGATGTTCTTCAACGTTTCTGTGACTAGTTTCGCTGCTTGACAGCATTCTCAGACAGATAAAAATTGAATTAGTACGAAATCATGACAACTACAAATAAAGATCGGTTGCTATGCTATGATATGATGTTTTGATCAAAAAAATTTATCAAATTGAAAATAAAATGAAACACAGATGACGGATGAGGCTTTCAAAATGTCTACGTGATGTATGTCAATATTTAACATAAAAATAGAACTAGCCTATAATAACAGTTACAACAATAAAATAACTAAACAACAGTAATAAAGCAGTCTCTATACAAATAAAGTATCGACATACATCAACTTCTTATCTTATTACAACTTTTTTGAAAGAATAGTTCAATTTATTTTCTTTGACTTATTTAATTATAAAGAAGAATATCCAAGAAAGGGGAATTCATTAAATCAGTTTGCTCATTTAAAAAAAGGTAGCTGTTGTCGTGTGTGTGCTTTTTGACTTCCAAAGCTTCAAAGAAGTCTAATTTACGTTTGTCATTACAAAAATGTAGTGGTTGTATGCGGTTATTTACTGTAGGTTTATGTTGGTATCAATAATATGTTTTGCAAATGTAGATTTGTCAGCGTGGTTATTTCTAAATGCAGAAATAGGTTCTTTGTATTGGGTGTTAAAATTTCTAGAAGTTTGACATATGTAGACTGCATTACAATTTGTTAAAGCTAATTTATAAACTCCAACTTTTGTCAAAAAACAAGATTTTTCTTTCGAGTTAAAAAGCAAATCACGCGTCGTGTTGTAAGATTTAAAAACTAAAAAATTTTTGAAATGTTTTCTGAAATGGTACCAAGGTAAGTTATCGAAACGTACCTGTTGTCTTTTTTGTCTCTAATATTTGGATAAATTAAATTAATCGCTAATCTGTATTCTTTTCTCTCGATCATTTTACCTATTATTTTAAATATAATATGTTTTGCAAATGTAGATTTGTCAGCGTGGTTATTTCTAAATGCAGAAATATGTTCTTTGTATTGGGTGTTAAAATTTCTAGAAGTTTGACATATGTAGACTGCATTACAATTTGTACAAGCTAATTTATAAACTCCAACTTTTGTCAAGAAACAAGATTTTTCTTTCGCGTTAAATAGCAAATCACGCGTTGTGTTGTAAGATTAAAAAACTAAAAAAATTTTGAAATGTTTTCTGAAATGGTACCAAGGTAAGTTATCGAAACGTACCTGTTGCCTTTTTTTGTCTCTAATATTTGGATAAATTAAATTAATCGCTAATCTGTATTCTTTTCTCTCAATCATTTTTTCTATTATTTTAAATATGCCGAATTTAGAAACAGCACTGATCGAATGCAACTGCACCGATAACGAGCAGATGCAAGTAAATTTCTTGAAAGGAATTAAAGATAAAGCCCACTTCCGTCAGAGCAATAAAAATCCTTAACTGTAAAAACCACTTAATAGATGGGTAAATGATTTCCGCGCCAATTTTCAGAGAATACTCCAACAAAATTATAACCAACAGTCAACATTTCGACAACCATTTCCAAGCCGACCTATTTTAAATCTAAGGTCAATTCTTCAACACAGAAATTACCCTACTAACTCGAAAGTATTCGGAAGAAGAACTGATCAAGCAACCTCTATGTCAATTTCTACCAATATAACAAACAATCGTCCCCGTACAAATCACCCCATTCCTCAAGTAAATAATAACCAAGTCTGTCAAAAGTAGGAAGAAGAGCTTGTTTATTTCTATCACGATGATGATCAGTATCAACCTGATAAAAACTCTTATAATGAGGAACTTAATGAACCAGAAGAGCAGTATGGTGAAAACCAGGATTTTCACGATACGACCCCAAGAACACAGTAAAAATAGACCTTAATAATATTGCCATGCAACGTAAATTACCCCTTTTTGTCTTCCTTTTTTAGCCCTTCAAATTCTCATTGATAGTGGTGCTTTTGAGAGCATCATGAATCCAATGAAATCCATTGGAAAAATTTCCAGAAGTTCCCTATATTGCAAGAATATGGCATTAAATTCCCCTTAAATTTTTATGTCATCCATTTTTTCGACGCATTGATTGGTTCAGCCCATTTTAGAAAACTTAAAGCTAGTATTAATTACGAAACACAGACTATAACATTAAGCAAGATAGAGATCCGATTTTATTTCGAACTAAATCTTCGAAATTTTAAACCCTTCAAACAAATATGTGTAAATAATATTAAAATTCCTGTTAACATAGAAAATGAAACTGTTCTGATTCCCCAACTATCTGACAACATTGCAACCGTAGATGAAGCTATAGCTACTTCTCATTCTGGCATTTGCACAATTCCCATTACAAAAAATACATCTGACAACGTCGAACTCTACTTTAACGAACCGATCAAAGCCACTCATGTACAAAACTATTATAAACTAAACGAACCGATAACACAAGACCAACCTAACATTTTAAAACAATTAAGATTAGAACATCTTAATGCTGAGGAAAAATCAAATTATTAAAAAAACCAGTAAATGTAAAATCTTATTGATACCCCTATAATTTCAACAAAAGACATTCAAAACCAAATAAAACAACTGATAGATAACAAAATAATTAGACCGTCTATATCACCGTATGCATTCCCTGTATGGATCGTCCCTAAACACATGGACCAATCAGGAAAACGTAAATGGCGTTTAGTTGTCGATTGTCGAAAACTAAACGAAAAAATCATTAACAATAAATATCCCTTACCTCGAATAAACGAGATAGTCGATGGTAAGGCAAATGCATGTACTTCGCTACACTTGATTTGGCTCAAGGTTTTCACCAAATGGAACTAGGTGAAGATATTATAGAAAAAACTGCTTTTAGTGTTAACAACGGCGCAATGTGCGCATCCCCTTTGGATTGCGTAATTTCCTCAGCACCTTTCAGCGGGAAATGGATAATCTCCTTGGGGAATTCCTCTATTAATTATGTTTCGCCTAGATGGATGACATTGTCATTTATTCTAAATCCTTACAAGAACATTTGGTTCGCTTAAAACACATTTTTTGAAAATTACAAGAAGTCAACCTCAATGTAAAACTAGATAAGTCTCCATTCCTCCGTAAAGAAGTCGAGTTTCTCGGACACGTGATCACTACTCAAGGAATCCGACCTAACACAAATTAAATTAAAGCCATACAAAATCACCCGATAGCAAAATCCCACACGTTACTTCTTCTCTTACCATAATTATCCTTCTAGATTTGTCTCAGATTCTGGCCGCGAATTCGAAAATAGGATACTCAAAGTGTTCTCTTCCATGGTTAAAATCAATTTGCATATTACTATCCCTCAGAAACCTAATTGAAATCCGCCTGTAGAACGTTTAAATTTGACACTAGTGGAAAAAATACGTGTCCTTAAAATTCAAAATCCAAACGAATGTCCTGAATCTCTCACGAACACATCCGTATTGATCTACATTCAATCAATATACTCTTCAACAGGCCATTTGCCTTTCAAACTGCTTTATGGCCCATATGATGATATACCACCTATTATTGATCCCCATCAAATACTTTTTGAAGAATACAACAATAAACGCCTAAAAGATATAATTTTATTTTACCAGTCTATCTATGAAAAAACTCGGGACGCAGCAAGTGCGTTATGGTAGTGAATTTTCTTAAATATGTTTTTATTGCAAATATGTCTGTTTTCTTTTTATTTAAGAAAGCAGGCATCAATTTTGGTTACCAGTATAACCTATATAGTAAAAACAATGTGCCATGTTTCATAAAAATAACTTTATTGTGTGAAAATGTACAAAAATTTCCAAAAGTAAACTTAAAGTTTTCCCACAAAAACTCGTTTCTTGGTCAACCTTATAGGTTAATAGCAAATTGGGCTATTCAAATATGAAGCATTTGATCAAAATTCGCTATCATAACGCACTTGCTGCATCCAGAATTTCTTTTCTTACAAACATGCATTATATTTCGATGGAAAATGCAAAAATGCAATAACATAAGGCGTGTTTGATTAAAAAAATAAGAAAATTTGTATCACCAACGACTTATGGGCCACTCTATGATTGTAGAAATATTTTTTAAGATGGAGCTCAAGACACCCTATAATTAATATATAAATTTTTTTTTCATATCTTGTATAATAACGGATATATTGAGCTTTATTGATTTTTTACGAAAATTCGACAAAAATTATATACCATTAAACGATAAACTCTATAGCTAAGACTACTGCCAAGCATAAGAGAAAGGGTCTATTTGAAATTTATTTTCTGGAAATATTTTAGTAAAATGAAGGGCAATGACGATTGAAACTAAGACTTCAGGGTTTGTAAAACAACCTTCTTGAGACATTTTCTTTCCATAGCCCGTATTAGATTTAAGTTCTTTGCCTAAATGTTGCCAATTTTTGACGTTTTAAATCGCAACTTTGACATTTTGAGGAAAATCCCAATATATTTTTATTTAAATGCCTATAACTTTTTTGTCTTTTGATCTACAGAGCTAAATTTTGGTAGGTAGCTTACGTATAACGATATAAACCCGCGTAATTTGGATGCCCTTACTTTGTTAATTTTGGAGATATAAATTTTTTACAATTTTTTAGAAAGAAAACTCAAAATTTTCCGGGAAAACCTCAGCCGATTTTCCTGGCTAACGAACTTATCCAAGCCATTTGTAAAAGGAATTTAATCAAAATCGGCCCATAATTTTTTGAGTTATCGGTGTGATACATATATATATATATATATATATATATATATATATATATATATATATATATATATATATATATATATATATATATATATATATAAACATATAAAAATTGAAACTGACCCCGGATATGTGTTCTGGGGGGCCTAATTAGCGCTCATTTGAAGAAATTTTTTCAAAATTCAAAAGTCGGGATCTCCTCATTAGTGAATTTTTTTTAAGAAAATTCACTAAAACAAAAACAAAAAGCAACAGAGCGTCTCGAGAAAATAAAGAAACTCGAGAAAAAAATATCCAGACAAACGAAGAAAACGTTGCAGTAAGAGTACCACCAGTCCGAAAAGCGGATCCCCTTTACAAAATAGATTCCGACCCTATACAATGGTCTCGCAACAAAATACTTCTTCCCCTTTCGAGGAAGCAGACGGCTCTTCTAAAGACCAAAAGAACAAAAAAGAAGGTTGCTTCTTTACAGCCGGCTGTGTTAAGGTCTGAGGACAGCCCTACTCCTTCAACTTCAACCAATCCAAACTAATATCTATTTCAAGGTTTACGTTGGAATTGGCAAAATTTTAAATCACTACCGTAGGTTTTACTTTAATTTTAATCTCACACTTATATAAGATAACTATAATCAATTATTATACCATGCGTATCAAATTAGTGAAGTGAAGAAAAAATCGATTAACATTGATTATACCAGAATTTTAAACAGTCAATAACGAAACATTTAGATTCATTAAAACTCATTCTAGATGCAATGTGAAACGGGATATAAGGTCGTTGTTAAATAGCCCTAAGTTCAAAACTACTAGAAAATATAAAACTATTACAAAGAACAATTTCGTTGAATTTCTTAATGAAAATCCAGTAATACAGCGTAAGATGTCTTTGGTAAGTTCTTCAATTTATGTTTAATTTTTTACTTCATTTAATTTCTCTAAAATGTTTGCAAAAAATTAATTTGAAGTTTGCAAGCCTCACATCAAAAGCTACAGTATTCTATCAGTTTTGAAAAGTTTCGAGACAGCAAGTGAGTTATGGCAGAGTTAGAAAAATTTTTTTATCATAAAGTTGTAAGATAAATAGTGCTAAAAAGTCTGGGTGCAGCAAGCCGCAATGGTAGCGAATTTTTATTAAAATAGTTCAAATCCTAATAACTCATCTTTCCATTGGCCGTGAATCTTTAATTTTGATACCTAGTGAAACTTCTAGAGAAATGAGATGGCACTAAGGTTCGGAGACACAAATTTGTTTAAGTTTTTATTTTGGTTTGATTTCATTGAATCGGAGAAATTTCTAATTAGGCCACGGACTTAAAAATCTCCCATATTTAACCCCCTTCATGTGACAGTTGCAACTCCCAAATTTTCAAATAGGAAGTAGGAGCTTGTGATATCTCATTTGAAAGATCTCTTGATTCTCTCTTCAATCCTACGGTTTATTGCAAAAATTAACAGTAAAAAAAAGATTTTCATCTGATTGACAAAGTTTGATACAACACACTGAAAAATTAATAATTAATTGCATTTCATTCTTGACATGGTCCTGTTTTACAACAAACGTGTTTACATTTGCACTGACCAGTTAGTAGTCTTCATTACTGTTTGTAAGCAGTATGTCTTGTGGGAGCGTGCGTTTTAGTTTTGTCTGAATTTGCGTTTCTCCCAGGAGGTGACTGGGACATGTTTTTATATTGTTTATAAAACTTTTTTCTACTTTCATAAAAAGATCGTTAGTGATTAGTATACGACGTAACTGTTCGTTTCTTAAAACCACAGTGCGCCAACCGCGTCCGAAAAATTTAATTTGGGACTTCTGTATTTTAGTGAAAGTATTCTCCATATATTCTTAATGAAAATTTACTAAAATACAGAAGTTTCAAACCAAATTCTTCAGACACGGTAAGAATTTCGATTTTTTTAAAATGAGCGCGAATTAGGGCCGCTAGAACCCAAGTCCAAGGCCTGTTTGAATTTTTATATGTTTATATATACAATGTGTCCCCGGATCGATGCATAAATAGGTGAAAAAGACTGTAGTTTTTTTAGTTGAAACTTCATTTTCTGGAAATAAGCTCTGCTTGAATAGGATATAATTTAGACAAAACTTTTTGTTGCTTTAAAAATTTTGCCGCGCAGTTAACATAACATTTCTTAGTCTGTTCCTACCAAAAAAGTTGCTTACTATTTGAGCAAGAGTGTACCGGGTTAACAATCTTACAAATTTCAATGAGTCTAATAAAAATTCGTGATTCTCAAAAATCAATCTCTCACAATTGAGAAAAAGTTGGACGCAGCAAGGGCGTTATGATAGTGAATTTTCATAAAATGTTTCTAATAGCAAATATGTCTAACGCAAGCAGGTATCAATCTGGTTACCGGTATAGCCTGTATAGTAAAAACAATGTACCATATTTTATCAACATTACTTATTGTTTGAAAATGTACAACGATTTTCCGAAACTAAATTAAAAATATTTCCGAGAAAACTGGTTTCTTAGCCAATGAACCTTAGGTTAATAGCAAATTTAATGATTTAATGAAAATTCGCTACCAGATTTAATAAATATTCGCTACCAAAACGCACTTACTGCGTCTCAATTTTTTCCTTACAAACATGCATAATATTTCTATGAAAAATGCAAAAATGCAATAAGAAATGTTAAAAAAATGGAGGTAACACCAACGACTTATGGGCCACTCTGTGATTGTCAAAATAATTTTATAAGATGCAGCTCAAGACACCCTATAATTAACGTGTACAATTTTTTCTCGTATCTTGCATAATAACAATTATATTGAGCTTTACCGTAGAAATGTGTCACCCTGTATATAAGTAAATAGATAAAAACTGAAAGTAAACCCGAATATGGATTCTAGGGGGCCTAGTATTTGCTCATTTGAAAAAATCTTTTTAAAATTCAAAAGTCGAGGTCTCTTCAATAACGAATTTTTTCTACGAAAATTAGCTAAAAATTATAGACCGTTAAACGATAAACTTAACTAAATCTACAGCGAAAGCATCAACTTAACTAAACCTACAGCCAAAGCATCAGAGAAAGGGTTTATCTGAAATAAATTTTATGTAAATATTTTAGTAAAATGAAGGACAACGACGGTTGAAGCTGAAAGTTAAGGGTTTGCAGAACCCTCTTCTTGCGACATTTTCTTTACATAGTCCGTATTTGTTTCAGGTTATTAGCCTAAAAATAACTTTTTTGTCTCCTTGCGGACTTGCCCTTAACATTTCTCCTTGTATATACAGAAATGTCGTGTTAAATATCCTGTTATAAATAGTATGACTCCTGGGCTCCGGATGCTCACGCAGGTGATTTTTTGTCTCCGTGGCGATTTTGGTTGTTGCCCTCGAATTGAGGGTCTTGCGAATGGTGCTGAAAATGTGCACTGGTTGCCTGTTGTGACTCCGTGTATTTTTGTTTCTTCATCCAGAGTGTTCCCATCATCACCTGGCTATACCGTTCTGATGATAGCTAATAAGCTTGAAACACGTGTATGTGGTGGTATCCTTGCGGCCTTGCCCTTAACCTTTCTCCTTATATATATATATATATATATATATATATATATATATATATATATATATATATATATATATATATATATATATATATATATATATAACATATAAAAATTGAAACTGACCCTGGATATGTGTTCTAGGAGGCCTAGTACCCTCCCATTTAAAAAAAATATTTTTTTCTAAATTCAAAAGTCGGGATCTCCTCATTAGTAATTTTTTTAAAGTAAATTAATTGAAATCACAAATATATTAATATTATATTATTTAGTGAAAATTCTCTAAAACTCGAACGTAATGTTCAATTACTTCATTACATTTGTAGTCACCTTTTTGGGAACTGAAAAACTGAAGTTTAATATCCAGTATGAACGTATAGACGCATCCATTCAGTATGAAAGTATAGACGCATTCATTTACATCTGTTTGACCATAGAGTAATATGTGTTTTACATTGGGAACTGAAAAACTGAAGTTTAATATCCAGTATGAACGTATAGACGCATCCATTCAGTATGAAAGTATAGACGCATTCATTTACATCTGTTTGACCATAGAGTAATATGTGTTTTACATTGACATAATATATTAACCGTCAGCCCAAGCCTGGACGAGCGTCTCGCGATAGTAAAAACTTGGTGATGTATGGCAGGGTTGATTATCCTTCTTTTAACTTTTAACTAGGCAAAGAGGTGTCAGGGCAGGTCAGGGAGGTCAGTTGGGAGGATTGTGTGTAAACAGCACCTCAGGAGGTCTTTTATTTCGTTAAAATAGCAAAAAAACCAACCAAGTTTTTACTGTCGCAAGACGAAGTGAGTGTCCTACTGTCTAATTAGTACAAATCATTGTTTAATATATTTGTAACACATATTATACATACATTTTATTTTTATGCTCTCCTTCCTTATATTAACTTTAACTATGCCAAAACACAGATCTGTGCGCACAATGTGCCTAAAAAGGGATACAAGTTTTTTATTTATGTATTATAATGCTATAATTGAATCTTCTACCAAAGCATCAGAGAAAGGGTTTGTTTGAAATTCATTTTCTGCAAATATTTAAGTAAAATGAAGGACAATGTCGGCTAAAACTGATACTTAAGGCTTTATAGAACACACTTCTTACGATATGTCTTTTCACATAAGTCTTATTAGTTTCAGGTTATTTATCTGGAACATGTCATTTTTGAAGTTTCGAATCGCGACTTTGAAGTTTTAAAAAGAAAAACTATTATGCTTATAACTTTTTTTATTATAACGTAGAGATCCAAATTTTGGTACGTGGTTTTATTTTTATAACATAAACCGGTGTAATAAATTCGGT
Source organism: Tillus elongatus (assembly GCA_964006375.1). Lineage (NCBI taxonomy): Eukaryota > Metazoa > Arthropoda > Insecta > Coleoptera > Cleridae > Tillus > Tillus elongatus. The sequence goes on from OZ023262.1 coordinate 239,902,138, forward strand.
TGCTATAGCTTTGTTATTTCCAGAGATATAAAAAATTTCCGAAAGAAAACACAGAATTTTCCGGGAAAAACTAATCCGATTTCCATGGCTAACGAACTTACCCACGCCACTTGCAAAAGGAAGGTATTCACAAATTTTGTTACAATCGATCCATTATTTTTTGAGTTATTGGTGTGACACATAAATAAATATATATATATATATATATATATATATATATATATATATATATATATATATATATATATATATATATATATATATATATATATATATATAAATATACATATAGAGTCTGAAACTGACCTCGGATTTGGGTTCCAGTGTTGCTAGAGATTAGATTTTATTGCTAGTGGGCTATTTCAGTCCCTCCACCGCGACATCAGGTCTATTGTGGCTCATGTCTAATTATTTAGATTTTACCCATCAATTCCAGCTCCCTGAGGGAGTCGATCTTTTCTTGAGGCTGAAAGTTTGTTTGGCAGGCGTACTGCCATCTGAGTAAAGTCGCTTGCCCGTTTCGAAGCTCAAAGAGAGATAACCTCTCTCCGAGTTCGTCTGGACCCGACATCCGTCAGTGTTTAGCTCGAGGCGGTATCATGAAGTCCCGCTCTCGAGCAGCATCTGATCTCCAGTTGTAATCCACCCCTAGAGATCTCAGCTCCCCTCAGGCTCTTCCAAACCTGACACCTAACAGTGTTAAGACTCAAGGCAACATCCCATCGAGTCCCGCTCCTGAGCACCACCCCAGCGAGGCCGTCCGTCCGTTTCGTAGCACACAGTATGGGCTCCAAACTCCGGGTGTTTACCACTCTACAGAGATCAGAGCCCCGGGATGTCTGGACACACGACACACGCCAGGGCTCAATCCAGGGCGGTATCATCTGGAACCCCTCTCCCGAGTAACAATTAAGCGAGGCCAATTGTCAGTCTCTGAGGCCACAGTGGAGGCGCCAAACTCCGGGTGCATATCACTCCCCAGAGATGTCTGCCTCCCCCCAGCCTCACCTGCACCAGACCCCCGCCAGTGTTTCATTGACTCGAGGCGGTATCATGAAGTCCCGCCCTCGAGCAGCATCCAGTCAGGGTCGTTAGCCTGTATCGATGCTCACAGAGTAGGCCCAAGTCTCCAGGTGTAATCCACCCCTAGAGACCCCAGCCACCTCCGGGTTCGTCCAGGTTCAACACCTGCCAGCGTTAGTTTAAATTTCACCCAAAAAATCGAGCTTCCGACAGGAGACGACACCTGCGAGGTGAAGCTTTGTTTTACAGATGTACTGCCATCTGAGCGAAGTCGCTTGCCCGTCTCAAAGCTCAAAGAGAGATAACCTCTCTCCGAGTTCGTTTGGACCAGACATCCGTTAGTGTTTGACTCGGTGCAGTATCATGAAGTCCTGCGTCCGAGCAGCATCCAAGTGAGGTCGTTTGTCCGTTTCGAAGCTCACAGAAGAGGCCGCAACCCTTAGTTTTATTCCACCCCTAAAGATCTCAGCTCTCCTCCAGGGTTTCTAAGTAGCGCTTATTTAAAGAGATTTTTTCAAAATTCAGAAGTCGCAATCTCCTCATTGGTGATTTTTTTTGAAGAAAATTCACCAAAAACCATGATTGCGTAGATAATGAAATCAGCTTCACAATGATGTGTCACTCGATCCCTCTTGCTATTTGAAATTTTTGAAGGGGTGGTTCTGGGCGCTAGAGGATGCAGAAATAACTTCGAAAATAAGAAAAAGTTTGGTCTCCCTTGAAGATAAAATTCATCTGTTTTAGCATTTTTCCCACACTTGGATGAAATCGTACATTTTAGGTGGTGCTAATTTTGTTTGGACACCCTCGTGGGTCTTAGAAACGAATCTCTCAAAATTCATCCTTGCATAGAGAATGGAAGCAGCTTCAAAATTATGTGTGACTCGACCCCGCTTGTAATTTAATTTTTTTTTGGAGAAGTGACTTGCGCTAGACGGATGCAGAAATAACTGAAACCAAGAAGAAATTTGGTCCCACTTTAAGTTAAAATTGATCTATTTCAGCATTTTTCCACACTTGGACAAAATCGGAGATTTTAGGTATATGTGTTTTAGGGGACATACTTCGTGGTCATTTGAAGAAATGTTTTCAAAATTCAAGTCGTGATATCCTCATTAGTAAACCTGTTCTACAAAAATTCACTAACTAAAAAAATTCACTAATAATGTTAAGGAAAATTATCAAATTTTGTTTCTATAATGCGTAAGAAATTTTGTATGGTTAGTACTTATTTGTTATGCATCTATAATACTACTATAATATGGTTGTATCCTTCCCCCAAATAAATATGTTTGCATCTTTAAGTTACACCGTAAGATTTACAGTAATCCCTTACAACTAAGAAGAACCTTGAAGTCTTAGTCACTCATCTGTCTAACTGCTGAATGCTTAAATCGGAAGTGTTATTTACATAAAGTAGTTTCAAACGACGGTTTTCCTGCTTTCAGTAGGATCAAAGTCTCTCTACAATATTCTTATCATACTCATTACATTTTATGTATTATAAATGCAAATTCTAAACCATTTGGTAACAGAATCTTATTGCGTCGCTTCCATTTTGTTGTATGTATGCATAGTTAATGAAACTGAGGACATACTTAACGTATTGTGTTTAATTAAAAAGTTATGTTTTATTTTTATTAGTATAATATAGATCCGCTTGATTTCTGGTTCTGCTAGGCAAGTTCTTGATCGTATGATTTTAAATAGATAGGTAGCTATACAGTGTGTCCCAAACTGGATGGAAATGTATTGCTATCTCCGTTATAATAATAATAATAATAAGTTTATTTCAATATAGGAAATCCTAATACATACAAACAAATTAACATTTATTCATACATGTGCTCTCAACATCAATAACTGAAAAATTTTCTCCTAAATAAACCCAATGTACCACAATTTCTCAAATCATCAGGTAAGCTGTTAAACTCGCTGATTCCTCTAAAAAACACTGACTTCATTGCTCCGCTTGTATAGGTTCTATATATGTGTAGACTATCAGCACCCATTGTATTATATTAATGAATGTCTCTGTTAAAAACCAGAAATGAATCAAAATAGGCTCGCAACAGATTCTTCGCAAGTTCAAAAACAAATATCATCGTTAAATAGTAGTCTATCTGCAACGCATTGCCAGTTCAAAGTCGCTAGCATCAATTTTATAGTTGTATATCTGCTCACTTTTAAGACAATTCGCATCCCAAGATTCTGCAGTTTCTGTAACACATTCAGAGAGTTCAGATCCACCACGTGAAGAAAGGTAGCACATTAATCAAAATGAGGTTGTAACAGTGTGCGATACACCATGATACTAGCATACACTGACAAATTGTGATTGAGTCTGCTGAACAAAAATAATTTTTTCCTTATGTACTTAGAGTGACTCTTAAAGTTAAGTGCAAAGCAAAACCCAAATATTTCATTTCTTTTACAAATTCTATCCTCTTGTTTTCAATCATCAAAGTTACATTATTACAATCTATCATCTTCAGCCTATACTTACTACCCAATAACACAGCTTTTGTTTTGTCCGCATTCAACGCCAGTCTGTTCACATGCAGGTATGCAGCAAACCTATCAAGAACATCATTCATCCTTGTAACCATATTTGCAACATTGTCTCCAGTACAGGCAATCAATGTGTCGTCAGAAAACAAACTTATATATTCAAAATCTCCACTGAAATTAATATCATTCATGTAAATGATAAAAAGTAGGAGTCCGAGTATACTCCCCTGAGAAACTCCAGTGCAGCACACCACCTCATCTGATATTTCTTTCTCTAATCTGGTCCTCTGTGTCCTGCCCGTCAAGTATTGCCTCAGTCATCCTAACACATTTCCACCAACACCATAATATGTCAGTTTCCGCAGAAAAATATCCCTGTCTATTGTTTCGAAAGTTCTCTTAAGATCAACAAACACAGCTAGTAAATATTTCCCTTGATCTATTGCTTGTCTCGCAAGAATGATGCTTTCTAAACCCAGACTGATAACCAACAAACAGTTTGTTTTTCTGAAAATAATCCATTAACTGACAATATACAAAATTATTAGAGATATGGAGACGGTTAAATTAGAAATGTTTTGTAGAATTTCATGCTCGTTCCAAATATGACTTGGATTTTGCCCTGCCTTTTTTCGTTTTCGAGTTATTTAAAAAAAACAAAATTTGTCGATTTGTTTTTTCTTCAATATCTAAGTACGAGTTTATCTAACATATCTAAGACTTGCATTATCAGGACACTTTTTACAGAGTAATCTTTTTGTGCTATTCTCAACTTTGGATTGTCATTTGTTTTTGAGCTGCATGTAGCAACGTTTGTTTTTATGATGACAGCCATATTGGATTTTTTACTCATGTGATAGCCTGTGATGTGCAACATGCTTGAGAAATCTTGTAATTGCACTGACAATTTTGAGAAAAACCGTTTTGAGGATGGTAGGCTATGAAATCCAATACCAGAAAACAAATGACAAAAAAAAAGGGTTCAAAAAGCAGTAGGTAATGGAGTATAACAATAGACTTCTACTTTTAACATAATTTTCCGTGATTATTCACGATAAAAAAATATTGTGATTTAATTTACAATACTTAATTAGGTAATAATGCTAGGTAATATTATCTGAAACAGTTTAATAACGAAACCCGGCAATAACAATTAGAAACTTAAACTCCACAAAACAACACAATTAGAAGCGGAACTCAATAAATAATAAAATAGAAACTTAAAAATACACTAAATAGAAAATTGTTCAATATGGTCACCGTTTTGTTCAATGCACTTTATACACCTTTTTGAAACATGCCTGCAAACTCTGGTGTGGGTATTTTGGTTAATATGATTTATAGTTTCCGTGATTCTGTTTCGTAATTCATTGATATTTTGTGGTGGATCGAATTTATACACATCATTCTTCAGAGTACCCCAAAAATAAAAATCCATGGGTATTATATGAGGACTTCGAGCACACCAATGTACCGGCCCTAGCATTGACGATCCTAGCATTGTGAGCTGGACAACCGTCTTGTTGGTACCAAATCTCGTCTAAATTATCATTAACTCTTCTATCTGTTGGTAAGTTACTATTTCTTAATAGATTAAGATACCTTTCCCCAGTTAAATTATTTTCAAAAAAGAATGGACCACCAATGAATTAACCTGATTTTTTTAAAAACTAACTGTCTAATCTACAAATAAAAATAACAGTTTTTTACCTAATAAGCCGCACCAAACATTAATATCAAATCTGTCTTGCAATCGTCTTTCTTCCTTTAGATGGGGATTTTCATTTGCCTAATAATCCCTATTATGGCGATTATACACACCACAATTTCTAAATCTAGATTAATCAGTACATATTATTTTCAAATGAAAAATTTCATCTTGCTGACATTCAAATACCTGAAAATGTTAAATACTGCGTATGATATCCTTGTATGTTTTGTGGAGTGCCATGAAAATACCGATGAAGCATTATAACTTTATTTTAACAGCTATTGAATATTTTTAATTTCATTTGCATTTTCTCTATTAAGTAAATTCTTTGTTGTCGCAGGTATTCTGAGAGCCAATTAAAGCAATAGGCTAAAATCAAATTTAACAAACTTCGGCTCTTTTAAGAAATCTAGGCCGAAAGTATATAATAAAGAGGATCGCGAGGATAGATTAATTAACGAGTTGAGTAATGTAGCCGTTGCAAGACATTGGGCAAGTGAAAACATGTCACTGTTTCCCGCGAGCAACAAGGGAGATTTAGTTTTAGTTTAGCCTGCTTTATATTGGGAACCAAAATTAAATATTAGATTTATCAGGATAACCTTAACCCAGACCGTTATCTCAACATACTGCAAAATATATTATAATATAATTGAATTAGGATTTGCTTGTGTTTTAGAATATTACATCAAAACTAAATTTTTTAAAAGCCAAATAAAAGTCAATTTAAAATACATATAAAACTACGGTGTTTCAGGTAAATAATAATTATGTGTGTTTTTTGTGAATTTTTATTTAAAAAAATTTGGTATCGATGGTGAGACTTTGCAAAAATGTTTTCAAATGAGCGCGAACTAGGACCCCTGGAACCCATATCCGGGGTCAGTTTCAATTTGTATATGTTTATATATATATATATATATATATATATATATATATATATATATATATATATATATATATATATATATATATCCATCTGATAACTCAAAAAATAATTAACCGATTTCGATGAAACTCAGCAAGTGCCTTTCTTTTATTAATGGCTTGGATGAGTTCGTTAGCCAGGAAAATCGGACTAGATTTTCCGGGAAAATGTTGAGTTTTCTTTCGAAAAAAAAATTTTTCTCCGAAAATTACAAAGCTGTTTTAATGAAATTTAATGGATATATTGCATTAGGAGAGGCTTGTTTAAAGTCGTCGGTACCGTGTCCATGCGATGCTGAGCACGCTAAAGATCCCTATTCTTCTTACAGAAAGTCAGGGGTTCCGCAAAATTTTGAGGTGAAATTGCTCCCAAGCGTCGGTGATTGGCCATAGTCGCGAAAGTAGACCAACATTAAAGTACAAAAAAAATTCTTGCAAACAATCCCCAAAAAAGTTACGGCACCAGGAGTGAATAGTGGTGCTGGCGGGGAAGGTAAAAAGGAACTATGAGCGAAAAATGCGGAAGAAAAAACAGCTTTGTCGGACCTCTAAAAGCTCCTTTCTTTACATTTCGCAGCCATACTTGCTGTAACTTTCCTAAGGGTTTTCATGTGGTTCATACATTGAGGGTATTTGTAGGCATGCAAAAGAGAAAGACACACAACCCCCCCCGACAGAATAGCGGAGCATACCACCCACTGAAAAGCACGGCGAAGTGTAATCTAAGAAATAGATAATAGTCTTAGACGGCATAGTATGCCAACTCACCCGGAACGTCTGTCATCCGCGTACGCATGTATAAAACGTAACACTTTATACATATAGGTATTTGTCCTAATTTATTTATTAATGGTTCTAGTGTAATAACTATGGTAGGACACTACCAGCGAAAGAGTAACCGGCACGGCTGGAGTGAGGAGGCTATGAAGGCAGCCATAAAGGCTATCGAAGATAAACAAATGGATTGGCTGCGCGCTTCAAAAACTTTCAAAGTGCCTTTTGGAACACTAAGAAGGCGAGCTAATAAAGTTAGTGGTAACCGATTTGTCATTGGTTTTACAAAAGGTTATATGGGCGGCAAGAAAACTACCTCTTCCATCAAGCAGGAGCAAGAGTTAGCGGAACACGTTAAAAATAAAGTGAGTGGTAACCGATTTGCCACTGGTTTTACGAAAGGTTATATGGGCGGCAAGAAAACTACCTTTTTCATCAAGCAGGAGCAAGAGTTATCGGAGCACGTTAAAAATTTAGAAAATAATTTTTTTTGGAATAACCACAATTGAGCTTCGTAAGCTAGCCTACCAGTGGGCTGAAAAAAATTAAATTCTACACACATTCAATAGAGAAAAGGAAATAGCTGGTTGGGATTGGTTAAAGGGTTTTATAACCCGGAATCCCACATTATCCCTTAGAACTCCTGAGTCCACATCGGCAGCTAGGGCCCGTGCTTTTAATAAGCCTCAATTAAAAAAGTACTACGTGTTGCTAGCTCAAGCTATGGAAGATGTCAAGTTTGACTGTACTCAAATATTTAATATGGATGAAAGTGGTCTCTCTACTGTACCTTCCAAAAATTCTAAGATTATAGCCTGTAAAGGTAAGAAACAAGTCGGTGTTATAACAAGCGACGAACGTGGGCAGCACCTTACAGTAGTTTGCAGTTTCAGCGCTGCAGGAGTCTATGTGCCACCAGCATTCATTTACCCTAGAAAAAATATGAAGAAAGAATTAATCGACAACGCTCCCGCTGGAGCAGTTGCATTTACTCAGGAGCATGGCTGGATGGACAAGAACATATTTGTCAAATAGTTGAACCACTTTGTCAAGCACGTTAGACCAACAAAATAAGATAAGGTCCTCTTAATGCTGGATGGTCACATAAGCCATAAAAGCCTTGAGACTCAAGAGTTTGCTAAAGCCAATGGGATTATTCTTTTTTGTTTTCCTCCATACTGTACCCATCGGGTACAGCCTCTGGACGTGGCTTTTTTTGGACCTCTCGCCACCTGTTACAATCAAGAATTAAATTTATGGCTGAAAACTCATCCAGGAAGAATAGTAACGCACTACCAAGTGGCGGAACTGTTCAAAAATGCGTATCAGAAATCAGCAACACTGTCTAGTGCTGAAAAGAGTTTTTTCCACGACAGGAATATATCTATTTGATCCAGACATTTTCCCAGACTGGATGTTTGTTCCAGCAGAAGCAACAGATATTGAACAAGAAAATGTAGAAGGACCACCTGAAAGTAATTCTGGTGATAAAGAATCTCAGGCTTTGCTAATTAATGCTACACAAAGTAATATCCTTTTGGGAGATACAGATGATTCTATATCTTTTCAAAAGTTTTCACCCTCTAGCTGTTCTGTTGCTATAACAGACATATCTCCACTTCCAAAAGCCACATCATTAGACTGTAAAAAGAGTTCTAGAAATACAGGAAAAACTGGGGTACTTAACAGCATCCCTGAAATAGAAGCCTTAAAAGAAGAAGTGACACAGAAAGAATAGGTAAAACGAAGAAAGTGTGCTCGCAAGACAAAGAGAGTTTTGAACCTAGACGAAGACGAAGAGAGTAACCAAGAGGAGGGGGAATTGGCTGTCGAAATTGATGATGAAGATGACGCCGTATGTATTTATTGTAACGAGCTTTTTTCGCACTCAAAGCATAACGAATGGTGGATTGTCAAAAATGGGCCCACTGTGAATGTGCTGGACTTCCAGGGAATGCGAAAATGTTTAGTCGTGAAGTGTGCTTTTAAAATGTTAATTAAATTTTAATAAATATTTCCTTTCGACAAATAAATTACATAAATCTTCAATAGCACCCTGGTTTTGGATACCTAATACCCAACTGCATAGAGATACAATAGTGTGCCATCTCACCCTGAATAGTTCAGGTGAGATGGCATACTATGCAATTTTTATTATATTCAAAAAAGGATACTTTTTCTGAAGAAAATAGACTTTTATAAATTATTTATTGTAAAAGTAACGTACCTGTGTCCAAATATTCAAAGCTGGCATAATAAAGATTATGTATTAAAAAAACACAAGTGTTTAAAAAACAGTATGCCATCTCAGACACAATTCACCTAAATAACTCACAAAAACAAGGAAGCAAACGGTAAAAGTAATGTCAATATGCATGTAAGATGCCAAGCTGTATCTATCAGCAATCGATTTTGTAGTTATTTACCTTTCGCAAATTTACGATTCTTATGAAATTTTGTATACAGGCGTGTTTAGGGTGTAGATGACGAAAATCACATTAAAAATGAGGACAGAAGCAAACTTTTGGAGTCATTTGGATTTTATTGTACGAAAAGCGTAACTTGTACCTAGTCACATTTGGGACGTGTTTTGGATCATATCTCACTTTCCATGACCGACATAAATATACATGTAATGCTTGAGTACCTTACTTCACTGAACATATTCGCTTTTCATGGATTTCATGTTTCGTTTTTGAAAATTTTTATTACTAACTCTTGCTTCTTGCAGTAATGTCAGAATTCAAAATGTATGATATGAAGTTGGTTTTATATGTCAACGTCAATTTAGGAGATCATTAAAACAGTATTATATATGTCATTTGTTTATGTAACTTATGTTGCTGGTTCTGCTTATATAAACAATTCGATTTATCTAAGACTGTCCGTGACGTAAACAGCAATTTGAGATTCATCTTGTATATCAGTATGTAGTTTAACCTAGAAATATACATTATATACAATTCATCCAAGTTATATTTGCTTACTATTTTTAGCGAGTTTTTCATAAAACGGAAAAGTCACTAATGAGGAGATTTGTCTTTATATATATTTTTCAGCTTTTTCAGCTTTCATTTTCCTAATATATTTTCGGAAAATCTATTACAAATAGACTCTCTTTCTGATGCTTTGGCAGTTGTGTCAGCAGAGCTTATGGTTTGATATGTCAACGTCAACTTAGGAGATCATTAAAACAGTATTATATATGTCATTTGTTTATGTAACTTATGTTGCTGGTTCTGCTTATATAAACAATTCGATTTATCTAAGACTGTCCGTAACGTAGACAAAATTTGTTATCGAGAAGACCACGACTTTTGAATTTTAAATCTGTTTACGCATATACAGGATAAGTATTTCTACGGTAAAGCTCAATATATCCGTTATTATACAAGATATGAGAAAAAATTATATACATTAATTATAGGGTGTCTTGAGCTGCATCTTATAAACCTATTTTGACAATCACAGGGTGGCTCATACGTCCTGGATGATACGCATTTTTTTTAAACATAATATCCGTTATCCTGCATTTTTGTATTTTCGATCGAATTATGATGTACGTTTGTAAGGAAAAAAATCGATATCGTTCATCGTTATTGACTCATTTCAATTGTTTTGTAACTTTTCACGTTTTTGGCCTATATCACAAATTGTGATGCTGCGTTTTTACCAATAGATAGTGGAGCCACATGGAAATGATGCATTCAGAGAGTTTTTCTTTGTATTACTTGTCGAAAAAATCGAGCTGCCGTATACAGGCACTCTCAAATAGTGGCTGAATTTGAAAAGTTTTCGCTTAAATGTTTTTAGTGTTTCCCTAGAAATCTTTTTTTAAAAGGATTTTTGTGATATGTTGGTAATTAATAATAAATGTTTAGTAAGTTGCTGTAAAAAAAAGTGATCGAATTTTAGTGAGAAATCTAATTTAGTGTAACATTACTGAAGGCAATTTTTGTAAAAGTAAATTGTGAATTTTTGTAAAAAAAATGTTTGCAATTTTCATATAGATTTTTTAAATTTTGGTCCAAAGCTGTTCGTGAATAATTATATCTTGGCAGGTGTGTAAATAGCTTGAAGAGGTTCGTTTTCCAGGAAAATCGTACCAATTTTTTTCTGGAAGTTTATTTTCGGAAAATGTTTGTGCTTTTTGAAATATCAAAGCTATTTTAATGAAATATAGTACATTGTTAGAACTATATAGGTTATATTGCGTACCAAAAAGTCCCTCTTTTAAAAACAGGGCATATTTGCCGATAAAAATCTTTTTACGAAAATTCGTTACCATAACACACTTGCTGCGTCCGACTTTTTTATATCACAAATTAACACAATAAGACGATATTCTACAGTACGAAACCAACTGATTAAGATTGTGAAATAAAAATCACATTTTCGTTCAAATTATAAATTATAAAAAGTTCGGGACGCAGCAAGTGCGTTATGGTAGTGAATTTTTATTAAATGCTTCAAATATGAATAACTCAATTTTCTATAAACTTAGAAAGTTTAGTTTTGGTATGTAGTAACGTCTTTCCTAAGGCAAGATATCCACCAAATTTCATTAAAATAACTTTGTAATATTCGGAGAAAAATTTTTTTTTGAAAGAAAATTCAAAATTTAAATAACACAATTTTCAATAAACTTAAAAAATTGAGTTTTGGTACGTAGTAAGGCCTCTCCCAAGGCAACATATCCGTTAAATTTCATCAAAACAGCTTTGAAATTTTAGGAGAATTTTTTTTTTTCCAAAAAAACTCAAAATTTTCCCGAAAACCATGTCTGATTTTCCTGGCTAACAAACTTGTCCAAACTATTAATAAAAGAAAGGCACTTCCGAGTTTAATCGAAATCGGGTAATTATTTTTTGAGTTATCGGATGGATACCTACATACATACATATATATATATATATATATATATATATATATATATATATATATATATATATATATATATATATACATATATATATATATATATATATATATATATATATATATATACATATATATATATATATATATATATATATATATATATATATATATATATATATATATATATATATATATATATATAAATTGAAACCGGATGTGTTTTTTTAAATAAAAATTCACTAATAACCCGTTGACATTTTGCGCATATGGCGAGTAACATTGACAGATATTGACACAGACACTAGAAACACAAATGACAGCGCCACAGAGTTTACAGATGGTATAAAGTAGAAATTAATATACTATTTCGAAGTATCATGCGGAATTGGTAATTCTAATTTTAGGGTATTAACCGCAGTTAACTTAATTGTTTGAAAAAGTACAAACATGTTCAGAAAATAAAGTAAAAATGTTCCCGAAAAAACGGGTCCGATTTTTCTGGCTAACGAACCTCTTCAAGGTATTTACCCATCTACCAAAGTATAATTATTCACAAAAAGCTTTCAGAGGAAACTTATTAAAAAAAATGTACACGAAAATTTGCAACGAATTTTTTCACGAAAACACGATATCCTTTTTTTTACAATAACTTAATAAACATTTTTTGTTAATTACCAAAGTTTGACAAAAATCTTGCAAACAATAATATCTACGGAAACAAAAGAAATGTGCAAAACCTGTCAATTTTTTACTACAAAATTTGCTAAAAGGATACATAAAATTCAAATTATCTACCTAACTTGTAATTAAGATTGAAAAGTTTGTTTTTAACTTTTCACGGAAATTTCAACCAGTGAAAGTAAAGAAAAATATAAGCGGAGAAATACTAACATTTTCATGCCACAAGCTATCAGAATAAAGCATTACTCAAGTCTGTCAATTTAAAGTTTTATTTGACATTTGTGAAAACAATAATTTATCAACTACTTATATATTATGAAACTGTAAGCAAAATCTTATCGAATAAATTATTTTTTCTTACCTTCGGTATTAAAGTTGATTTAAATATTTTAATACTCTTCTTCTAAAATTAGGTAAATCATCACATAATCTGATGGAATCATGGCATGTGATTTTAAATGTAAATATTTCCAAAACTAGAGTCTGTAGGTATATTGAGTGTTATAGAAAACTTGAAGCAGAGGGTATGCCCTTCACTTCTGAAACATAAAGTTAGTTTACACCCTGTATAACACAGTTTTGACCAAAATTGAAGGTCGGCGATAAAGGATCTCATTGCCCATAAAATTTGCTACAACTTCGTCGAAACCGCAACCCAATATCTGGTTTAAAAGTTATGATGTAATAAATTTTTTGAAAAAAACTAACTGATCCACTTCATATGTCCAGTAGTTTCTTTTATTTAATTTTTGTCCAAACAAAGGGCATCTAATAAGAATTATAAAGTAAATCATGTGGTAAGATATTAATTGTACAAACGTATGTTGTTTATTTCAACAGATCCTCGCTGGTTCAGTGGTAAGGACGTGTACCTCTGAACCGAGGGGTACCGGGTTCGATTCCCAGGGTTTCCCGTTCAGTACACACTGTACAATTAACATCAACCGAGGTTGTGGAATTGTATTCGAGCAATCTAAATGTCTGCACGTTCCGCCCTTCGGAGGAGGCGTACAGCCGTCGGTCCCGTGTCCATGATATGTTGGGCACTTTGAAGATCCCTACCCGCGGGCGTTGGGCAAAATTTCCGGGATAGTAAGGGGAAACTGCCCCCTGGCGTCGGTGATTAGCCACAGTCGCAAAAGTAGACCGACATTAAAAAAATATCTCATTACAGTTTTGCAGTATGCATGACCGTTATTTCACCTTATTGCAAATTTACATATAAGTACTATGACCTTACTGTTTTGTTAACTAATTATTTAAATCTAGTGTTCGTTAATTAAGCTAGCTTTAAATAATAATCACCTAATTAAGGCGATGCTTATAAATAAGAATACATATTTATTTAAGTAGATCTGGCTGCCCAATGAACACAAAAAACTGAAGTTTCTAAACTACAAACATATTTGAGTTTATTGAATATTTTCATATAGTTTACACATAAAGTTGTCATTTGCTTAATATATATTTACATTTCATACACATAATTTATGTCAACTGATGTCACAATGTGGTTAATAGTTTACACGTAAAGTTTCCATTTTTATGTTTTATATTCACATTGATACACAGAACTTTTGGCAACCGATGCCAAAATGTTGTTAATAGTTCACACATAAAGTTGCCATTTTCTTGATATATATTCACACTCATACACACAGATTATGGCAACCGATGTCACAATGTTGTTGTATTCACGCTTGCTCATCTCGAAATATCTCACCAACCAGCGAGTGTATAGATGATCTGAAGATATTTCTAGCATTATAACGTCAAACTGAGTACACTAAAACTCAGATCGGTTGAGTCGCCATTTGTTTGTACATTGCACGGTCGCCATAAACATTGCAATACGTGTATCTGAGTGTGTGGTGTGTTCTGTATATGTTCCTAACTTATAAAAATTTCGTATTTTGTGAATTTTTTCACTAATGAGGGATCCCGACTTTTGCATTTTGAAAACATTTCTTCAAATGAGCGCGAACTAGGACCGCTAGAACCAGTACCCCTAGACCCCATATCCGGGGTGAGTTTCAATTCTTACATGTTTATATATATATATATATATATATATATATATATATATATATATATATATATATATATATACATATATATATATATATATATATATATATATATATATATATATATATATATATATATATATATATATATATATACTTTATTTGTTTGCTGTACTTTTTGTGATTTTTTAATTGTTTACGTACACTGCAGTTTCGAACCATCAGCAAGCTACTGCAGATGAACCAGGATGGTTCAAAACTGCGGTCCAGGTAAATAATTAAAAAGTTCGGGACGCAGCAAGTGCGTTATGGTAGTGAATTTTCATAAAAATGTTTTTAATAGCAAATATGTGTGTTTTTTTTTCAGAAAGCAAGCATCAAATTTGATTACCAGTATAACATATATAGTAAAAACAATGTGCTATGTTTCATCAAGATAACTTGATTGTTTGAAAACGTACAGAAATTTCTCAAAGTAAACTTAAAGTGTAACCGAAAAAATCCGTTTCTTGGTCAACCTTATAGGTTAATAGCAAATTGAGCTTTTCAAATATGAAGCATTTAATCAAAATTCGCAACCATAACGCACTTGCTGCCTCCAGAATTTCTTAACTTACAAACATGCATTATATTTCGATGGAAAATGCAAAAACATAAGGCGTTTTCGACTTAAAAACATTGATTTGTATCACCAACGACTTATGGGCCAGCCTGTGATTGTCGCAATCATTTTTTAAGATGTAGCTCAAAACACCGTATAATTAATGTATACAATATTTATTCATATCCTGTATAATAACGGACATATTGAGCTTTATTCATTTTTTACGAAAATTCGACATTTACCATTACCATTTACAATTAAACGATAAACTCTATAGCTAGGGCTACTGCCAAGCATCAGAGAAAGGATCTATTTGAAATGAATTTTCTGGAAATATTTTAGTAAAATGAAGGACAATGACGGTTGAAACTAAGACTTTGGTGTTTGTAAAACATTCTTCTTGAGACATTTTCTTTCCATAGTCCGTATTAGATTCAAGTTCTTTGCCTAAATGTTGCGAATTTTGACGTTTTAAATTGTCACGTTGACGTTTTGAGGAAAACCCCAATTTATTTTTCTTTAAATGCCCATAACTTTTTTGTATTTCGACCTACAGAGCTAAATTTTGGTAGGTAGCACGATTGCGACGATATAAACCAGCTTACCAAATTTGGTTGCCCTTATTTTGTTAATTTTGGAGATATAATTTTTTTTCGAAAGAAAACACAAAATTTTCCGGGAAAACCTCGGCGGATTTTCCTGGCTAACGAACTTATCCAAGCCACTTGCAGAAGGAAGATACTCACCAATTTTGACGTTTAAAATCGCGATTTTGACGTTTTGAGGAAAACCCAAATTTATTTTTCTTTGAATGCCTGTAATTTTTTTGTCCTTTAACCTACGAAGCTAAATTTTGGTAGGTAACTTGCCTATAATGATATAAACCTGCGTATGAAATTTGGTGGCTCTTACTTTGTTAATTTTGGAAAAATTAATTTTTTAAAATTTTTTTTCGAAAGAAAACACAAAATTTTCCAAGAAAACCTCGTCGGATTTTCCTGGCTAACGAACTTATCCAATCCACTTGCAAAAGGAAGGTACTCACCAAGTTTTATCAAAATCGGTCCATTATTTTTTAAGTTATAGGTGTGACACATAAATATATATATATATATATATATATATATATATATATATATATATATATATATATATATATATAAACATATAAAGTCTGAAACTGACCTCGGATTTGGGTTCCGGGGGTCCTAAATAGCGCTAATTTGAAGAAATTTTTTCAAAATTTTAAAGTCGGGATCTCCTCAGTAGTGAATTTTTTTTAAGAAAATTCACTATAAATCACAAACAGTACAGCAAACAAATAAAATGTATATTTAAAAGTGATTACAGTGTAGTGCAACATATCAAAAGATATATATATATATATATATATATATATATATATATATATATATATATATATATATATATATATATATATATATATATATATATATATATATATTAAAAATTATAAGCCGATTTAGATAAAATTTAGCAGACACCTTCCCTTTGTAAGTGGCTTGGATAAGTTTGTTAGTCAGAAGAATCGGAGCTAGTTTTCTGGGAAAATTTTGAGTTTAAATTTTTATCTCAAAAAATAACAAAGCTATGGCAACCAAATTCTGTAAGCAGGTTAACTTTTTAGGATGTGAACTATATAACAAAATTTAGATCTTTATACTGAAAGAAAAAATAGTTATAGGCATTTAATGAAGAAAAATATCAGTGCCACTAAAAATAGGAGAATATGCAGTACCAAAATATTATATGTGTTAAAACAAATCTATTAAATATTACAGATAAAGTTTATTTTTTATTCACGCAAGAAGATCAAGAAGTACGAGAAAAATTGCTTTGACATTTTATAAATTTTCTCCTGTAAATGTCAAAGTGGATACGAGACGTCAAAAATGAGTAATGTTTAAATAAAGATTCTACAACTAATGCCGTTTCTGAATGGTAAATATTGCAAGAAATGTATATAAAAAGGTACTACATTTATATTTCAAATGTTTTCACTTGGTTACAATATTTACAAAAAATGCATCTAAAATAGAACTTACATATTACGAATAAATAACCGAAGATCATGATCGGTTATCTACATTTTATTACAGTTTGATTTACGTGGTATAATGACCAGGCGGTTTAGAGAGCTGACTGGTCAGCAAGCAACGTTGGGGGACGTAGGTTCAAATCTCAGTGGTAACTGAAATTTTTTTACTTTCTTTTTCAATTTTTTTTGTCTCTGATTTAATGTTAGCCTTATCTGATCCGATTATGCAATCTCAATAATTTTTATAGCGACTGTTGTTGAAAAAAATCACTAATGAAGACATAAGGACTTCTAAGATTTTAAGTTAAATTTTAATAGCAGCTGTTGTTGCCCTTACTTGGTAAAACCGTTCCCTAGTTAACACAGACATAAGTTTTTTTTGTGACTTCAGAAATGTTTGTTTGCTTCTCTGCAACCGGTTTAATTTTTTACTGCATCGCCAGAAAAAAGAATTTTCCTTGTAGAAAAAGTATCTATTTCTGTATTCAGATTAGATTTTGAATATTTTGAAATTAATTTAATTAATTTTTTTAGCGAATATCTTGTACAAAATATTCTTTTAATAGCGAATTTTTATATAAATAACTTTAAGTTTCTTTGAAGAGTTTTGTTGTGAAAATTTATTTAACGAAGTTTTGATGGAACTTTTTTTTAACGAAATTCGTCGAAAATAATGTTTTATGGATTTTCGTGCAAACAAATTATTTTATTTTCAATTTTAATTACGGGTTAGGCATATAATTTGAAGTTTATGTATTTTTTTAGCAAGTTTTTGCGTAGAAAATATTTAGTCACAAATTTGTTTGTGTTGCAGTAGAAAGTGTTTTTTTTTTGTAAGATTTTTGTTAAATTTCGTAATTGGATAGCGCTCATCTAAAAGGAACCAAGCACAATTTACACATTTAACAGAAACTTAGTTTAAATATTGGCAGTTGTTCAGCAAATCAGAATACTCAAATTTTCTATTGAATTTTACATTAAAAATATAAATTGTTTTGCTTATATAATCCAATCAAAAACATATTGAATAAACTTTGTATATAAGGACTGTAGCAACCCTTTTTGGCACTCGGTTCTTTATTGAAAAACTGAAAAATGAGCAAGTCAAGTTATTTGGTGGTTGGTTCCATATTACTAATTTAAAAAGTATGTGCAAATAAGTAAAACAAAAGTTTTTGGAAGTGTTTAATGAAAGTAATATTATGATTATCAACTATTTGAAAAACAAATACAAAGAACACACAAATTTCAAATCTAATTGTGGCCCAAAGCCTTCTAAGTCCTCTTTAAAGTCAGCAGTCTGATTCGCAAAATAAAAACTATTATATTCCTCCGGAACCCGAGACATTAGGCTTTGGATATCGGCGAGTTTTTTTTTCCGATATAGGTTTTCCCCCCGGATACAATACCTTTAATTTTGCCTAAATATTTTCCCCAATATCGTTAATTTGACACCTTTTGTCCTTGTATCAGTTTTTAATTTTTTATAGTTATTTCCAATATGTGAGTGTTTCAACAAAATACTATAAGGTTTCTCTTTATCTATCTCAATAACTCTAGTATTAAACCAGTCAACTTTCTCACCTGTTTCATGTACTTTTCTATTAACAATAACTTTTTCAATATCTTCTATACTGTAAAAGTCTTCTTTGTTAATGTCAGTAACAACAAACTTCTTATTCCTTCTGCAGGACGAAATAAGGGCTTTGAAATCATCCATGGTGTAAACACGTAATTGATGATTTAAAGCACGCTCAATTTCGCTAAAATCAGTGTCGTTCGGCAAGAAACTGTGCCCAGGCATGAGATATTTCAAGAAAATTGTTGTGAGGGCCTTATGTGCACTAAGTACTGCTTTTAAGAGCAAAACAATTTTTATGTTGCGGTTCTGACCCCCACACGAGTCCGACCATAATATCAGTTGTACATTTGCGTCCAAATACTTTTCAATGTACAACTTTATGCAAGACCCAACCTCTGGGGCTCCTCGACCTGCCACTTCTTCCGTCCAAATGAAGCAAAATGATATCTTTGTTGAAGCACTATGTATACCTTCATTATACACAGACAGTTGTCGCTTGTAATATGTTATATTTGTTGGAAGCTTAGGTAAACTTAATACTTTTTCATATCATAGCTGATTACATCGTGTATTTTATTTGCTGTTAAAAAATGTTGCTTCATAGCTTCACGTGCTTTTTTTGCTTTTTTTAATGGTCTGTGTGCAAAGCACATGATTCTTTTTTCTGAGCCTCACTCAAGTTTTTATTTTGTACCTTTGCTTGCTTTATGTCACATACATTACACGTATCCTTTACAGGCGGCTTTCTTCTGAGATTGAGGTTTTCATAAAATATTTTTTTACATGCAGATAAACTGACTGCAGGATTATTTTCTGATATGTACAAATTATACATTTTAGAAACTGATAAATCTAGGTTTAGATACTTTGCATCGCTTTTTTCCCTAGTATAGTGAGATACATAGGTTGCGAATGAAGCTATATGAGAAATTATCGCATTTTTTGTATCTTCTGATATTTTGTTGAATCCACCTGCTTTTTTGCCTCTTTCGCCCTTTAAGTTGTTACTGCCAATTTTTTTTTAGTGTAGAATGAATTCTCTTTGTTGAAGTTTGATATGTCTTCATAAAAATCTGTCGGCATACTGTTTCATTTCCCAGTTTGTACACTCTTGAATAACCTATTTTGGTACTACTTATATTTCGTTTCCTTTTAATGCCCTGCACATGCACTGTTGCAGCTATAAATGCTGTCTGAATGTTGTATGACCCGAGGTCCCAACATTTATTAAATAGTTCGTCTCGTTCTGTGGCACTTATTTTTTCCTGGCATTTCATTTTGCACTTACACTCAAAACTAATGAAGCTTTTCGATTCAACTTGTTTTCCAGTAACTGAATAATAAGCAAGATTACAGTCCTTTAATTGTTTACATATTTTAAAAGTCTGTTCGGGGTACTTTCTATTGCGACCTTTCTTTGGTCTTCCTTTCCAGTTCTGTTTTTCTTTACGTACCATTTCTTGTCTACGTATTTCTGCTAACATGTAATCATTTTATGATTCTGAAAAAACACCAATAACCTGTCATGGAAATCTGCAGATGCTTCACTAGCATAATCGGAAGAACTATTATCTTCAATCTCAGTACAAGCGCTAGTACAAGCCGGTACGACAAGAACTTTCTGTAGGAAAAAAACAACAATATATCATTTCAGCAAGTCAAACATTGCATCATAATTACCGAAGAAGTAGATTCCTCAAATGTTTCCTGCCCTAATTCTACCAGTTCCTTATTAGGTGGGTAACAGTTACCAGCATTTTCAGATGCATACTTATTAATATTTCCTAGGGTAAGACTTGGCTTCCTATTATTTTCATTAGTACTGGCAGATAAAACAACACTCTGTATGAAAAGATTAAATTATGTATTATAATATACAAATTACCCATATCAAAATGAAATACTTACAGTAGAAGTAGATTCAGATTCTTCAAATCTCGCCTTGCCCAATGCTAATATCTTCTGAGTTCGTGTAAGAGTCTTTTTGAACATTTTTATTAGGTACTAATTAGTCAAAACCATTTTCTAATTAAACCTTCCACAATTGTCACAGTTTTCCGGTAAAAAGTAAAAATAATACGTATTTTTAGGTTAGAGAGAACTAGGCGCCAAATTCAATATTTCAGTTTATCTAAAGATAACTTATCACTTGGTTCTATTTAGCTAAATTGAGAATCTGCTGCTACGAGATAGGTACATGGTTCTTTGGCTCCTAGATGGCGCCACCTTCGTCAATTCCTTATAGAGATTAAACTGAATGTAGAGAACAGATATGCCAGTCGCTTAGTTCTGTTAAATCATAATTGCCATTTTGGCACTTGGTTTTTTTAGATAAGCGGTATCCAATTAATAATAAATGTTTGATAAGTTGTTGTAAAGAAAAGAGAATCTGCTCCTACGAGATAGGTACTTGGTCCCTTGGCTCCTAGATGGCGCCACCTTCGTTAATTCCTTATAGAGATTAAACTGAATGTAGAGAACAGATATGCCAGTCGCTTAGTTCTGTTAACTCATAGTTGCCATTTTGGCACTTGGTTTTTTTAGATAAGCGGTATCCAATTAATAATAAATGTTTAATAAGTTGTTGTAAAGAAAAGAGAATCTGCTGCTACGAGATAGGTACTTGGTCCCTTGGCTCCTAGATGGCGCCACCTTCGTTAATTCCTTATAGAGATTAAACTGAATGTAGAGAACAGATATGCCAGTCGCTTAGTTCTGTTAACTCATAATTGCCATTTTAGCACTTGGTTCCTTTTAGATAAGCGGTATCCAATTAATAATAAATGTTTAATAAGTTGTTGTAAAGAAAATGTTTTCGGATTAAAAAAAAATGTTTGAAAATTTTCATGCATTTTTTTAAAAGTTTCGTTGAAAAGCGTTTAGTGAATACTTATATCTTGGCAGGGGGTAAACATTTTGAAGAGGTTCGTTGGCCAGGAAAATGGGACCAGTTTTTTCGGGAACATTTTAAGTTTAATTTCGGAATATTCTTGTACTTTTTTTTAATCAATAATGTTATTTGATGAAATATTTTACATTGTTTTTACTATACTGATAATAACAAATTTGAGGCGTGTTTTCTTAAAAAAAAACGTATTTGCTATTAAAAACAGATTTATGAAAATTCACTATCATAACGCACTTGCTGCGTCCAGACTTTTTTTCAGGTTTATCTCGTAAAACACCAAGTATTGAGACAAATTTCCTAAATTATCTCACTCTATCTGTTTAAACTTATAAATTAATATATTTGTTCGATTAGCAAATGAAACCTTTGGGTAATCGAAGCGGTCAAGAATGTGGGAGGCATTTTTCTTGAAATAACTTATCGTCGAGTTTCTCCTGGAAATACCCTGAGGCCGAAGAGTGATACTTACACGTTCTCCTGTTGATTGCACATATTCGGAAACTCATTACTTTAATTGTAGATCCAGTCTGGAATCGGCCGTTTCACGTAGATTTCAATTAAGGCCGGATTGTTTTCTCTTTTTGGCGGATCAGCTGAAATTTGAATGTCTAATAAGTCGTAATGAGCATGACATTAATAATTTAAGGGCAAGTGTACTAAATAAATTAACTCTTGACGTTAGCAGAAGTAACATTAACTGTGTCCTTTGGACAGAATAACAGATGAGCGCGCCTAATTCAGCAAGAAGGACTTATCTAACTGTTTGTAAGCTTATATTTATTCCTTGCTGGAGTAGGTTCATAAATAACGACAGAAGTCGCCATACTGAGGTCTTTTAAATAACACTTAACCCGACGTAATCTTCTTGTTGCTAGAATTATTATACTGCTGATTTAATTAAGTTTCTTTAACTCGAGTTTTATTAAAACTAAGTACTGTTTTTATGTCTATAAAATGGCAGTAAATATAGGGTTTGGCGCTTTCAGAAGTTTTTACGTTCATCCGCTTTCTAATGCGCCCAATCAATTTTAACTGTAATTTTAAGCACAAAAAATTACGCAAATTTATTTTGCACGCTGTTGGTGTGCCCTAAGACTGAATAGAAAATTGTTCTCATTACTGAAACATTCTCCTCATTGGCTTTCTTTCGTAAAAAATTAGGATGTAATTAAAACGATACCAATTTACAAGTGAATTTGTTAATTTAATATTAAAACCAAAAATTTGTACTGTTGCGATAATAGTGTATACAGATTAGGCGGTACAAGAAGTATTCCACTATTGCCTTTACTCGAATAGATAATCAAAGAAACGTCTGAACGCAGCAAGTGCGTTATAGTAGCGAATTTTCATAGAAATGTTTTTAATTTTAAATATGTTTGTTTTGAATAAAAGACATCAAATTTAGCAGAAACTATAACCCTTATTGTAGGAACTATGTAATGTATTTCATAAAAATAACTTTATTGTTGAAAAAGTTCGGGACGAAGCAATTACCTACCTACTTACTTTCCTCGCATCCCAACACACAGCACAAATCCCTTGGATCTTCTTCTTACTACAAAACCTGAATGCTATAAGACATCAGTCACGGCCCCCCTTGGTGGCTCAAACCACGGCATGGTCACTGCTTCCTGCGCAATGCAACACGAGGTCACACAGTCATCACACCCACGTATCGTTTGGCACTACAACTCCGCGAACTGGGACGAAATGCGGGATCACTTTTTCTCATTTCCATGGGAATCTGTCTGCTTCTCTCATCCTGGCCCTTCTGATACCTCACAAAACGTCACCGAAATTATCCAAGCTGGCATAGAAGTATTTACTCCACGTACACAGAAAACCTTTCCAGCCACTCAAAAGCCCTGGTTTTCTAAAGCCTGTGACAAGGGCAGACTTGAAAAGGTCAAAGCTCACAAAACGCTTCTACACAATCCCAGCCAAGAAAACCGTTAAGCATTTAACGACGCAAGAAACCGCTATGTCTGCATTCTTTCTGAGGCAAAAAAAACTCGTTTAATAACCACATCAAAAACAAAGTCCTCTTAAGCTCCAACGGCAGTAAACCATTCTGGACTTTTGCTAAATCTATTGGGAATAATTTCTGCAAGAGCACGTTCCCACTTCTTGTTTCAGGACATAAAATTGTTTCTACCGCCCTGGGCAAGGCTGAACTTTTTGCCTCGTTGTTCGTCGGCAATTCTACTATCAACCCACCTCCAAATGTTCAACCACCAACAGTCCTGAATGTCTCGCATAAAATGATGGATATCATTTTCAAAACCAAAAAGGTACGAAAGATGCTCTCTTCACTTAATACCAGAAAAGCATCTGGCCTTGACGAGATCCCAGCAATTGTTCTCAAAAAATGTGCACCAGAACTTGCTCCTGCCCTGACTCGTCTGTTTCAGACATCTTACAATAGAGGCATATTCCCTAGTAACTGGAGAACTGCTCGAGTATAAGCCGTCCACAAGAAAGGATCCAAAGTGCTTCCTAGCAACTACAGGCCTATTTCTCTCCTTTCAGTCGTCTCTAAAGTGATGGAAAAATATATAAACACCGAATTACTAAAATTTCTTGAAAAACCCAGTCTAATCCACGACAGGCAGTATGGATTCCATCAGCGCAGATCAACTGCCAACCTCTTCTCCTTTGTCACCCATTCTTGGAACAAGTCGATGGAACTACACGGTGAATCCCAGATTGTCGCTCTAGACATATCCAAAGCATTCGACCAGGTCTGGCACGCAGCGCTGCTTAATAAACTTCCGGCCTATGGCATACCACCAAAACTCTGTACCTGGGCAGCAAATTTTGTGCTCCAACCGGAGCATTTCTGTTGTCGTGGATGGCCATTCCTCTTAACTGTATCAGATTAATGCAGGGGTCCCTCAAGGTTCAGCTTTAGTTCCAACTTTGTTTTTTCTCCACATCCCTGACCTCCCTTCTAGCACATCCAACCCAATTCACAGTTACGCGGACGACAACACCCTCCATTAAAATATGCAATATTCTAAGTCTGTCTCTTTAGCCCAATTAGATGAAGATCGCAGACTCATGGTGGGTTCTGTCTCTGTGGATCTCCGAAAAATATTAGACTGGGGAAATGGAAATCTTGTACAATTCAACTCCACCAAATCTCAGTATACATCTCATAAGAGATACACCAGCCCCAGACCCATCACAATGAACAACCAAATTATTCAAAGTAATAAGTCCTTTTCACTTGTTGGGATTTCTGTGGATCGAAATTTCAATTGGCACCAACATGTCACATCAATTGCAGAAGCGGCTGCCAATAAATTAGGTTTCCTCTTCCAGGCTCGCAAATCCTTTTCAACAGCTAATCTCTATACCTTATATACTTCAGAAATAAGGCCAAACGTCGAATACTGCTCCCACATCTGGGGTGCCGCTACCGCTTCTACACTCGCTATCCTGGACTCTATTCAGAAGAGAGCTAACGTCTTATCGGTGACTCTACCCTCACCCAAAGGCTGCAACCCCTTACCCCCGACGTGCCGTTGGTGACCTCTCTCTCTCTTTTAATGAATTTTCGTAGAAAAAATTCACCAATGGGGAGATCCCGACTTTTGAATTTTGAAAATATTTTTGCAAATGAGCGCAAATTAGGACCCCTAGAACCCATATCCGGGGTCAGTTTCAATTTTTATATGTTAATATAAAAATTTCATCTCAAAAAATAAAAAAAGATATAATAACCAAATTTGGTTGGTAGTTTTACGATATAAAAAGTAAACTATACAACAAAATTTAGATTTCTATGTTACAAGTAAAAAAAGTTATAATAAAATATTTTGTGCCCGACAATTTCTATGAAAATTCACTACCATAACGCACTTAATGCGTTCAGGCTTTTTATAGATATCTGCACGGGTACTGCTCAGAGGAGCTTTCTTCCATAGTTGCTCCACCTGCTGCGCCCAACAGATCTACTAGTGGAACAGAGCGAATGCACCCTTTTACTGTCTAGGTCACCAGACATAGAACATCTTGTTATGCCCGCTCTTTTGTCTCGAGGACTTCCAAGTTGTGGAACTCCTTGCCGGCACATGTTTTTTCTTCTCCTCCGAACCTCCAAACCTTCAAGTCCAGAATTAACAAGTTGCCTCTTTCCTCCTTGTCGACACCCACGGTACGATATTATTTATGATGTGAGACCCTATGGTGTGTTATTGAAATAAAAATAAAAAATTGCGCAATGGTAGTGATTTTTCATATGAATAATATATAATATATTATTGTGATTTAGCCTTATATTAACAGTTATAAAAATTACTTTATTTAATTAGGATCAGTAAAAAATAAGTCAAAGAAGGGCGCGCAGAAACGTGATCTCCAACATAAATATTTATAAAGTAAATTGGATACAAAGCTCAAACAAGCAATTGATAAACAGGAAATATACCTAGTTAACAAAAAATTCACTAGAAAGCTAAACATAGAAAAAATTGCTGTGATTCATGCATTGAAGGTGATTGTATGCATGCAAAAAGGGAAGAAAAACCCCCAAGACGAAGCGGGTTTCTGCCCCCTCACTCAAAAACACGGGGAACTCTCCTTCCCATTGTGCATGCATATAACTACCTTTAAAGCATAAAGCAGTACTCGCTTCGGCGGTACATATTCTAAAATTGAAACGATACAGAGAAGATTAGCATGGCCCCTGCGCAAGGATGGCACGCAAAATCGTGAAGCGTTCCACATTTTCAACTAGTTAGCTGATTCAGTTTTTACATAATTGTTATCCGACTATTTTAGCAATATCCTGATCTAGGAGTCACAAAAACTTTTGTATGAAATTATAAGCAGTTTGTGGCCAATGAAACGAGCGTTCAAGGATTCTACTCTACTCCACTCTACAAAGCATAAAGCACAAGGGAAAATTCTTGGGAGCAACCCCCAAGAAAGTTACTAGACCTGGGGCGCATATGGATATTGTGCGGGGTAGACAGGGTTTAAAAGAGGTATTGCTGCAAAATGTGAAAAATCTTTTGAAAGTCCGACTATGTGTTTTCTTTTAACATTTCTCCTCACCCTATTTTCTCCCTGCCCAGCACCCATATTCATTCTTGGTCCCTTAACTTTCTTGGAAGTTGTTTGCAACATATTTGTCTTGTGGCTTGTGCATCCGAGGGGGGTTCTAAACATGCTTCTGAAAAAAAAATCTAAAAATTATCCGTGCAGTAATTTGCAAATTTACCTGAATTATATTCCTATCGACGCCTCAATTGTATTTTTCAGATGATATAGAATACAGCACTAAACAAAATAGGTTCACTTGCATTTTAATTTCTGTGTATTTTTATATTACACATATAAACACAAGATAAGTATAATTAAGGGGGATGGGGCTTAATTAACATTGTGGCAAACAAAATTTAAAAGTAGAAAAGTTACTTAGCAATATCCTGATATAGGAGTCACAAAAACCTTGTATGAAATTAAAAGCAATTTTGGGCCAATGAAACGAGCGTTCAAGGCCATATACTCTACTCCACTCTACTACACTCCACTCCACAAAGCATAAAGCACAAGGAAAAATTAGAGAGCGTTAACAGTCATATACTTGATTTCATCATCATGTCACAATAGTATTCTGATCATTAAAAATTACTTATATGTGTATGCACACAAAAAATAGTAAAATACATAGCTGAACCTAAAACTAAAAGCTTTGTAAAACGATTTTCTCTACATAAACCATATCCGCTTCAGGTTTTTGCCTGAAGTTGACAATTTTGGCGTTTGAAATCGCGACTTTGAGGGTTTAAGAAGAAAAACTATAAAATTTTCATAGTATTTTTTTTGGGTACTTTTTGACCTTGAACACTTAAAATCTCTGTCTGTAATATTCAATAAATTTTGTTATCCACACAGTATATTTAGGTTTTGTGCATTTCTCTGATCACAAGTGGCAGGCATCTAAGGTATGCCTCGACATAAATCTAGTACTAATAAGCAAATGTGGGATATGGTTTGCTATAGCGCAATTAAGTTAACATCTAACGCCTCAGACAGAAAATATAGAAAAACCAATTACCAGAGCAAGACGTTCACTTCTTGTCACGGCCTAGTCTAAGCAACTTCATGTTTCAAATGAGGTTTCACAAGTGGCTACTTCCTATTTAAATAATAATTTAAAACTTCCGGTGTTATAACTGCCACTTTAAAGGGGGTGAATGTAGGGGTTAAGCTTCCACCTTGCCGGATGTCATTATTTCTAAACCTTAGAACGTCAGGGTTTGATATGATTAAAAAGTAATTGGAATTAAAGGATTTTTCTACCAGGCAATATATTTATTGTTAATCCTAGGCGTTTCGGTTCAACCATTTTCAGGGGGTTAAAGACTATTTATGTTTTAGCAAACTTTCATTATGAAAAATTTGCTAATAGAGAGGTCCCGATGAAAAGCTTCAGATAACCGCGAATTTAGGGCCCTAGAACCCAAAACCAAGGTCCGTTAAAATTTATATATATATATATATATATATATATATATATATATATATATATATATATATATATATATATATATATATATATCCAAGCGATAACTCAAAAAATACTAAAACTGACTTCAATCAAACTTTGCAAAAATCTTGTTTGGGCAAAAACCGAGGTCGAGTTCGTTAATCAACCTTTATGCTCAAGTTTTTCCGGTGGAAAATCGGGGGAAACTTTTTGAAAACGCTATATTGTGTAAGTATCAGAGTAACTGGAATGAGACTTTACACGTAGGTAGAGACAGTACAAATAAACATATGTTGTGAATTTTAAGTAATTTTGTTCACAATATTGAAAGTTTTTTCCCAATTAAAAATAAAATTCCAAAGACATGCGTTGAAACGACTAGTGGTTAAAGTCGAATGCCCGACAGACAGAGTAGTTAACTTCCACGCGTAGATTAATTCATACAACAGGTATAAACCACACAGCAACGGTAACCAAACTAAATATATACCAGGTAGAAAACATAATACCGGAACCAACAATCGTGAAATCTCGGCCGCAATTATGGAAAATGACAGACAACATGAAATTAAAAATTTGCCAAGTGATTGTTATTTAACTCAACGATTCAATGAATTATTAAAATGCACTATATTTGTAGCTTTATTAACGGCCTCAAACACAGTTTTAGCACAGTATAGATGTATTATGATGTCGCATAATAATGTAGCAGAAATTTAAACAAAATCAAGCCAAGTCTCTATAAAAATGACTCTAAAATAGTTTCTTTTATCTTTAAACTTAAACATAAGACGTCATATAAGATCTAAACAGCCGTGATATGTGTTTCAATGGTAATTATACTACCTCATTTTCTGTAATTAATTAATTATGTATACTTTAAATATAATCTCCCGGACATGATAAGATACTATTAAAATATTACATAATATGTTATTCAGAAGATGCGAAGCAGATATAGGACATGATCAGTTCGGTTTTAGGAGTGGTATGGGGACAAGAGAAGCGCTGTTTAGCCTACAAGTGTTGTGCCAGAAGTCTTACAATCAACACAGGGACATCTTTCTCTGTTTTGTCGACTTTGAGATGGCCTTCGACCGAGTGAAGCATCCGAAATTGATAGACGCCCTACGAAATATAGGTCTAGATGGCAAGAGCTCAACATTAATCTTATACCGGTACCAAGTGGCCAAAATTCAAATAGAGGGCGAAACTTCTAACAGCATAGATATTGGGAAAGGAGTAAGATAGGGATGCGTATTGTCACCTATGTTGTTTAATCTGTATTTCGAGGTTCTGTTCAAAAAGGCTATCGAAAAAGTTAATGAAGGTATAAAAGTACATGTCGTTTGGATAAACACTATTAGATACGCCAACAACACCGTATTAATGGCAGATACGGATACCGGCTTACAAAATATTCTAGATCAGCTAAATGAGACATGTTCGGAATTTGGAATGCGGATCAACGGGAGGAAAACGAAAATAATGGTAATGCAGAGGAGACATAATGTACCTATACCTTTCATTATAAATAATAACATATTACAACAGGTGAACCATGTTAAATACTTGGGAAACTGGATAGATAGCCAATTAAATTAAACCCAGAAAAAGAAATAAATTCCAGAATTGCACAAACCAAAAGCAACTTTACAAAAATACGAAGCCTTCTTTGCGATTCGCATCTCGACATAAACCTAAGGTTAAGGTTAGCAAAATGCTACATATGGTCAGTCCTTATGTATGGAGTAGATACATGGACCTTAAAAATAACGAGCATGAATAAACTGGAAGCTTTCGAGATGTTGGTCTATCGGCACATACTAAAAATACCATGGACAGCAAGAGTGCGAAATGAAGAGGTCTTACGCAGAGTGAACAGAGACAGAGAGCTTCTTCAGGTTGTCAAGCGGAGGAAGACAGCATATCTGGGCGATTTGTTGCGCAATCCCAAATATTATATCCCCCAGCTCATAATTAAAGGTAAACTAGAGGGGAAAAGAAGTGTAGGCAGAAAGAAACTGTCATGGCTGAGAAACATAAGATATTGGACAGGTCTGGGCTTTGATGACTTGATGAGAGCGGCTGAGGATAGAGAGGAGTTTGCTGTTGTAGTCGCTAACCTCCATTAGCGGAGATGGCACCCAAAGAAGAAAAAGAGGCCGATATAAAGTATGACGCAAACCTTTGCTGACGAGCGCAGCGGGTACTGCGCTCGCATCCCACGGAGAAGGTTACGCGATCTAATCCACCTGGATGAATGTATTATTTCTGTATGTTTTGTTTTCACATTTGCAGAAACAATAGTGTGCAGATTTCACACGTTTGGAACAAGATCATTTTTGTTTAAAACGCCTAAATAAGTTTGTCACGTTTGAGTCTGAAATCATAATTTTGTTATTGTTGTAATGGTTATTGAAAAAAACCGGTTTGATTAGGTTGACTAAAACGAAATCATACTGCCTATTATTAAGGAAAAATAACTGCTACGTTTACAATTTGGCAGATACTTTACTTTTCTAAATATGAATTAAGTTTCGATCTGTAAATCTTCTGTATAACTTTAATGAAATTTGTAATACAAGTTTCTTTTAAAGAGACTTACACTATCTACAGATATAGCAAAATTTAGTTCTTTACCTTTATAGAAAATTGAGTTTTGGACATTTTTCTCAAAAAGAGTTAAAACACAAGATTTTTTGATAATAGAGAGATATCGATGGTAACACTTTCGAAAGAATTCTTCAAATGTGCGCGTACCAGGACCTCTAAAATCGATCTTCAAGGTCCGTGTTAGTCTAAATATTAACTTTACTAATATGCCGTATAATAATAATGTAGAATTTTTATGAAGATTCGCTACTATGACGCACTTGCTGCGTTCCGAATTTTTATGATTACAGAAACTGTGCTGTATGGTTCCATTTATTGTCTTCAGATTTGCAGACGAAAATCGCCGCATGAGTTCCACAGGGTTCTAAGTACACTTTTCGGCAAAATTGAAATTTTTGTTGTAATTGTGTAAAAATGAATTCTTAATGTTTTGGTGTTAAAAATATTGCTATAATCGTTATTTCCATGTAGTTCTAAGTACGTCCGTCTCAGAATATTTTTAAAGTTACAAGGTTCTAAGTGCACATCCCGGTTTTTAACGAATTTTGGCAGTGTTTTAAATACTTTTTAAAGAAAATTATGTTGGATTATGATGAGTGGTCAGATTTTGCTAGCTCAGGATCTGAATACCTACCTGAAAATGATGAAAACAGAACAAAATCGGTCAAAAAATGTAAATTTAAGTTTGTTATCAAATTCTAACCTAAAAGTTCATTTAATATTTTGAAGGCTGCTACTAAGTGACTCGAGTAGTAAGGAAGAAGACTCAGGGACCAGTTCAGTGTCTAGTACAACTAATAATATGTTTGTGGAAAATAATAATTATACAGGGCGAGTACATAATATTTATTTCTTCAAATCGAAAATAATGCTACCTAGTTACAGTTTTAATTTTTAGTATTAATACACATATATCTATTTTATGTTTTTTAGGCCATCCACGTCAAAACAAACTGATAATTTTATAATAACAGGGGAAAGCTTTGAAGAATATGTTAAAATTTGTATTCCAAATTATTTAGAATAAAATAATTAGCTTATTTGTACATTTTAGGTATTGCCTAGTTGACTATTCTACATCCGAAAGTGGCAGCAATAAAAGAAGTGCCAAAAAAACCAAAAAAATAAAACGAAAGCCTAGTTTTTGGAAGGAAAACGTAAGAAAACAAAAATATCAGTCTGGCAAAGAGCATATAAATTCAAGAGGAAACTTAATACTAGTAAAAAGAGGCAAATCTACCACGGATTGTGAACTTAAAAAAAAAAAAAAAATTCACTGAAGACAACAGACAGGAATATAGAGACTGCTTTTATACTCTAGATGAGAACGGAAAAACATACTTTCTTTTGAATCACACTGAGCAAGTACCAATAAAACGTAAAAAGAATACTGAGTCTACGTACCGTTCATTTTCTGTCAAAGATAAGAATATGCAAAGATTTTTTCTTAACTACGCTTGCAATAAGTCAAAAACGGACATATACTGTGCATAAAAACAAAAGTCAACAAGGAACACCTAAAAAAAAATTAACAGAGAGAAAATAAGTAAGGCTAATAAAGAGTTCGAAATAATATTGAATCTTAATGAACAATAAGCCAAAGGTTGCAGTGCTTTTGCCGCGGACGAGCCCTGAGGAAGGAAAAAAATATTGAATCTTTTCTTTCCGTAGAATCACATTATTGTCGATCTACTACTTCAAGAAAATATTTGAACTCACGTCTTAATATCCAAAAAATGTATGATTTATACCAGGAATATTGTCAGAATGAGAAAATTTACCTATACCGACATATTTTTAATTTTGAATATAATATCGACTTTCTGAAACCAAAAAAAGATTTGTGCGATGTCTGTGAGGAGTAGAGAAAGCTAAAAAGAGAAGACAATATTAGCGAAAAAAGTCAAAATGAATATGATAAACATATAGAATTGAAAGATAATATGCGAAAGGATCGAACAATAGATAGAGAACTATAAGACCCAAAAACTGTCGTGTGCTTCGTTCTACAAAATGTTATCAATTCGCCCAACTGCGAAATAGATAAACTTTTTATAAGAAAAAACTAAAGGTATATAATCTGACTGCTCATGAATCACTGGGGAAAAATAAGATATGTGTAATATGGCCTTAAACATTGTGTAGCAGAACCGCTAATGATATTGCCAATACCTTTATAGAAATTCTAAAAAAAGTATGTGCCCTACACCCTAACGTGAAAAATATAATTACATGGAGCGATAGTTGCGTTCCGCAAAATCGAAATTCTATTATACATTTTGCTGTTAGTAGGTTTTTACAGCACAATCCTAATGTTGATAGTGTTACCATGAAGTATTCTGTACCTGGATATTCGTGTATACAAAAAGTCGATAATATTCACTCGAGAATTAAAAAGCAACTGAGGCTTTCAGATGTATGGTCTCCTTTAAGTCTAGTGCGCCTTTTACTTAAGATGGACCGCAGAAAATCCTTTCAAGTTATACAGCTGAAAAAATATAATTTTCTTGACTATCATGCCGCGTCCAAAAATTTGAATTATAAAAAAAGTTGAATACACAAAGGTAAGAGAATTACGTTTTGAAAAGAATAAACCCTTTTCTGCAATTTACAAGAATGACTACAGTGATGATTTTACTTGCGTAAACATTTTATCTAAAGCATCACCAGCAGATCCACTGTCAATTTTTAGTGAATTTTCTTTAAAAAAATCACTAATGAGGAGATCCCGACTTTTGAATTTTGAAAAAATTTCTTCAAATGATCGCGAACTAGGCCCCCTAGAACACATATCCGGGGTCAGTTTCAATTTTTATATGAATATATAAATTTGGTGGAAAAATTCCCTTTGCAAATGGCTTGGATAAGTTCGTTAGCCAGGAAAATCTGACCAGGTTTTCCCGGAAAATTTTGTGTTTTCTTTCGAAAAAAAATTATATCTCCGGAATTAACAAAGTAAGGGCAACCAAATTTAATACGTTAGTTAAGATCCTTATAGGTAATCCACCTACCAAAATTTAGCTATGTAGGTTAAAAGATAAAAAAGTTATAGGCATTTAAAGAAAAATAAATTGGGGTTTTCCTCAAAACGTCAAAGTTGCGATTTAAAACGTCAAAATCGGCAACATTTAGGCAAAGAACTTGAATCTAATACGGGATATGGAAATCAAATGTCTCAAGAAGGATGTTTTACAAACTCTGAAGTCTTAGTTTCAACCGTCATTGTCCTTCATTTTACTAAAATGTTTCCAGAAAATTCATTTCAAATAGACCCTTTCTCTGATGCTTGGCAGTAGCCTTAGCTTTAGAGTTTATCGTTTAATGGTATATAATTTTTGTCGAATTTTCGTCAAAAATCAATAAAGCTCAATATATCCGTTATTATACAAGATATGAAGAAAATTTGTATATATTAATTATAGGGTGTCTTGAGCTACATCTTAAAAAAATATTTCTACAATCACAGGATGGCCCATAAGTCGTTGGTGATACAAATTTTCTTCTTTTTTTTTAATCAAACACGCCTTATGTTATTGCATTTTTGAATTTTTCAGCGATGCATGTTTGTAAGAAAAGAAATTCGGGACGCAGCAAGTGCGTTATGGTAGCGAATTTTCATTAAATGCTTCAAATTTGAATAGCTCAATTCGCTATTAACCTATAAGGTTGACCAAGAAACGAGTTTTTCCGGGAACACTTTAAGTTTACTTTTGGAAATTTTTGTACATTTTCACACAATAAAGTTATTTTTATGAAACATGGCACATTGTTTTTACTATATAGGTTATACTGGTAACCAAAATTGATGCCTGCTTTCTTAAAAAGGAAACACACATATTTGCAATTAAAAACATTTTTATGAAAATTCACTACCATAACGCACTTGCTGCGTCCAGAGTTTTTAATGAAATTAACCTAACTAATAATAATAATCAATCTGTAGTTCCAGAAGATAAGTTAAAGCATATCGAATTATCTTATAAACGGATGATCGCGGAGGATAAAGCATACATGAAAGCACTTTTAAATGAATACCGTGAGGCGGAGAGAAATTAGGCTGTTATTTAAGCAAATATGTTTTTTTTATTCTGATAACTTGATAATATTTTTCAAACGTTCTTAATAACTTCACGTACATTTCATTAAATAAAATCTATAAAAAAATCTAATTTCAGTTTTATTTAAAGAGCTTTACAGGGTTACATGGTTCTAAGTACATATGTAAAACTTAAAAAAAAACCACATTATTTTTTAATTGTTAAATATTTTGAAGTTTTCCCTAGCAAATGGCTCATAATAATAACACATTACACCGTTCCAGTTGAAAATCGTCATTATATAAATCAAACCAGTACTTACATTCAACTAAACATTTAAAATTGATTTCCTGTAAAATTATCCAAAATGTACTCAGAACCCTGTGGAACTCATGCGACGAAATGACATTGAGTATGATAAAAGAAGGATCTCCAGATTTGAATCAGCTAGGATAAATATCTACGAGGCTTATTTTTTATTTCTATTAACGTAGCAAAATAGAGTCTGTGCACTCATAAAAACAAAAACTGTACAGTTGGAAGGATGATTGAAAAAAAATTATATAAAATTGACGTGTTTCGGGATTTTTAAAAAAATATGCATAATAATTAAGATACTGAATGTATAGGTTCTGGCTGTTCCACCCTATATAATGTTATACATAGAGACAAATTACAAGTATCCAGCAATTTGAAAATTATTGTCAATTGTTTCTAAACGTCAATACGTCTGGGTTTGACATGATGAAAAAGGAATTGGAATTAAAGGCTTTTTCTACCAGACAACAGATTGTTAACCCTACGCGTTTTGGTTTATCTGAGCCATCTTCAGGGGTTAAATACTATTCTTGGTTTGTGATTACAGAAACTATGCTGTATGGAACGTTGTCTATCCCCTTTCTTTGCTGATAAGGGGGCAATGTATAAAATATCTAGGTTGGACACTGAAACAAAAAGCATTATCGCCCCAAAAACAACAAAATAATAACCGATGAATACAACTTTGTTGTCGAAATACATATCTACCGCATAACTTTCTCTTAATATTTTGTGTTTTTTGGGGTGATTCTGCTTTTTGTTTCGACAATGTTTAAATGGAATTTAAATATTACAGCTGTTGAGACAACAAAGCTACTAACTGGTATTAGTACAACACATCTCAGGATGTGTTCTACGTGCTTAAAATTTTATTTAACACACTGTATTTTTAATGGCCTGTTTTATACCAGGGTAAAACTATCTGTTATGGAACTGTAAAATCTGATATTGATCGGCAGATATGGATGGTATTTGCTGTGGCAATTTGAATACTTTTGTAGTTTCAGGAACCATTCGAATTCGTTTATGCGAATGCTATGGTAATAAAAAAGATATAAAACATGTTTCAAAGCTTTCGTTGGCAACAGAAAAGTAAGCGGATTGGGGTATTTTCGATTTACAGCGGCAGCCTTTTTTTTAACCTAGTGAATACTTAATACAAATAAAAACATATAAAGTAGGATCTATTAAAACGATCGTCATGCCTTGAGACAAACACAAAAATCTGCCCCTTGCACTACTTCGTGCTTTCTACGTATTACATATTACGTCAGTAAGTTATAACTGTAAACCCATTATCGGACTGGAGCTCTTATAACGGGGACGTTTTTATGGTGTTAATAAAATATTATCGCTAATGTAACGGAATTCTATTAATTCAATAATGCCTTTCTCTTCCTTTTTCGTGTTTTCTTATAATCCTGAAAAATGGCGTTGAATTGTAACTGAGAAGGCAGTAAATATTTATTTAGAGGATTTATAAGTTGCCGGAAGAGTCCACGGTATGTCTCTTCATTATTGAGCATTAATTTGGCTCGGTACGTGTCTCACATAATTATTCACTTTAATTATGCGTCTGTTGAGGAGTGTTTGCAAACTGGGATTAATTGTCTGTAGGGTAAAACTGACGCAGGGAATTTTAAACCGACTGCTTATGTGGTGTCATGTGCGCTGATAGGAAGTGTTAGGTCCTTTTAATAAATTAGGCTTTGTCAAGGTTATTCACAATTAGAAATTTAAAATAAACACAACGCAAAATGAATTGATGATCTGTTAAAACTTAAATTGTATTCGCATAAAGAGTAGCCAGCTTTAGAGCCTCGGTGGTCCAGGGGGTAAGAACGTGTGCCTCTGAACCGAAAACTACCGAGTTCGATTCCTACGGTTCACTTTTTCAGTACATACTGTAAAATAAACATATACCGACGTTGTGGCATTGTATTTGAGCAACTTGAATATCTACACCTTCCGCCCGTTCTGAGCGGGTGCAAAGACGTCGGTCCCGAGTCCATGCAATATTGGGCACGTTAAAGAGCCCAACACTGCGTACAAAAGGCATGGGTTCGGCAAAATTTCCAGGATAGTGAGGTGAAACTGCCCCCTGGGGTCGGTGATTGGCCATAGTCGTGGAGACAGACCGCTGTAAAAAAAAGTAGCCAGCTATAAGATAAAATTGTTACATATGAACTATAAAAGTCTGTGGCTAGTGGGTCCCATCCCTGAAGCCAGTAGTTGAGACAAACACACACACACACACACACACACACACACACGCACACAATCACACAAACACACAAAATTGTTAAATACATTCGACAAAACGTAAGAGGATATATTTTGGTGGCAGGTAGAACTCATAATATCAGGAGTCTCTAGACAAGTTTGTATTTTATAGTGATACCAGGAGTTCCTACAAAAGTTTGTTTTTTATATAAAAATAGTCTGGACAGCAAGTGCGTTATTGTAAATAATTTTTCGAAAAAATATGTCTATTTGAAATAAAAATATACAAAAATTATATAGATATTTTTACGAAATTTGTCTTAAAAGTTTTTTTTACACGAAAACTATCTAAACAATTTCTTGCACGAAAATTCTAAACCAATTTTTTCACGTAACTTTTTTTAATAATTACTCATTAAGTCTTTCACAAAAGTTTTACAAAAAACGGCTTCTACGAAAGCACCAAAAGAAATTTCTGCATAACTATAAATATATAAAATTTAAATTACATAATCTGTTACTAAAATCGAAAAAAAAATTAAATGTAAAAAACTAAATTAATTACCTTTTTACCGAAACTTAACTATGAACCCATGGAAGTAAAGAGAAATATAAGCTGAAAACTACTCCTATTATTATGTCACAAGCTGTGAGAAATAAGAACGCTATTTAACTACCACTTTCAAGTTTCACCTAAAATTCGTGTAGATATTTTTTCAATAACTTTATTTATTCTGAAAATCTAAACATAGATAGATAATCCATTAGAATTAATTACTTATTACTTTTTTTGTAACAAAGTTGATTAAAATTTGTATTTTAATATATCTCTTCGAAAATTCGCTCAATAATCACATAATCCGATCGGAATTGAATTAAAAACTGACAAAAAAAAACTGAAATAAAAATATAAAGCATATCCCCTTTGCAGATTCGAAGTAACAACCTTTAGGAGGGCATTCTACAATTCAATTTTCAATTTAACATATTAATTCATAATTTATAGGTATAAAGTATTACAATATATTAACTAGGAAGGTTTAAAACACTAAGTGAGTGGTGAACGTGTCGCCACCTAGTTCGGAACCAAGTACTATGTTGTCACGCCCGCTCCAAATAACACAGAGTGTTAAAAATAGAGACAGTATACAACTAACTAACAATTTAAAAAATTGTTAGCCCTGGCCCATTTCTACCCCAATATAGGGACAAAGTATGTAAGACTAGATGCATTCTCGCATTTTTGGTGCATTTTTGCTACAATTAGTATGCCGTACTGAAGAGCTCTAATGAGAGCGAAACCGGTCTACGGTTCTAATTGTTGCGAGAATGCATCTAGTCTTACATACTTTGTCCCTATATTGGGGTAGAAATGGGCCAGGGCTAACAATTTTTTAAATTGTTAGTTAGTTGTATACTGTCTCTATTTTTAACACTCTGTGTTATTTGGAGCGGGCGTGACAACATAGTACTTGGTTCCGAACTAGGTGGCGACACGTTCACCACTCACTTAGTGTTTTAAGACTGGCTATACGATAGCCGTGTTATTTTTGGTGCATTTTTGCTACAATTAGTATGCCGTACTGAAGAGCTCTAATGAGAGCGAAACCGGTCTACGGTTCTAATTGTTGCGAGAATGCATCTAGTCTTAGGAAGGTTTAGTTCGACCCTTCCTGGTTCATCATTATGAGCGTGCTGATGATGAACAAGGGCGGTTCGAAACTGCAGTCCTCGTAAACAAACAAAAAAAGTCTGGACGCAGCAAGTGTGCATCAACCTGGTTACCGGTATAACCTATATAGTAGAAACAATGTACCATTATTTATCAAAAAAACTTGTTTGAAAATGTATAAAAACTTTCCGCAAATAAACTTTAACTGGTTCTCTAGCTAACAAACCTTGGGTTAATAATAGCAAATTGAGTTATTGAAATTTGAAGCATTTAATGAAAATTCGGTACCAAAACGCACTTCCTGCATCTCGATTTTTTCCCTACAAATGTACATCATATTTCGATAAAAAATTTAAAAATTGCAATAATATAAGGATGTTCGAAAAAAAATTTGTAAGTATCTTCAACGACTTATGGGCCATCTGTGGTTGTCAAAATAACTTTATTGGATGCAGCTCAAGACACACTATAATTAACGTATATAACAAATAATAATAAAGAATTGCTTCGCTAACACCACAAAGCCTCGAGATCAGACTTCAGATATTCAATCACACCATAAAATGAGTACTGCAGAAGCAGCCTCCTAACACCCTGTACGAAGTTGCTATCGGGAAGACCCTTGATTCTTGTGGACAACACACACACACACACAGATATATATATATATATATATATATATATATATATATATATATATATATATATATATATATATATAATTTG
The DNA here is from genome assembly GCA_964006375.1 of Tillus elongatus. Lineage (NCBI taxonomy): Eukaryota > Metazoa > Arthropoda > Insecta > Coleoptera > Cleridae > Tillus > Tillus elongatus. The sequence continues at coordinate 239,941,920 of OZ023262.1, forward strand.
ACATACACGTAGTTTGTGCCTCCTTGACTCTTCTTGCGACAATATTTAGAGTACTTGCATACCAAAGTTCCAATTACATTATTTTTGATGATAATTCAATCGAAAACTAATAAGTTATAGTTGAAAAAAATGTTTATGGAAATGCGCTACCATAATGGAATTCATATCTTCGAACGCTTATTAGTTCACATAAGGTTTGTCCGCTTATCGAATTATTGCCTGAGGAGAATTTATTACAATAAATAAAAAATATTAAACTATTGAATAAATAACGAACTCTGTAAATTAAACTAGTGCCGAAGCATCAAGGAAGGGATTTATTTAAAATCATTTTCTTCAAACAATTTAGTAAAATGAAGGACAATGGCGGCTGGAGCAGAAATTTAAGGTTTTGCAAAACACACTTTTTACAACGTTTATTCTACCTGACCCACATTTACTCCAGATTCTTTGTTTAAAAATCGCCGACTCTGACACTTCATCTTGCCACTTTTGACGTTATAAGAGAAACTATAGAAATTTTATGGCAATTTTAATGATACTTCTTAATCTTTCTTCACCAAGAAAACTTAATTACTGTTTGTAATATTCAATGGCTTTGGTTAATGTATTTTGGTCTTGTGCGTTTCTCTGATCATGGGTGGCACCCAATTTTAGTGAATTTTCTTAAAAAAGTCACTAGTGAGGAGATCCAGACTATATATATATATATATATATATATATATATATATATATATATATATATATATATATATATATATATATATATATATATATATATATATACTTTATGTGTTTGCTATACTTTCTGTGATTTTTCATTAGTTTACACGAAGTGCAGTTTCGAACCTTCCTGGTTCATCATCCTGAGCGTGCTGATGATGAACCAGGGCGGTTCGACACTGCAGTCCTTGTAACCAAATAAAAAAGTTCTGGACGCATCAAGTGCGTTATGGTAGCCAATTTTTATTAAATGCTTCAAATTTGAATAACTCAATTTTCTATAAACCAAGAAAGTTGAATTTTGGTATGTAGGAAAGTCTTTCACGAGGCAACATAATAACCACACACACACACACACAAATATATATATATATATATATATATATATATATATATATATATATATATATATATATATATATATATATATATATATATATATATATATATATATATATATCTCACACCGATAACTCAATAAATAAATGGCGGATTTTTATAAAACTTGGTGAGTACCTTTCGATTACAAGTGGCCTGGACAAGTTTGTTAGATAGGAAAGTTGGCAGAGTTTTTTCCGGTAAATTTTCCGTTTTTTTTTCGGAAATTTTTTATATCTCCGGAAATAACAAAGGTAAGGCAACCAGATTCGGTACTCGGGTTTATATCATAAAGGGTAAACTACTTACCAAAATTTAGATCAATGAGTTAAAAAATGTTATAGGCATTTAAACAAAACATTGTGGTTTTTCTCTTAAAACGTGAGAGTCGTAATGTGAATCGTCAGAATTGGTAACTTTTAGACAAGGAACCTGAAACAAGAACGGATTATGTAGAGAAAATGTCGCAAGAACAGTATTTTAAAAACCCTTAAGTTTCAGCTTCAACCATCATTGTCTATCATTTTACTAAAATATTTACAAAAAATTCATGTCAAATGGACTCTTTCTCGGATTTTTTGGCAGCAGTTAGTTATAAAGTTTATTGTTTAATAGTTTATATTTTTTTGCGAATTATCATAGAAAAAAACCGCGGCTTTTGAATTTGGAAAATATTTCTGCAAATGAGCATGAACTAGCCCCTCTAAAGCCCACACCTGGGGTTGGTTTCAGTTTTTATCTATTTGCTTACATACAGGGTGACGTATTTCTATGATAAAGCTCAATATATTCGATTAAACAAGATACGAGAAAAAAATTGTATATGTTAATTATAGTGTGTTTTGAGCTGCATCTTAAACAATTATTTTGACATTTACAGGCTGGCCCATAAGTTGTTGGTGATATAAATGTTCCTATTTTTCGAACATATGTTATATCATTGCATTTATAATTTGTGGGGAAAAAATTGGTAGCGTTCATCGCTTTCAAGTTATTTCAATTGTTTTGCAACTTTTCACATTTTTGGCACATATCATAACTTATGATACGTTCTATCAATAGATAGCCAGTCCCATAAAAGTGACGCAGTCAGAGCGGTATTCTTTTATATTATTCGTAGAAAAAATCGAAATGACGTATACAAGCCACTCTCAAATAGCGACTGAATTAAAAAGAAACCAAACTCAACTGTTTCAAATGGAACAGCCTGTAATTCTTGTTTCAGAAGTAAGGAGCATAATAATAAATTTTTAATAAGTTACTGTACAATTTTTTTCTTCGTAAAATGTTTGTAAATTTTAATGCAAATTTTTTTTTGGGAGTTGCGTCGAAAAGCTTTTTGGGAGTAAATAGCTTGAAGAGGTTCGCTGGCCAGGAAAATCGGACCAGTTGTTTTGGGACTTTTCCAAACAATAAAGTTATTTTGATGAAATATGGTACATTGTTTCTACTATAGAGTGTGTCCCAAACTGGATGGGAATGTATTGCTATCTCCGTTCTTATTAGAGATAGGGGGACGGTTAAATTAGCAATGTTTTATAGAATTTCATGCTCGTTTCAAATATGACTTGTATTTTCCCCTGCCTCTTTTCGTTTTCGACTTATTGCGAAAAAAAAACAAAATTTGTCGATATTTTTTTCTTCAATATCTAAGTAGGCGTTGATCTGACATGTCTAAGACTTTACATTATCAGGACACTTTTTACACAGTAATCTTTTTGTGCTATTTCCAACTTTGGGTTGTCATTTGTTTTTGAGCTACAGGTATCAACGTTTGTTTTTATTATGGCACCCATATTGCATTTTTGCTCATGTGTTAGCCTGTGAAAAGAGCTTTTCAATGATCTACAACATACTTGAGAAATCTTGTAATTGCACTGACAATTTGAAGAAAACCCGTTTTGAGGATGCTAGGCTATGAAATCCAATACCAGAAAACAAATGACAGAAAAAGTGTTCAAAAAGCAGTAGGACATGGAGTCTAACAATAGACGTCTACTTTTAACATAATTTTCCGTAATTATTCACGATTAAAAAAATAGGAACTTTGAACACACCAATGAATCGGCCCATTATTACAAATGATATTTTATATTACAACATTATCCTAAAAAAATGTTTTAATTTAATTACATACGTAAAGCAAAAGAACTCAATAAAAAGGAGATTAATAATTTACGAAGACGCCTTTGAAAATTGTTTGACTTTTAAACGTAAGTCAACTGAAAAACAACAGAAGAAAGGTTGCTATGGCTATAACACTATCGCGACAATTAAGAATACTGTCATTCTTAATTATCTGAACAATTTGAGGTGTATTTAACACGTTTCTTAAAATTTTGTACTAAATAGTTTGTTTCCTGTTTATTTTAAATATTATTCAACAATATGTTCAGTAATGAAGAATATTTTGACATGTTGGAATGTTATATTCGTTCTAACTGAAATAGTGAGGCAGCTACAAATTCATATCAAAACAACTACCCAGAAAGACGACAACCAAACACCAAAATATATCGCAGGATGGTGACCAATCTATTGAACGACGGTAGCTTCCACGCAAAGAAATTACCAATGCCTAGAAATGAAGAAACAAATAATGCCGTCTTACAGGTTTCAAACGTAAACCCTCCGCAATCAGTTCGGTTTTATGGTGAACAATTTGACATTCCAAAAAGTACGGTACATCGTGTATTAAAACAAAGTCATTACCATCCACACAAACCTACAATCGTACAAGGCTTAAATGTTGACGATTACCCTAGGCGACTTCAATTCTGCAGATGGTATCAAAGACAATGTCAGCAACATGAAATTTGTCGTTTGAAAATAATATGGACTGATGAATCCAGATTTAGCAATTGTCGTGTGTATAATCGCAATAATAGGCATTATTCGGCAAATGAAAATCCCCATCTAAAGGAAGAAACACGATTGCAAGACAGATTTGGTATTAATGTTTGGTGCGACTTATTAGATAAAAAACTGTTATTTTTATTTGTATATTAGACAGTTGATTTAAAACCATTTCAGGTAATTTTATTGTTGGTCCGTTTTTTTTTGAAAATAATTTAACTGGGGAACGGTATCTGAATCTATTGAGAAATGATATCGTACCAAGAATTAGAAGAGTTCATGGTAATTTAGACGAGATTTGGTACCAACAAGACGGTTGTCCAGCTCACAATGCTAGGATCGCCAAAGAATTTTTGTACCAAAATTTTAAAAATCGTTTCATTTGTAACAATGGGCCGGTTCGTTGGTGTGCTCAAAGTCCTGACAGTAACACCCATGGATTTTTATTTTTGGGGTACTCTGAAGATCTATGTGTACAAATTCGACCCACCACCAAATATCAATGAATTACGAAACAGAATCAGGGAAGCTATGAATCATATTAACCAAAACACCCTCACCAGAGTTTGCAGACATGTTTCAAAAATGTGTATAAAGTGTATTGAACAAAACGGTGGCCATATTGAACAATTTTCTAGTATGTGTATTTTTAAGTTTGTATTTGTTATTGCCGGGTTTCGTTATTAAACTGTTTCACATAATATTACCTAGCTTTATTACCTAATTAAGTATTGTAAATTAAATCACAATATTTTTTTATCCTGAATCATTACAGAAAATTATGTTAAAAGTATGTCTATTGTTAGACTCCATGGCCTACTGCTGCTTAAAAACTTTTTTTTTGTAATTTGTTTTCTGGTATTGGATTTCATAGCCTACTATCCTCAAAACGGCTTTTCTCAAAATTTTTAGTGCAATTACAAGATTTCTTAAGTATGTTGTACATCATTGGAAAGGTCTTTTCACAGGCTATCACATGAGGAAAAAATACAATATGGCTGCCTTAATAAAAACAAACGTTGATACCTGTAGCTCAAATACAAATGACAATCCAAAGTTGCGAATAGCAGAAAAAGATTACTCTGTAAAAAGTGTCCTGATAATGTGCAAGTCTTAGACATGTCAGATCAACGCCTACTTAGATATTGAATAAAAAAGAAATCGACAATTAAAAAAAATTAACTCGACAACGAAAAGAGGCAGGGCAAAATACAAGTCATATTTGGAACGAGCATGAAATTCTACCAAACATTGCTAATTTAACCGTCTCCCTATCTCTAATAATAACGGAGATAGCAATACATTCCCATCCAGTTTGGGATACATTGTATAGGTAGGTTATGGTGGTAACCAAATTTGATGCCAGATTTCATTAAAAAGACATATTTGCTATTAAAGACATTTTTATGAAAACTGACTACTTAAACGCCCCTACTGCGTCCAGACTTTTTTTTTAAACTATAGTTGGCGTGTCCGACCATTTCGTCAAAACACAGATCGGTCGAATTTTAATGAATTTATTCAATACTTATGCCGCTCACTGTATTTACACGATACCTAACGTTGCGTATTATAGGTACTCAAAAAAATTTGCATAGGTCTCTGATTCCCATAACCATTAAGAAATAAAAGTATTTATATTCTATTCATCTTGTAGTAATGTAATAAATAATTACTGCAAAGTATTATGATTTTCATCTTACTCAACGTAGTAGCAACTGTTTTATTAAACGTTGGAAAAAAATTGATAATTTAATATTAAAAAAAAAACTAGTTTATATTATAGCATAAAGTGATATATTAATTAATCACTATTATTAGCTCACTATAAAAAGCTACCAGGTCATATATCACGTTGCACAATTTAAGTTTTGGAATTACTTAAGCACCTTTTCTAATTGAAATTATGGCATTGAAAGTAAGATAACTTCCTTAGAAAATGCAGATATTCGTTAACTGGAGGAATGCAATCATTATTAAGGTTACAAGTATATTATTATTTCCTACGTAAATATAGTCTACCCACGCCCTTTATTTCAATAAACCAACAAAAGGTTAATGATTTATCAGCTCAAATTGTGGCTTCATAACATTCAAAATTGCAGCATTTCATCTGGCAAATTGCATATTGCTACACGTTTTGCTCAAATTTACTGGCTTGTTGGCGGCGACAGAGAATTGCGCGAATAGAGTAGCCATAATATATTAGTTTTATTATTGACATTTTCAGAAGTCGTTCTTTTATGGGAAGGACATGGCTTGAATGTGAGCCGGCCTATTGTAACATACAAAGCTAACAATGCCCGCTCACAATGTTTTTAGCAAATTTTCATAAAATATTCGGAACCATCAATCTACGTGCTACGCGGCGGGGACCGCTCTGGGTTCTTCTTAGTGATGGGTTGTTATTTAACAGTCTGTTATATTTTAACTGTTGTCGAGCCGCAACAGTAACAAGCTGTTGTGGATATATACAAATAACAGGTACAGTAGAGGGGATGCTGTTGCGCTTTACACTAGAACTCGGAGTCGTATCTGTTTCTGTTGTCGTATCTGTTTCTGTTGCACTGCAACGATGAAGCAACTTCTGTTTTCATCCGCAACTGTTATAACAGGATGAATGGACATGAGACTGGGAATGGGGTATAGAGCGGACTTTACTTCATAACATAATACTGTTTTCATCCGCAACTGTTATAACAGGATGAATGGACATGAGACTGGAAATGGGGTATAGAGTATAGAGCGGACTTTACTTGATAACATACTACTTTATACTAGTGTGCTCACAGCTTTGGGAACGTAGGGTCGTCGGTACAATGAAACTCTTAAATTTTGACAGGTTGTTGATTCACACAAGACACACATATATTTACAATTTATAAACAAACACAAAATATGAAAAATGTAAATAAAAAGGCTGTATATGTAGCAGGTGAAAATTATTAAAAATGAACTATATCACTGTAAAAATCAAATCAGGTCACCGCGTATATAAAAAAATAATCACATAGTATTTGACGTAAACTCAATCTTCATTAGATAACTCGATATGCTGATGGCATTTTTGTTTTAAGAAAAAAACTGATATGTATACAAACGTACAGTTATGCTTTAACGTGAGTCCTTAGGTATTATATTATATTAGGTAGTTTTTTGCTCATTCTTCTTTGCCTTATGTAACTAATAAATCAATATTCCTTTTTACTTTTCACTTTGGAAATCTAAGAAATAGGTCCGATTTTAAACATCTTTTTTTATTACTACTGCAAAATAAAAAATCGCTGAAACTTAAAAAATCTCAGAAACAGTACCAATTTTAATGAAATTATAAAAATATTCCCTGTACCCGGTATAGTTGAAACCAGACACACTTCGCCCTATAGGTAGAGAGAAAAAAATTAGTTTTAATTTTTTAAAAAATATTTATTTTATTTTTTGCTTACAATAATTCATTTTATTCATATAGCTCTCATTTTCAAGGAAAAGATGGCTATAGAGGTTTTCAAGCTCAATGCTTAACTAATACTTAATTAGTTAAGAAAATTCGAAAGAAATTCTGCATTGTTGAATTTTTTACCAAATTATTATTAGTGATAAATACCCAAAAAACCTCCATCATTTTTTTAATAAAAAAATTATTAATTGTTTTAAACATAATACAAGAATATTTTTTATTTTAAACATTACCCAACTACACCACCGGACGGGTTCAGCTACTGTTACTACGTCTACGTGGAATTCTTAATAATTCATAGTTCATACTGTTATTTTCAACCTGTTATATTTAACTGTTATTTCTAAATAACAGTAACAGCTGCGACCTGTTAAAGCAATATAACAATTTTTCCCATCACTAGTTCTTCTTCAACTCTTTGTAGATATTCCACTTCTCTTTTAACTGCCCGAACTGCTCGCGTACGATTGGGACCTGCAAGGCTTTTTTAAGTTCCCAGTATCCCAAAGGTGGCCCTCAATGTTGAGAAAAGTCTGGGCGCAGCAAGTGCGTTATGGTAGTGAATTTTCATAAAAATGTTTTTAACAGATTAGTTTCATATGTAATAATTTTTAGCAGATAGTGTAATCTTTGTAGTAGAAACAATGTACCATATTTCATCAAAATAAATTTATTGTTTAAAAATGTTTTTCTTCTCTTACAAACATGCATTATATTCTTAGGCAAAATGCAATAATATAAGCCGTGTTCGATAAAAAAAGAATATTTGTATCACCGACGACTTATGGGCCAGCCCGTGATTGTATAAATAATTTTATAAGATGCAGCTCAAGTATCTTGTATGATAACGGAGCGTTTATTTTACGGTAGAAATGCGTACCCAGTATATATAAAAACAGATAAACGCCAAAACTTAGGATGTGGCTTCTGGGGGGCCTAGATCGCGCTTATTTGAAGAAGTATTTTCAAAATTTAAAAACGGCGGTGTCCTCACTAGCGAATTTTTGGTACGGAAATTCGCTTAAAAATTATAGGCCACTAAAGCTAAGCTCTATAACTAAAACTACTGCCCAAGCATTAGAGAAAGGGTATATTTGAAATGAATTTTCTGGAAATATTTTACTAAAATGAAGGACATGACCGTTGAAGTTGAAACATAAGGGTTCGTAAAACAGCCTTTTACGATATTTTTTCTATATAAGCCGTATTCGTTTCAGGTTATTTGCCTAAATGTTGCCAATTTTGTCATTTCAAATCGCGACTTTAACGTTTTAAGAGGAAAATCGCAAAAAGTTGATCTTTAAATGCCTATATTTTTTTTATGTCAACTTATAGATATAAATTTTGGTATATGGCTTACTTTGTATGATATAAACCCGAGTACCGAATTTAGTTGCCATAACTTTGTTACTTCCGGAGTTATAATTTTTTTTTCGAAAGAAAACACAACATTTTCCGTGAAAAAGCATGCCGATTTTCCTAGCTACCGAACCAATCCAAGTCACTTGCAAAGGGAAGGTACACACCAAACTTGATTAGAATTGGCGCATATATATATATATACATATATATATATATATATATATATATATATATATATATATATATATATATATATATATATATATATATATATATATATATATATATATATATATATATATATATATATATATATATACAGGGTGGCGCATTAAAAACGAAACCGACCGATTTGCGTCCAGAGAATTTTTTTTTTAAGAAACGCTGAAACACGTCATTTTTAATATTGAGGGTGAGATGTTTTGACATAAATCTCAACTTTGTCACATCAACCCCTCAAGGGTGGTGATAACAACCCTTATATTTTAAATAGGAAACATGGGTCGAGTGTCATTTGAGAGCTCTTTCTGTTCTGAATTCAGCGCACTAATTTTGTTGGAAGTTTTATCAACTCGTTTAATAATTATTCATAGTTTGAGTTGCAAAAACGTATTTCATTCATTGTGATAAGAAATGCACTAATTAGCCAATTTTTAGTTTAAAAAAAACTAAAAAACAAAACCAAACGTTCAAAAATGTTTATCCAGTTAATTAAGTGTTCAAGTTGTTGACCACCAGCTTCCACACAAAAGTACAAATTTTGTTCCAAACGAGCTCTGACATTCTGGAGCATTTGTGGAGTTATTAGACGGCACTCTTCAACAATGCGTCGTCGTAATTCTTCCAGAGACTCCGTCTAAAGGAGTTAAATCCGGTAATCTAGGGGGCCACTCAATAGCACCTCTACGCCCAATCCACTGCTCTGAAAACTCTCTGTTCAAAAACTCCCTAACACGTTGTGAAAAATGCGAAGGAGCTCCACCTTGTTGAAACACTAATTAATTTTCTTGATAGCGATCATCATTTTCAACAATGTCAATTAGTAGAGGGTAAACGATATCTTCTAGTAACTCCAAATACGTTTCTCCACTCAAATTGCCATCAAGAAAAATTGGTCCGATTGAACGGTCTCCAAAATTACCAGTCCAGACATTCAATTTCTGTGGAGTTTAAGTGTGGATTTCGTGAAAATTTCTTGGATTATTATCTGCCCAATAACGACAATAATGACGAGTGACTGTAGAGTTTAATAAAACAGCCGCCGATCAAATTCATTTTCATTCGGTTGTTGTACAAAATGAATTTCATACGGGTGAAATTTATGATGCTTCAATATTCGCTGAATAGTTCTTCTTTTGATGTTTGAAACAGTGGCCAATTTTCTCGTGCTCAAAGTTGGGTCTGCAGCAATTTGTCCTAAAACTTCAATCTCAGTAGTCTCATTTCTAACCGGAAATTCACGTTCAGGATCCCGTTTTTTGTTGACTACTGAACCACTTTGCAACTAACTCCAAAATGTATTTTCTGTTAACATGTCTGTTCGGATTTCGTTCATTAAACAAATTTGTGGTACGGTTGGCACAGTCATCGTTTTTGAAAAAAAGAGTAATTATTTCAACTCTTTCTTCTACAGAATACACCATTGCGAAATTAATTTTCGGTAGTACTATTAAGTATAAAACCGACCGATAAACTGAAATAACAAACCGCATTTCTCTCATTCCGATAAGAAATGTTCTGATAGTCAATTTTTTGTTTACAAACCAACAAAACATTGACTATCAGCATATTTCTTATTGGAGTGAAATGCGTTTTTGCATCTTCAACTGTGAATAATTTTTAAACAAGTTGATAAACCTTACAAAAAAATTAGTGCGCTGAATTCAGAAAAGAAAGATCTTTCAAATGATGTAACACTCGACTCATGTTCCCTATTTAAAATATAACGGTTGTTATCACCACCCTTAAGGGGTTGGTGTGACTAAGTTGAGTTTTATGTCAAAACATAATGTCACCCTCAATATTAAAATTGACGTGTTTCAGCGTTTCTTAAAAAAATTTCTCTGGACACAAGTCGGTCTGTTTCGTTTTCAATGCGCCACCCTATATATATATATATATATATATATATATATATATATATATATATATATATATATATATATATATATATATATATATATATATATATATATATATATATATATATATATATATATATATATATATATATATATATATATATATATATATATATATATATATATATATATATATCTAGATAGGTATGTTTATTTGTTATGAGCTGATACAATGTTCCAGATAGACACGTCAATAAAATAAAAAAACAATCAATTAAATAGGTAAAATAATATACAAAACATTCACACAAATACAGTCACACACTATACCACTGTGAAATTACAAAAATACACAAAAAAGACTAGAAGTAAGAGATATCATAACAACTATGATAACCCTAACTGCTTTTCGAATTCATCGACAATAAAATTACTGTGTATACAGATACTGCTTAAGCTATCTCTCTCTCTCTGTCTCTATCGAATTGCGCTACAGTACGACAATCCCTAATATGATTATGCAGCAGACTAAAATAATAAGAACTCATATACAACGGTGACACATGAACCTCGGTGGTTCAGAGGTAAGAACGTGTGCCTTTGAACCGAAGGGTACTGGGTTCGATCCCGGCGTACTCCTTTCACTTTTTCAGTACAAACTGTAAAATTAACATCAACCGAGGTTCTGGCATTGTATTTGAGCAAGTTGAATGTCTGCACGTTCCGCCCTTCGGAGGGGGCGTAAAGCCGTCGGTCCCGTGTCCATGAGATGTTGGGCACGTTAAAGATCCCTACCCTCCTTACAGAAAGACAGGGGTTCGGCAAAATTTCCAGGATAGTGAGGTGAAACTGCTCCCTGGCGTCGGTGATTGGCCATAGTCGCGGAAATAGGCCGACGTTAAATAAACAAAACACACACACACACACAACGGTGACATTTTATAAAATGTATTATTAGGTTTACTCAGATATATATTATGCCTAAAGCGAATGTTATAGCTGTGTAAATTGTAATTGCGAGGCAAATTATTTCTTTTTGTAAATACATAACACATTAGCTTCAGTAAATAAACCTCAACAACTGTCAAAATTTTATTATATTTGCAAACCACCGACCAGGTTTCCGAAACTCAAGGTTAAAAATTAGACGTTTTTGATAGAGGATAACCCTAGCTGCAGCCGTCGCTTGACCGCCCACGACACAATGTTATAATTTATAGGTGAGTGTCCAAGAGCATAGTACGCAGTCGACATGCCATCTAAACTAATGTAGGACTTTAAGGTCTTTAAAATGTAAAAAACATATCTTCAGCCTTGAGCAGAGTGTATCAACATTAATGGACCAGGACAAAACTGTCAATTGTTGTTCCCACAAATGATCTGGAGACAACAGAAGTTAAAGAGCTGCGATTGAAGTTAACACTGATGTCAACACTTAGTTTGAAAATGCAGCAATTGCGTCTTGTCATAGTTTATAATCATCCTGGTTTTTGTACACTACCTGCTGAATTCCTGTAAAACGCTATTAATTTTGTAATAGAGAGATGGAAGATCTGAGGCTAACACGACAACACAACGAAACAACAAAAAAAAATTGTATACGGACCTCGATTTTTTTACGAATAATATAAACGAAAACGTTTCTGAATGCGTCACTTTCATGGGACTCTGCTATATATTGGTAAAAACCGTAACATAATTTTTTATATGTGCCAAAAATGTGAAACAGTTGAAATAACTCGAAAATGATGAAAGCTATCAAATTTCTTTTTACAAACATAGTGTGTAGTGGTGTGATTCTCGTTAAATATACTGACTTTCTAAAAATCCGAACACCCAGTAAGAGTCGACCAATTGCAATTACATTTTATATACTGTTCTGTGTTGTCTCTGATGAGAAATGATAACAATATGGATAAGGAATTTTACCAGGTGTATACTTTTTAGTTTTGTTTTATCAAAAACTTATCTCTATAAATTTGCGTTTCGTTCAGCTTGAGGCAATATTTCGTACCGATTTGTGTTTAATTTATTAAGGCAATAAATCATAAGGTCTAGACGCCATTTACGGGCCAATTACAAACATTTAAGGGAATTAGAAAAGGGGCGCATTGTTGGTATGCGGGAAGCATGCAAACTTCCGACCGCATAGGACGCAGTGTGTCAACAGTCTTACAGTATTTCTCCCCGTTGTCTGAGAAAGAAATCCATAACTGCCGTCATGGATCTGAATGACCTCGAGCAAATTCAGCACGGGAACATCGTCATTTGAGGATTGCGGCTTTACAAGACTTTTTTTGTTTGTTTGAAGGAGGAAACCCATTATGGGCATCTGGGAAGGAGTCTCAGATAGTGTCGGACTCCTACCGACTAAGCCACCTCGCTTCATCCGTTGCACCCTGGAACTGTTGCTTGTGGATCTATCTTCAGTGCTGGCACTTGTCGTCATATTCTTTTTCCTTTATTATATGTTTTACATTTTGTATATCGTCACCCAATTTTTTTACACTTTTTCTCATTTGCATCACAATGTTCTCGGCGTCAGTCCTGTTTTTATTTGCCGCTTGTCTGCTGTTTGCCATCTCTGATATAACAACACTGTGTGTTCTGGAGAGTCTATTTCACCACAGTATATGTTGATGCTATCTCCGGCCTTCTCGATCTTCTCTGTGTAGCTGCGAAACGATCCGTGGCCCGACAGAAACTGAGTCAGCTACGATGACCACAGAGGACCCACGGTTCTAACTGTGGGATTAATTTTTTGGTCCACTGGGCTACACTCTCGTTTTTGCTCTCCAGCCATTGTCTCAAACTCAGCTGCTTTCCCTCAGCTATCCTTTCAGCTCTATGCCGTTCCCCTCTTTCATGGACATAGTTTCGCTCCTACGCCAGTATTTTGATTGGTGCAATTCATGCGATAGCCTGAGCTGTCTTTGCAACACTGTCCTATAAGGGCAAATCATCCTCAACAAGATTTTTCTCTGAGCCTTTTCCGTCACCTGCGCATGCATTATATATATATATATATATATATATATATATATATATATATATATATATATATATATATATATATATATATATATATATATATATATATATATATATATATATATATATATATATATATATATATATATATATATATATATATATATATATATATATATATATATATATATATATATTCCAGGATTGTACACCATATGGGAGACGCATACAGCAAAATAAAGGACACCACTCCACAGAGCATTCGCCTCTTATAGTGTCGTGGGCCACCAACATTCGGCATTATTTTTGCTAGAGTAGATGCTTTCTACTCTGCCTTCTTCACGACTGCCTTTACATGATCGCTGAAAGTGCGAATTCTCTTCTCTCCAGCTGGAAGCGTATGTTTATACTCTTTCTAGGGCCTTTCAAGATCACCACCTCTGTATTTTATGCCGCTAGCTCTAACTCATTGTAGGACATCCAGACTTTTATTCAACTTAACTACTCCTTAGCTCTGAATTTCATCTTAGTTTCGTCTCTTGTACACACCACAAGCCTTCTGGCAGCTTCAGGCGAAGTACGATCAGACAGGAAATTCCACAAGGTAGGACCCAGAGCCCTGCGGAACTCCCGCCGTCACTTTTAATTCTTCCCCTCTCTCGATCAATGTTAAAATACTACTGTATTATTCGCATCAGGTATTGTGAGGTGTTGCTTCTGTGCAATTTCCCCATTATTTTACTCCAAGCGGCTGTATTGAAGCCATTTGAAGGCATTGATCACATATAACGTTATAAGACTGCAAAGTTTCTCCTTAGCTTCTTCCTTCGTTCTTATGCCACAGTCGATGGCCTGCATCGTTGATCGCCCCTTCCTGAAACCGTATTGATTATCAGCCAAGCCTTCTCCTGCTTGTATTTCCTCAATCAACCCCTTTCTTATAAGCCATTCATACAACTTGCTCAGAGTGTTTAGCAAACATATGGTCCTATAGGCTGATGGGATATCTAGGAGCTTTCCCGCTTTCAGGATCAGTATTTGGCTAATTTCCATTCTGTCGGAGACTCCGCATCGGTAAAAGATGACTTAACACTGCCAATATCTACTCTGCAACTACTTATACTACCTTCTTGATTGCCTCCGGAGGGATGTCATCGCCCCCTGGTGACTTTCCGGTCTTTATGGTATCGACAGCCTCTTTCAGTTCTTCCATAGTAAACACCCTGATCTCCTGGCTCACTTCTTCAACGTCCACCTGATCTTCTCAAACAAGTGTTCTGCTATTTCCCTCTTTCTGTTGTTGGCCTGATGGGTACCTGGTTTCTCATACGCCTTATGAGAATTCTATAAACGTCTTCTCATGTATCTCTATCCAGCTATTCACAAACCTCCTTCCAGTGTTTTCTTTTGGACCCACTTATGCTGTTTCTCAACTTTTTTGTTGCTTATTTATAAATTTCCCTGAGTCTTTCTCTCTCTAGCCAATCTGCACTTCTTCTCTTGTAGTTCGTCATCGCTCTTCTCTTCTCATTAAATCTGTTTTCCACCAGTATGGCACCAAAGTTCTGCCTTCTGCCCACCTGTATATCTAGCTGGCTTCATAGGCTTCCTTCATCACTGATGTACAGTCTTCTTGTATGGGTTCCTCTTCTGTGACTTCCGAATTTTCCACTCTCCATTTTAGTATAGTTTTAAAGGCTTCCCAATCGTTTTAGATTTACAAGTCTGAGTTTCTACAACATGGTTGATTGGAAATGTTTGGTTGTCTGATTTAAACACACAGTCTTAATGGCAACGATATATCGCAGATTACGCGCTTTTTGGCTTTGTTCGTATAGACAATTTTTATGTGTCCCATTGACACCTCCACATCGTGCTGCTCGACTTGAGTGGTGTAACGGCATATCAAATTGGGATGGTAAATGGAATCGTGTTGTGTTCTCTGATGAGTCTAGATTCTGTATTTGGGTCCACGATGTTTGCAGAAGAGTAAGACGATTACGTAGAGAACGCAAAAATTTATAATTTGCTGTAGAACGGCATACGGCTCTTACACGGGGTGATGGCATGCGGTGCCTTAACATACGGTAGCATATCACCTCTAATTTTTATTGGCAGAAATTTAAATGCATATCATTACATACAAAATGCACTTCAGCCTATTGTACTGCCATACATAAGAGTGTTAATTCAACCCCTTTTCCAACAAGACAAGGCACGTCACCTTACAGCTAGGGTTACTACAAGGTTATTACAATTAGTTATTACGTGATCCTGCTTCGATGGCATTTCTCGCTCCCCAGACTTGTTACCAATCAAACATGGGACATGATTGGCAATCGACTGGGTAATTTACCACAACCAGCAAATAACCTAGGTGATCTTCGTCATCGATTTCATCTATTTTCAAGCATGCTTCGAAGAGTTGTCGAATGCATAAGAAAGCGCAGCGGACCCACTCATTATTAAATAACTTTGTTATTTTTTAATATTTTAGTTTGGAAATGTAATAATTTTTTAAGTTTAATCAAACACACGTTATGTATAAACTTTATTAACATTGATCAACACTTACTTGGTGTTTTTTGAAGGTCAAAATACATTTTTCTAAATATTACAAAAATAATTGCATTTTGAATAAAGAAAGAAAAAAAACGGTAGGTTTCAGTATCCAGTGCTGCTGGTAAAAATGGCATCAATTTTATAATTAAGTTGCAATGTTTATATAATCATTCATTACGCAATTCACTGCGAGACAACTGTTCAGCCTTACTTATATAATTCTTATTTATGTAATAGATTTATTAAATACGCCCAAGCAGAAAGATATAATTATAACAGCGCGTAGTCGCTAAAATAGGAACATAAATATTCGTAATTGCCACCCTCTATAATGGGCTAAATATGTAAAGTGGAAACCACGCTTATAATTTAATGCAACGACAGTGGGAACATTCTCCTCTCTATAGAATATTTTGTAGCCATTTCGTATTCTTATTATTTTTTAGTGTCAAAAACCTTCACCAAGTAATATGATTTTAAATAACGAGTGTGATTGTAGATTTTGCACATAATATGTCCTGTGTGTGTGCTTTGTTTCTTTAACGTCGGCCTATTTTCGCGACTATGCCCAATCACCGACGCCAGGGAGCAGTTTCACCTCACTATCCTGGAAATTTTGCCGAATCCCTGCCTTTCTGCAAAGAGGGTAGGGATCTTTAACGTGCTCAACATCACATGGACACGGGACAGACGGCTTTACGCCCGCTCCGAAAGGCGGAACGTACAGACATCCAACTTGCTCAAATACAATGCCAGAACCTCGGTTGATGTTAATTTTACAGTTTGTACTGAAAAAGTAAAAGGAGTACCCTGGGATCGAACCCAGTACCCTTCGGTTCAGAGGCACACGTTCTTACCCCTGAACCACCGAGGTTCTTATAATATGTCATAAAATATGTGTATTGATCCAGGTGCGGACATTTCCCATTATGACATATTACAAATATTTAAGTAGGTATTATTACTAGGAAATTCTCATTAAAAAAATTCGCCAACTAGACATTACCATATTTAAACTTTCAATTTTTTTAAATTATTACAAATTACAGACCCTGGAACCTACATTTATGATCAACTATAGTGGCTGAGAGAAAATGATGGAAATATGTTTTAAGTTCCTAACTCTGCCACTAGCTTCTTTTATTACTATATATATATATATATATATATATATATATATATATATATATATATATATATATATATATATATATATATATATATATATATATATATATACTTTCGAAAGCGTTTAGGTGTCCTGGTTGTCTAAAGATTTCTTAAAATTTTAGGTTCTCTGACCTACGTAGTGATTAACCTAAATATGTTGCGCCCCGCATGATCCAGCTATAACACCGTATCTTAGTTGTGCTATATGTTCCTTAAATCTAATTTCACCAGGTCTTTTAGTTTGCCCAACGTATTTAAGATCACAATATTTACAACTTATTTCATATAACCCCAACAGTTTAGTGTTAAACTTGACTTCTGCGTTACCTGGCAAAATTTTTAAAGGATTTTTGGTCGAAATGTTAATTGCAAATTAGCTTTCTTCAAAATGATAATATCTAGTTCCCTCGTGATTTTCGGTTCAAATGGTAGGCAAAGTTTACTCCGCATTCTCTTTTCTAAAGGTCGTTGATTTCATTGGCATCAACATCTCACATCAATTGCAGAAGCGGCTGCTAAGAAATTAGGTTTCCCCTTCCGGGCTCGCAAATACTTTTCCCCAAACCTCGAATACTGCTCCCACATCTGAACTGCCGCTGCCGCTTCTACTCTCGCTATCCTGGACTCCATTCAGAAGAGAGCTATACGGCTCATCGGTGACCCTAACCTCACCCAAAGGCTGCCATCCCTTGCCAACCGACGTGCCGTTGGTGACCTTTCTCTCTCTTTTATAGATATCTGCACGGGCACTGCTCAGAGGAGCTTTCCTCCATAGTTTCTCCACCTGCTGCCCCCAACAGATCTACCAGGGGAACAGAGCAAATGCACCCTTTTACTGTCCAGGTCACCAGACATAGAACATCTTGTTATACCCGCTCTTTTGTCCCAAGAACTTCCAAGTTGTGAAATTCCTTGCCGGCACATGTTTTTCCTTCTCTCCCGAACCTCCAAACCTTCAAGCCCAGAATTAACAAGTTGCCTCATCCTTGTCGACACCCACGGTACAATAGTATTTAGGCTGTAAGCCCTCGTGGTGTGTTGTTGAAATAAAAAATTCTTTATTTTTGGTTTGTTAATTAATTTCTCCACTAACCACGTTCCTAATAGACCCTAATTATTTGCTATATCTATTTTTACTTAAAAATCATGTATCAATATGTTTACTAAAAAAATCAAACTAGACAATTTTGAGCGTACGTTTGATGTGCCATTCAGAATGTAAGTTTGAGTGGTGATTTCCTGCGTATGGATATACAATTCAAAAGGCCTTTTTTTTAACTAGTACATCCAGAAAGTGTAGTTCATTGATAATTTAATAATTTTTAATTCGTGAGTAAATTTTATAGAATCGAATTTACTGTTCAATTTAGCAGTACAATTGCCCATTTTGCAAATCTTTGTGTTGAGCACTGCGAAAATATCATTCCCATACGAACCAATACTATAGGATCATACTCACTTCCACTGTCTAGATCCGTTTCAAGTCTATTCACCAAAAGGCCCGCAATAAATGTGCGATAGAGGGTTGCCTATTGCCGTGCCTTAGGTTTGTTCCAAAAACTTATTGTTAAATTGGAAAATATTTTGTTGAATACAAAGATTAGTTAAAGTTAAATATTCTTTGCAGGCTAGGAAACAGAGAGGTTAATCAAATGAAATCAAAATCTCGCCTTCAACCAATTTAATATCTTTAATTTTATTAATAAATTCAAGCAAATTTGATACCAGTTTTAAAAAAATGTGTTGTAGTGATTTGGGTTCCTTAAGTGTACTTACCAGCGCTCATAACAGGTTCCAATCTTTACATACTAAAAGAAGAAGTTAAATAAAAGCTTGTAAAAATGAATAAAACATAATTCTCTGTGGCCAAAGTTATTATGGATATGAAGATGCCTGTTCTGTGGCTCCTCTTCCCTGTCCCCTTGTTTGTCTTTAACATATCTCTCACTTCTGTCATTTGTTTTTGGTTCGTTATTTTGCCGTCGTGACAGCGCCAGCCGTTTTAAAGTTTACATAAATGGCCAAATTTTCTTCCTGTTTCGTGATTAAATTGCCATTTTATATTGATTGTGCTTGGAATGTGAATCGATTCTGGCATATTCAAATGCGATGTTGTTGGACCTCTGGTGCAATAGGTGAAGTTCTAACTTGGTCAACATTTTGTATAGTTTTGACTTCAATTTTCAAGAATTGAAAAGTAAGTGTGGAAGCCATTTTGTTCCTTGGTTTTATTTTACGAATTTTTGCACTCCTTAAGAGTTCACATGGGGTTTCTGCTTGATTGTGTGGCCTCCTGTTATGTTTACTCTGCCAGTTCACTTCACAGATTTTTAATTTCGCAATAGATTTTTTAAACCTTGACATTAGCTTACTGTGTATTAGTTTACTCGGGTACTTTTAAACTACCTATTATGCATATTTTAACTCTATTTTAGCTTTTAGCGTAATTTTATTGTGCTTTTAGATTTAACCCTGAAGATGGCTACTTAGTTGGCCGAAACGCGCAGAGTTTTAATGAAAATTTTATTGTCTGGAAAGAACCCTTTCATTTGAATATTTAATTATGAATAAAACAGTATTTTATATTATTGATAATAATTAATTTTATTTCTTGTGTGCATATTAACTTTTCCTGTATATTTTCTTAGGACGGTTTAATTGCCTTAATTGTTATATTAAATTATTATATGTTTCATTACAAAAGCTCAAATATATCCCCAATTATTGATATATGAAAACGGTACCTCTAAAGAAATGTGTTTGAAATTAATAATGTTTCTGCTTTCTCTTAGAACTTGCTCTCAAAATACGACAGTGGATCTAAATATAATTTCTAATTAACTGTTCGGCCACGTATATAAACTCTCGAAATGCGGAGGCTTTTCAATCAAGAGAACGGCAACATCCTGGCTTAGAACCAATATTGGGATTCTTGATTCTCATTTCTTACTAGCGGCTAGGTTTTTCACCACTATCATAATTTCATTACCTTCTTCAAGTACATATATTTTTATACGAAAATTTGCTGAAAAATAACGTAAAGTTCAAATTATATACCAAATCTGTAACTAAAATAAATAAAAAAAAGAGAAAATGTAAAAAGTTTTTTTAACCTTTCACGGAAATTTGAACCAATGGAAAGAAAAGAAAAATATTCATATTTTCAGGTCACAAGCTTTAGATATAAGAACACTATTTACTCTGTCAGTTTGATGATTCGTTTGACATTTGTGAAAACAATATATTAACTAATATAATATTGTGAAAATGTAAGCATAGATAATCTTAACAATTTAATTATTGTATACCTTTCTTTGTACCAAAATAAATTTAAATATTTTAATATTTTGCTTCGAAAATTATCACTATCATAATTTCATTACCTTCTTCAAGTACAGTGTTTAACCACTTTGTTGATAAATTTCCTTTAAGAAATACCATCGTAGCAAAAAGTAAATAGGTAACTTTATTTTTACAGCACAATGTATAACTAATTGCGAAATAAATATACTATACTTTTGAAATATGTAAACAATAGTCCTTCCACTAAGTGTGTACAAAAATGAAAAATTTGTGGCAATTATGAATTATAAGTAGTGAAATTGATTTTAAATGTAATTATGCAAGATATTTGGTATTTGTTGGCATTTCTGTGGATCGAAATCTCAACTGGCACCAACATGTCACATCAATTGCAGAAGCGGCTGCTAAGAAATTAGGTTTCCTCTTCCGGGCTCGCAAATACTTTTTTCCAGCTAATCTCTATACCTTATGTACTTCACAAATAAGACCAAACCTCGAATACTGCTCCCACATCTGGGGTGCTGCTGCCACTTCTACACTCGCTATCCTGGACTCCATTCAGAAGAGAGCTATACGTCTCATCGGTTACCCTACCCTCACCCAAAGGCTGCCATCTCTTGCCCACCGACGTGCCGTTGGTGATCTCTCTCTCTTTTTTATAGATATCTGCACGGGCACTGCTCACAGGAGCTTTCTTCCATAGTTCCTCCACCTGCTGCCTTCAACAGATCTACCAGGGGAACAGAGTGAATGCACCCTTTTACTGTCCAGATCACCAGACATAGAACATCTTGTTATGCCCGCTCTTTTGTCCCGAGGACTTCCAAGTTGTGGAATTCCTTGCCGGCATATGTTTTTCCTTCTCCCCCGAACCTCCAAACCTTCAAGTCCATAATTAACAAGTTGCCTCTTTCCTCCTTGTCGACACCCACGGTACGATAATATTTAGGCTGTAAGCCCTCGTGGTGTGTTGTTGAAATTAAAATAAATAAAAAGAGGTAAAGGCAATGTTTTTCTTTATAATTAAAGAGTTCCACAAACATTATATATAAAGTTGGGAATTCAACAAACATTTGAATATTATTAAATAAATTGGACTGTTCAGAATCTAAGTAAACAGTTTACATCATAACATTTAGGTTTAAAATTTTCTAGAAGTTTCTTTTTCCAAAATGTTCTGCTCGTGTTCAAGCCAATAAGAGACGTACTAAAATAGCGTGAGAAAGTCTGGACGTAGCAAGTGCGTTATGGTGGCGAATTTCCATAGAAATGTTTTTAATGTTAAATATAATTTTTTCTAATGAGAGACATTAGATTTGGAAAAAAGTAAAACCTTTTTAGTAGAAACCATGAACCTACAATAACTTTATTGTTTGAGCAAGCATAAAAATTGCCCAACATAAACTTACAATTTTTCGGAGAAAACTGGTCGGACTTTCCTGGCCAATAAACCCATCCAAGTAATTTACACAAATACTACACCTGTCAGGGAATAATTATACAAAGAAAGCTTTTTGGCATAAATAGAAGAAAAAAATTTACATGAAAATTTGCAAACAAAATCTTTGGGAAAAATTCGACATTTTTTTTTACAAATATTGGTATCTTATACGAAAATTATATAAAATGTTTTGCGAACAATTAAAAAAGGTTTTACTCGTAAATTTGCTGAACAAATTATTCTTCACGACAAATCTAAAAACATTTTTTGCACGTGAATTGGCAAACATTTTATTTACAATAACTTACAAAATTATCAACCAATAGCACTTCACAAAAATTAGTCACAAAATTGCAAAGACACTGAAAAAAATTGTGGGGAAAACTGACAAGAAATTTTTTTTATACGAAAATTTGCTGAAAAATAACGTAAAGTTCAAATTATATACCAAATCTATAACTAAAATAAAAAAAAGAGAAAATGAAAAAGGTTTTTCAACCTTTCGCGGAAATTTGAACCAATGGAAAGAATAGAAAAAATCTCGGGACGCAGCAAGTGCGTTATGGTAGTGAATTTTTATTAAATGCTTCAAATTTGAATAACTCAATTTTCTATAAACTTAGAAAGTTTCATTTTGGTGCGTAGTAAGGTATTTCCTAGTGCAAAATATCCACCAAATTTCATTAAATAACTTTGTAATTTTTCGAAAAAAAAAATTAAAATTTGAATAACTCAATTTTCTACAAACTTAGAAAGTTAAATTTTGGTACGTAATAAGGTCACTTCCAGGGCAACATACATAGTAAATTTCATTAGAGCAGCTTTGTTATTTTCGAAAAAAATTTTTTTTTGAAAGAAAACTCAAAATTTTCCTGGAAAACCTCATACGGTTTTCCTGGATAACGAGCTCATCCAAGCCATTGATAAAAGAAAGGCACTTGAGGAGTTTCATTGAAATCGGTTGATTATTTTTTGAGTTATGCTTCATTTGACATTTGTGAAAACAATATATCAACTAATATAATATGGTGAAAATGTAAGCATAGATAACCTTATTAATTTAATTATTGTATACCTTTTTTTGAACCAAAATTAATTTAAATATTTTAATATTTTGCTTCGATAATTCGTTAAATTATCTGATTGGTTATTAGAATTGAAAATTGAATTAAAAACTGAAAAAAAATCGTATGGTATGCGATTATAAATGCCAAATTTTTAAAACTAGAGCCCGTAGGTAGTCTTATACAAATGTTGAAGCAGAGGGCAACTTCTTCACTTCTGAAACATAAAATACATGCTGTTCTATTTGAATTGAGTCCATGGAAAATTCAAAAATGCAATAATATAAGGAATGTAATTTTATATGATGCAACTCAAGAAATCGTATTATTAACGTATATATATATATATATATATATATATATATATATATATATATATATATATATATATATATATATCTTTAGGAATATTGCACTACACTGTTTGTTTGCTGTACGTTTGTGATTTCTTATTGGTTTGCGTGGACTGCAGTTTCGAACCGTCCCGGTTCATCATCAGCACGCTACTGACTGAGTCAGATGATGAATCGGGACGGTTCGAAACTGCAGTCCACGCAAACCAATAAGAAATCACAAACGTACAGCAAACAAATAAAGTGTATATTTAAAAGTGATTACAGTGTAGTGCAATATTCCTAAAGATATATATATATATATATATATATATATATATATATATATATATATATATATATATATATATATATATATATATATATACAAACGCGTAAAAATTGAAACTGTACTCGAATAGGTGATCTAGTTCGCGCCCATTTGAAGAAATTTTGTCAAGATTCAAAATTTTGCCAATTTTGACGTTTTCAAAAGCAAAACTATAACTTTCTGGTGTTTCTTGACTTTTTGCGCCAAAAAACCTAATCTTTGTCTGTAATATACAATAAATTTTGTTATCCACGCAAAATATTTTGATTTGTGCGTTTTTCTGATCACCAGTGACATCCAATTTCTTTTGTTTAAATGCCTATAACTACTATGTGAAAACTGGAACCTGTGATGAGCACTAATAAGTACACTTTGAGGACACCCAAATCACCACAACACTTATTTCAATGAGCTTACGATCGTTTCGTTGACAAAGTCAACATCTTCAGAGGAAGATAAATCCTTTGACAAAGTCGACATCTTCAGAGGAAGATAAATTTAGAATTTATCTTCCCCTGAAGATGTTGACTTTGTCAACGAAACGATCGCAAAGTCATTGAAATAAGTGTTGTGGTGATTTGGGTTTTCTCAAAGTGTACTTATGCCTATAACTATTTTGACTTCAACATAAATATCTCAATTTTCGTATATAGTTTACTTTTAGCAAATTTTTCGTATTGTATGTATATATATATATATATATATATATATATATATATATATATATATATATATATATATATATATATATATATATATATATAGTTATATATATATATATATATATATATATATATATATATATATATATATATATATATATATATATATATATATATATATATATATGAGACATGCTTGGTTCTCGGGTTAAACCGTGTCCAGAATTTATGGAAACTCGACGTTTCGGCTCCTGTTTTGGAGCCATTTTCAAGAGGTAAAGGAAATATGTAAGGATACTCTAAGGCCTCAATCTGCCTACTCCTTAGAGTGATGGACAAAGGTGGGTAAAGGAAATATGTAAGGACACTCAAAGGCCTCAATCTGGCTACTCCTTAGAGTGGTGGACAAAGGTGGGT